>JABWTJ010000375.1:603298-1203298 GCA_016801875.1 Solanum sitiens | reverse complement strand
ATGGTTTCAGTAATATAAGTTTTAAACCTGCCAATGTCATGTCATGTCACGAGCTGAATGAACAAAGTGAGGCAGGTGATGATGAGGTTGATGATTACGAAGAGGAAAATGAGGCATCAGAGTATTTTGTCAAGGAATTTTGACAGTTTGAAAACTAGCATAAGCCGAATTTAGAGGAAACTAAAATTGTAAATGTGGGAGACCAAGAGTGTGTCAAAGAGGCTAAAATCAGCGTTCACTTGAATGAAGTTCAGAGGAAGGATTTAATACATTTACTCACTGAATACATTGATGTGTTCATCTGGGAAGTTAGTGACATGCTAGGGCTGAGTACCAATGTTGTGTCTCACAAATTGCCGATTAATCCAGGGTTCAGTCCGGTGAAGCAAAAAACTCGGAAATTCAAGCCTGAGTTGAATTTAAAGATCAAAGAAGATATTACCAAGAATATTGAGTCTCTATTGGTGGAAGTGACACAATACCCGACTTGGTTGGCCAATGTTATTCCGGTCGCCAAAAAAAACGGGAAAATTAGGATTTGTGTCGACTACAGAGATGTCAACAAAGCCAGCCCTAAGGATAATTTTCCGTTGCCAAACATCGACATTCTGATCGATAACTGTGCTAAGCATGAAATGCAGTCATTTATGGATTGTTACGTAGGTTATCATCAGATTTTGATGGACGAGGAAGACGTAGAAAAGACAGCTTTTATTACATCTTAGGGTGTATATCATTACAGAGTGATACCATTTGGCCTCAAGAATGCTAGTGCTACTTATATGAGGGCTATGATGCCCATATTTCATGATATGATTCATAAGGAGATTAAGGTGTACGTAGATGACGTCATAATCAAGTCCCGCGAGAGTTCGGACCACTTGAAGCATTTGAAGAAGTTTTTTGATCGTTTGCGTCGTTACAACTTGAAGTTAAACCCTGTCACATGCGCTTTTGGAGTTCCAGCCGGAAAGTTGTAGGGGTATTGATCTCGATCCTTCCAAGATTAAAGCAATCCAAGAGTTACCTCCGCCGAAGACGAGAAAAGAGATGATGAGTTTCTTAGGGAGGTTGAACTACATCAGTCGATTCATATCTCAATCAACCCTGAAATGTGAGCCTATCTTCAAGCTGTTGAAGAAAGACTCTTCGACAAAGTGGAGTGAAGAATGTTAGACTGTTTTCGACGCTATCAAGAACTATTTGTCAAATCCACCGGTATTGGTTCCTCCACGAGAAAGGAGTCCTTTGTTGTTGTATTTGTCCGTCTCAGATAGTGCATTCGAATGCGTGCTTGGTCAACGCGACGAGACAGGAAAGAAGAAAGGGCTATATATTACATAAGAAAGAAGTTTACTCCATAAAAGTCTCGTTACACTCTATTGGAGAGAACGTGTTGTGCTTTGACTTGGCTTGCTCAGAAGTTGAGGCATTACTTGTCTTCTTATACTACACATATCATCTCAAAAACGGACCCGCTGAAGTATATTTTCCAGAAGGCGATGCCGACCGGAAAGTTGGCGAAGTGGCAAATGCTGTTGAGTGAGTTTGATATCGTGTATGTGACTCATAAGGCAATAATGGCACAGGCCTTGGATGATCATCTTGCAGAAAATCAAGTTGATAAAGAATATGAACCGCTCAAGACTTATTTTCACGATGAAGAAGTATCGTTTGTGGGTGAAGATATTTCTGAAATGTATCCTGGCTGGAGATTATTCTTTGACGGAGCAGCAAATCACCAAGGAAAAGGTATCGGAGCGGTCTTAGTGTCAGAATCTGGTCAACACTATCCCCTGGCAGCTAAACTCCGATTTAATTGCAGGAACAACATGGCTGAATATGAAGCTTGTATTCTTTGTTTTAAAATGGCCATCGACATGAATGTCCATGAGTTGCTGGTTATTGGAGATTCAGATCTGTTGATTCATCATCTTAAAGGAGAGTGGGCCGTGAATAACCCGAAGATTATACCTTACGTGCAGTATGTGCAGAAGTTGTGCAAACGATTTCGTAAGATCGAGTTCAGACATACTCCCAGAATACAAAATGAGTTGGTCGATGCTCTTGTCATCATTGCGTCAATGGTTAAACATCCAGATACTGATTATATTGATCCCATGATATAGGGCTGAAAGAACATCCAGTCCATTATTCACCTATTGAAGCAGAACCAGACGGTTTGCCATGGTACCTTGATATAAAAAAGTATTTGGAGTCCGGGATTTATCCTGAAGATGCTACATCCAATCAAAAGAAGTTGATACGCCGTATGGCTCTCAGTTTCTTTCTGAGTGGAGAAATCCTTTATAGGAGAACTCCATATTTGGGTCTTCTCAGATATGTCGATGTTGTTGAAGCTGCGAAACTTATTGAACAGATACATGCTGGAGTTTGCGGCACACATATGAATGGACTCACTTTGGCGAGGAAGATCCTTTGAGCCGGTTATTTTTGGATGACTATGGAGAATGATTGTTGCAAGTTTGTGCAGAAATGTCATAAAATGGTGATTTGATCCGAGGGCCGCGTCACGAACTTAACGCTTTGAGTTCACCTTTGCCATTTGTAGCTTGGAGCATGGATGTCATTGGTCCGATAGAGGCAGCCGCTTCTAATGGACATAGATTTATCTTGGTTGCTATTGACTACATTACTAAGTGGGTGGAAGCATCTTCGTACAAGTCAGTGACCAAGAAAGTGGTGGTTGATTTTGTTCGCAACAATCTGATATACAGGTTTGGAGTACCGGAATCCATCATTACTGATAATGGTGCAAATCTCAACAGTCATTTGATGAGAGACATATGTGAGCAATTTAATATTACTCATCTAAACTCAACTGCTTATCGTCCTCAATTGAACGGAGCTGTAGAGGCCGCCAACAAGAACATCAAGAAGATACTGAGGAAAATGACTGACAATCACCGAGGCTGGCATGAGATGTTGCCATATGATTTGTTGGGGTATCGAACGACCGTCAGAACAATAATTGGAGCTACTTCTTACTTGCTAGTATATGGAACAGAAGCAGTCATACCTGCCGAAGTTGAAATACCATCTTTAAGAATCATCTATGAAGCTGAGTTGAGTAATGCTGAGTGGGTCAGCAAGCGGATTGATCAGTTAACTTTGATTGATGAGAAGAGAATGGTTGTCGTCTTTCATGGTCAGTTATATCAACAGAGAATGATTCGTGCTCTCCACAAGAGAGTCAGAGCCAGAATTTTTGAAATCGGTCAGTTGGTACTTAAGTGCATTTTTCTCATCAAGATGAGTACAAAGGAAAATTCGCACAAAATTGGCAAGGACCTTACATGGTTCGCAAAGTATTATCTGGAGGTGCTTTGGTCCTGTCGGAGATGGATGGCACCGCATGGCCAAAATCGATCAACCCAGATGCTGTCAAGAGAAACTCGTGTGAAGCTTCAGTTTGTATTTCTATTATTTCCCTGTACTTGTTTGGTTTTCTTGTAATTGTTCGTTTAAAATCTTATCCCCTTTTAATGAACTACGTCTGACCTGAATTCTCAACAATGAGATACGTAGGCGGCCTATGTCGGCCTCGGTCACCCCGTTTTATCACTTTTAATATTTCTTTGTATTTGAACTACATTCGACCTGAATTCTCAAGAATGAGATACGTAGGCGGCCTATGTCGCCCTCGGTTGGTTTCTTTGCAAAATTTCTTATTGTTGTTACCTTGAGGGAGAACTACGTTTGACCTGATTCCTGCCTCAATGGGATATGTAGGCGCCACAAGGTTCGGTCACATCTCCCGTAAGATTTCTATTCCTCTTTATAATATAAACTGGGACAAAATTTTTGAGAGGGTCTCAAAAATTCTCGAGAAGAAGATTTACCTCAGAAAGTCAAGAATGAATATACTTCGAGATTTGCAATTGGGACAAAATTTTCGAGAAGATCTCAAAAATTCCATGATTTACTTACCGACAGTTGAAGATAAGCCCTAACTTGTAACTTGGAAAATATTTATTTTGAGGATGGCCTCAAAATTTCAACATGGTTTATCGGCAGTCTTGAGTGACTCTGAATGCTCCCCAGCGAATAATCAGATTGACCTCAAAGCATCAGACTCAATGAAGTCCGCTGAGCCTGACGTGACATGATGCTCGGCAGTAACTTTTTCAAAATGCTACTTTTCAAAAATTAATTTTTCTTAAAATCCTATATTTGCGTTTCATTTGTTTTGGCATAAAATATTTTGTCTTATCTATCAAGAGTTGGGAGATCAGGAAGACCAACCAGAGATAGCAGGACGAGGAGCAGACGACTGAAGAATCGACACAGATCAGTCAATTTTAAAACTAACAATTTTTCTGTGGATGCAGGTTTATAGCTTTGATCTAAAACCAGCAAACTCCTACGATCGATGAATATGGTGAAGTCAAGGGGGGAGAAAGCTCTCCCAAAATTAACTGTGTTCCTGTAGATGCAGGAATTATTTGATATTGCTTTTACCAGAAACTTGGGAATATGAATGGTTTATTTCAGTCGATTTCCAACAACATGAAGTATATAAAGAACGTCCAGCTAGATTCAAAGATGGATCAAGCAAAAATCTCAAGGAAGAGTTTATGGTTTTCGTAATGAACGTCATTTGCATCATATTATCGAATATAATATTATTACTATCCGAAGGGGTCCTTTATTTTATTGTCGATCAAGACAATACACTACCCATGAGGGGTCATTTATTTTATTGTCGATCCAGACAATACACTACCCAAGAGGGGTCATTTATTTTATTATCGATCCAGACAATACACTACCCAAGAGGGGTCATTTATTTTATTATCGATCAAGACAATACACTACCAGGAGAGGTCATTTATTTTATTATCAGACGCGAGAGTGTCTCTATCTGGAAAGGCATTTTATTTGTATTGTCGATTGAGATGATACACTACCTGAAGGGTCATTTTACCTTTATTGTCAATTGAGACGATATGATTATCCAGAAGGCACCCAAAAGATCGTTATGTTGCTCGATTGAAGCACTATCTTTAGTTAGTACCAACGATGACATCAAGAGCAAATATCCATACATTGCGGAAGATCATGCATTGCTAGTTAATATTCATGAATCGCGAGAAGATATTCATGCCTCACAGAAAGTTATGCATCGCGAGAAGATATTGATGCCTCGCAGAAAGTTATACATCGCGAGAAGACATTCAAGCCCCGCAGAAATTCATGCATCGCGAGTCAATATTCATGCATCGCGGAAGATCATGCATCGCGAATCAATATTCATGCAACGCGGAAGATTCATGCATCGCGAGTCAATATTCATGCATCGCGGAAGATCATGCATCGCGAGTCAATATTCATGCATCGCGGAAGATCAGGCATCGCGAGTCAATATTCATGCATTGCTGAAGATCATGCATCGCGAGTCAATATTTATGCATCGCGGAAGATCATGCATCACGAGTCAATATTCATGCATCACGAGTTAATATTCATGCATCGCGGAAGATCATACATCGCGCGTTAATATTCATGCATCACGGGAAGATATTCACGCCCCATAAAAAATCGCACATCGCGGGAAGATATTCATGCCCCACAAAAATCATGCACTGCCATAGGAGGGAATTGTGCATCCCAAGAAAATATTTTCCCATCAACATCAGCTGCATTCTTTTATTTTGATAAAAATAAACATCAAGAAGAGCATCGAAGACAACGTCAAGAGAAAATTTCAACAAGGCATCAACTTTTATTTATTTCAACATCAATCGAAGATTATATTGCAAACATAAGACATAAGCTTTATTTGCTTTATGTCAAACCCAATCGAGTTGACGTCAAATGTCGAAGAGAACAACTAAGTGTCAACACGGTAAAAGACACTATCTTCCATTTGAATTGCATTTTTATGCTACTGAGTTTTATCTCAGCCTTTGTCGAAAGCATCCGAAAGGATGAATTCTCCAAAAACAAACAACAGGTGCGGACGACATCAAAAAGGATGCAGCATAACGTGGAACTTTTTCTTAGCAGCGAACTGGGACACAGTCCAAAGAGGAATGTCAAACTCTTAGGAGGCGAGTAGAGGAGCGACTTCCAGCACAATCAAACCACACCCATGTTAGGAAGCAAGTGGGTTTTTCTTTGGCTTTTTTCTGTTTTGGTCTCGCATCTGGTGTCTGCCGGAGGCAAGTTTCCAATCCTAATGGCAATGCGCCAAGAGCTTTGGAAATTATGTCCGTGTAAGTTCTTAAGCAGGGGTGTGAAGCGCGCCACATTCATGGCTAAGAGGTTACAAACCTCCTTTTCATACTCAATTTATTTGTCACTCTTCCAGAACCAAAGGTTATCTAACATAATAGATTTCCTTTTCAACCGATCGAGTCAAACTACAAACAGCCTGATTCCTGGATATAAGGATATGTAGGCGAGCTCAATGTCGAAAACTCGGTTGTATTTGAACATTCTCTCTTAAATCTTTTTCTCGAGCATTTCGGTCCCCGCATGATTCTGTACCGGGGTGACTTTTGATTTATTTCAAAATTGTGCGTTAATTCAACCGTATTGAACTACAAGTGGCCTGAATTCTCATGTAGCTTGAGATATGTAGGAAACCCATTTGCGAGGTTCGGCCATGATTCTTAAGTCCTACCCAAATCCTTTCTTAAGGAAGAAAGTGTGGTCGGTCAAAATTGGCTTGGTCAATTTCATTTTCCTCGAATTTCTTGCATCAATACAAGTAAAATGAGGGAAAATTGTTGACACCCAATTTTGGACCTCCATAATAAATATTAATCATCGAGCTTCTTAAATTTCAAACGATCTGAAATAATTACTTTTTATAAAGTTCAAAATAGTTTTCAAGTTATTTTAAATTAATTTCACCGTTTTATAGTTTATACATATATATATATATATATATATATATATATATATATATATATATATATATATATATATATATATATATATATATATATATATATATATATATATATATATATATATATATATATATATATATATATATATGTTTTATATATATATATATGTTTTATATAATTAGTATATTTTGTGAACATTTCGAAAATAATCTCAAATTTTTTAATTTTATTGTTTACTTTGTTAAATTAGCTTTGTTTAAATTATGATTATAATTTTGAATTTTTTATTTGATTATTTCATTTCGTTAAGATTAAGAAGTTTGTAAATTAATTTATATAATTCGTATTTATTTGGAGTTTAGTCGAATATGTTAACTTAACTCATTTTGCTTAAGCTCTAAACTCTATCCTTACCTCACCTTAAACCCATCTAAGATACAAAATTGGGCCCATTTTACAGCCCAATTTCAGGCCCACATCTGTCTAAGTAAGCAGCCCACCAAATAAACCCATTTTCCCTTTTTGCCCCGACCCGGCCCTAGCCTTTTCCCTTTGAACAGGAGAAACTCAGAGTTACCAAGCGCGTGAATTCCATCAAGACAGAAAATTCACAGTGTCTTCACGATCGACCAAACGACACCAACAACAGTGGGAAACGACAACAATAATGGCTCTCAAGCGTACCTTTCCCCGTCAAAATAGACGGAAATCGAGCCAGTGTCCTCTTCGTCTGTCCCTTTCTGCTTTTGTACAATGTTTTCGGCAGAAGCGGGCCTCCAATGTCGTCCTTGGAACCGGGAGATTACTCCACGTCAACGCCAAGGACGTTGAATCGATCTTAGACGTCGATTTCCCCTTCCCTTTCAATAATGGTTTCAGACGCCAGAGAAAGGATGTTTGTCCAAAATGGTGAAAGTATTGGAAATTCATAATTAAAAATTTGTCCTCTCCTCATCCGATTCACCCCCACCCCCCCTTTTTTTTCTTGTTTTGCAAACCGTAATTTCCCCATATATATATACTTCCTGCTATTCACTGTAAAGGTGGGAGATTTTTGAAGTTGCCATTAGAGAGAAAAATCACAGTAAGAATCACAAGTCATACAACTATTACAGATAAATACTCTAGGAATAGGTATTAAAAAGACAGAGAGTAAGAGTTCCGACTCCCGCCTGTTCCTTTGTACATGAAAGTTCATCGGAGTCACGGCTTGGCGGTGGAGGGATCGTCCTCATTGCTAGCTCGATCCCGTCTCAGTTTGCTGCTCCGGAGAAGGTGAACTCTCTTTTATATTAAGCCGTTCGATATATCGTTTTTATTAGAGAGCGTGAAGCATCTGTCATTGTTTTTTTTTCTCTGTAGTTAGTATTGATAGAATGTTGAAAGTTTTGTCTTGGTTTCGAATAGAACATTCTCATATTTAAGTTTAAAGCATGTTACTCAGGTAAGCTTAAGATTTTGGGTTAGTTGATGTACTAAAATGTGTGGAGTACCAGCTTTCAAATGTTTGTGTCCTAAATTATTTCATTTCCCCCTATGTATGTGCTCATCCTCTCTATATAGGGTTGATAGAAGTATCGAGTTAGCTTCAAATTAGGATTCGTGTTTGGTTTAACATAGTTTTCGCCCATTTATGTTCTAAATGCTCCTAATTTGCAAGTCGAGTTGGTCGGAATGCTGAGTTTTTCTTGTTTTGATGTTCCAAATCCTATTTTGTTGAAGTCAAGCCTTCAAAATAATTTGAAGTTCGATCCTTAATTGTGTCGTTGTTGAGTGCTATTTGAATATGAACCTTGTTTAGAGGAGTGTATCACCTAGTTGTAGTTTGTTCATAGAAAAAGAAAATAGCTCATGTCGGCTCTTCTTCGGATACGGATTACTTTCCTCACCTCGCTTAGTATACTTCAATACTAATGGTTCTTGGCTAAAAAGTGATAAAGGTTCTGATCTTTTTTTTTTAAACACGAGAGGTTCTTAGTTTTTTTTTGCAATGTCTTGTGTTGAGTGTGTGTGAATACAATGGCCATCTTAGTTTGTTTAAATTTGAAGACATTCATCTTGTTTGTTGAAACTGCCATCATTTCGCTTGTAATTCTGTGGATTGGTTGGAGATGAGGCATGTCCAAAATGAGGTTTAACGATATTTCATAATGTTTGGGGAATGAGACACCTTTAGTTTCGGATTGATTGTCGTATTAGCTAAAGAATTTTTCTTTCATTTTTCATACTTGATCTTTGTCCCCCTTCTCCCCTTTTCCTGTAAGCATTTCATGTCCAAATGTTGAAGATTGCCCTTCTAGTAGCTTATATATAATAAGAAGAGTTAATTCAATTGATCTTAGCTCGGTGGTTTAAATTTACGTTAAATAGGTTTGTTTCTTGTGTAAATTTCTCTTTCTTCTAGTTTTTTTTTAACGTGCCTGGGTTATGTGCATAGATGTAAAATATTCTTGCCATTAACTAATGTCTTGTTTTGTTTCCTTTTTATATGCATGTAAATTCGTCTTGAGTCCTCATGGACTTCGTCCGTACCCTTGCATCCTCTCTAGAGACATAAGGGCTCAAATTACCTTCCCCGATGTCGGTAAGCCTCTAAAAATGGCATACAGGTCGTTAAAAAAATAAGTATTGTGCTGCTGAAAATTAATTTTCCAGCCCCCAGAAAGTCAAAAATAGGTCAATATACGGGTTGTATACACAGATATACGATCGGAATATATGACATACAGGTAAAAAATGTGAAATCACATGACAAATGCAGAAGATAAAAATTTTGACGAAATGCACGTTTCGGAAGGTCCGAATCGATGGAATACAACCCTATATACTGTGATATACGAAAAACGTATACACATATTTTGAAAGGAAAATATGGCCAAGAGGCCCCCAAAAAATTTCTTTTTAGCAGGTCAACAGGTCAAATAATGGGCAACATTCATTTTTGGGCCATTTTAGATTTAGGAGAGGTTGTTAAGATTTGGGCCAAAGGCCCAAATTTTATACTCTCTTCCTTTCTTACTCATATTATATTATTTTGACTAACTTTATTTATAATATAGTTTTAATTTAATTAAATTCCCGAGGTTGTCATTTCTCTTATATTCTAATATATATATATATATATATATATATATATATATATATATATATATATATATATATATATATTTATATGATTAATAAATATTTATTTTTACAAGTCACTTAGCTTTTATTCTATTTTTAGTCTTATTAACCCCTTTATGTCACTCCCCCTTATAAATGATTTCCCCCTTTCCCTAAAAACAAAAAAAAAGAATTTAATTAAATAACAATAATAATAAATAAATAATAAATAAAGTCTCCTTACTTGGTTAAAAAATTTAAAAATTATTTAAAAATCATTTTAGTCAAATCGCCGGTCAACCGCAAGTTAGCGGGCATTCCGAGGGTCTAACACCTTCTCGGAATGTACATTTGAATTTTGAACCCTTTTCAATCGATTTTATTTTTTTATAATCTTTTGAAAAATAAGTATAAGTATTTTACTACATAGATTTTCGTAAAACATCATCAACCGTATTCAATGGGGTATGAGCGTGAAGGAGTATGGCCTCGTGTTCACTCAACTATCAAAGCATGCTCATTCTATGATTGCAGATTCTAGGGCCGAGATGAAATTTTTTTTTATAGGGATATCCGACCTAGTGGTTCATAAATGTAGGTCGACTGTGTTGATTCCTAGCATGGAAATGTCTCGTCTCATGGTTCATGCCGAACAAATTGAGGAGCAAAAACTTAAGCAAGTTTGTAGGGAGTTGAAGAAGACAAGAACCAAAGATAGTAATTATTCTATGATTGGATTTGAGGTTAAAGACAAAACAAGGTTCAAGAAGAGGTTTTCCAATCAAGGCCCTCCTAATTTTCAAAGGTTCAACAAGAGTAAGGTGCCTACTCCCAATCCCCAACAGGGGAAAAGTGGTGGGTCTTATGTTGAGAATCCTTTTATTCAAAATTTGGTAGAAAACATGATGGTAAGTGCCTAGTTGGCACGACTAATTGCTATGGTTGGCAAGAGTGGTCACATGAAGATAGATTTCCCTATGATGAAACATCAAGGAAGAGAAAATACTCAAGCACAAGAAAATGCCCAAAATCCAGATTCCTCTAAAAAGAATCGCTTTTAAGCTCTCCAATCCCAAGGTGATCAATAGATCTCACCGGATGTGGTTATCGGTAAGTTACAATTACTTTCCTTTGATATATATGCCTTGATGGATCCCGGAGCTACATTGTCATCTTTAACCCCTTTTGTAGCCATGAAATTTGATATACTACCCGACATCTTAGATGAACCCTTCTCGGTTTCTACCTCGGTGGGTGTTTCTATGGTAGTCAAAAGAGCCTATAATGGTTGTCCTATTTCCTTGCCCAATAGAGTTACGTTTGTTCACTTGATAGAACTTGACATGATATATTTGTATGTCATATTGGGAATGGATTGGTCGAATACTTTCTTTGCCTCTATTGATTGTAGGACAAGGGTAGTTAAAATTAAATTTCCGAATGAACCCATTTTTGAGTGTAACTCAAATCCTATGGGTAAGATCATTCCATGTCTAAAAGCTTGCAAGTTGATTGCAAAGGGTTGTGTTTATCACATAGTTAGAGTTAGGGATCTTTAATCTGAGGTCCCTCCCATAGAATCGGTACCCGTAGTGAATGAATTTCTAGAGGTCTTTCCCGATGACCTGCCACGAATTCATCCAAACGGTAGATTGACTTCGGCATAGACTTATTGCCGGATACACAACCTATTTCAGTCCCTCCTTATCGTATGGCCCCAGAAGAACTGAAAGAACTAAAGTATCAACTCAAGGATTTTCTAGATAAGGGTTGTATTCAACCAAGCATATCTCCATGGGGTGCCCCGGTATTGTTTGTGAAGAAAGAGGATGGTTCTTTGAGAATGTGTATTGACTATCATCAATTGAACAAAGCCTCCATAAAGAATAAGTACCCTCTCCCTAAGATTGATGACTTGTTACATCAACTCCAAGGAGCGATTTACTTTTCAAGATTAACTTGTGGTCAGGTTATCAGCAAATTAGAGTGAGGGAGGTTGATATTTTGAAAACAGCATTCCAAACAAGATATGGTCACTTTGAATTCCTATATATGTCATTTGATCTAACAATGCCCAGCAAATTTCATGGACCTTACGAATCGAGTTTTTAGAAAGTATCTTGATTTGTTTGTCATTGTCTTCATTGATGAAATATTTATATACTCTAGGAGTGAGTATGTTTATATGATCCATTTGAGGATAGTTTTGCAAGTTCTCAAGGATAACCAACTTTTGTCTAAGTTCAGTAAGTATGAATTTTGGTTGAGATCGGTTGCTTTTCTTGGTCAGATTGTCTCTAATGAAGGGGTAGTTGTTGATCCGAAGAAAACCGAAGTGGTCAAATGTTTGCCAAGAACATTGAGTCCTACTGACATCTGAAATTTTCTAGGGTTGATCGGTTACTATAGGAGGTTTGTTGTGGGATTTTCATCTATTGCATCTCCAGTAACGACCTTAAACCAAAAGAATTCCAAGTTCGAATGGTCAGAATCTTGTGAAAAGAGTTTCCAAATATTGAAATATAGACTCACCTTCGATCCGGTGTTGACCTTACCAGAGGGTACCAAAGGTTTTATAGTATATTGTGATGCCTTCCGAGTGAGTCTAGGATGTGTGCTCATGCAACATAGCAAAGTCATTGTGCATGCCTCTAGGCAACTCAAGCCACATGAGAAAACATACCCAACTCATGACCTTGAGCTTGGGTCCGTAGTATTCACCGTGAAAATTTAGAGACACTATCTTTATGGGGTGCATGTAGACCTGTTCACCGATCACAAGAGCCTTCAATATGTATTCAGTCAAAAAGACGTGAATACGTCAAACAAGATGGTTAAAACTTTTAAAGGATTATGACATAAGTGTCCTTTACACCCCGCGAAAGCTAATGTGGTTGCGTATGAGCGTAGACGAGTGTCCATGGGTAGTGTGACTCATGTAGTTGATGATAAAAAAGAGTTAGTGAAAGAGTTCATAAGTTGGCTAGTTTGGGTGTTCGACTAGAAAAATCTCCAAAGGGTGCTTTCATAGTTCACCACAACTCCGAGTCATCTTTAGTGGTTGGGGTAAAACCCAAGAAACACCTTGATCCTCTATTGATGGAGTTGAAGGAAGTGGTTTTTAGTAAATCTAATGTATCTTTCTCTCAAAGAGAATATGGGGTGCTTCGGTACCAAGGAATATTGTGCGTACAAGATATGGATGGATTTAGGGTAATGATCATGGAAAAGGATCATGGCTCCCGGAATTCCATACATCCAGGTTCCACGAAGATGTACTGCGACTTACGAGAAACTTATTGGTGGAATGGTATGAAAAGGGACAGTGGATTTTGTTGCGAAGTGTTCCAATTGTCAAAAGTAAAAGCGTAGTACCAAGGGCTGGGTTGCATAACTCAAATTAAAGATATTCCCACATAGAAGTGGGGGAATATTAACATTTATTTCATAGTAGGGTTGCCTCGTATTCGAAGGAAACATGACTCGATATGGGTTATTGTGGATAGATTAACAAAGTCAGCTCCTTTTCTTCCCGTCAAAGTCACTTATTCGGCATAAGACTATGCCAAATTGTACCTCAGAGAGATAGTGAAGTTACATGGAGCCCATTTGTCCATCATTTCGGATATAGGTACTCAATTAACCTCCCATTTATGGAGGTCTTTCCAAAGTGGGATTGGTACGAAGGTGAAGCTTAGTAGCGCCTTTCATCCCAAGACGAAGGGTCAAGAGGAACGCACAATTCAAACCATAGAAGATATGTTGAGGGCATGCGTAATTGACTTCAAAGGTAATTTGGTAGACCACCTACCTTTGACAGAATTCTCCTACAATAATAGCTACAATTAGAGTCTCTCTATGGCACCGTTCAAGGCACTCTATAGGAGGAAGTGTAGATCCCTGGTTGGGTGGTATGAGGTAGGTCAATTTTCTCTACTTGGTCCCGATTAAGTTTATGAAGACCTTGAGAAGGTTTGTATTATAAGGGATAGGCTTTAAATGGCTCAAAGTCGGCAAAAATCTTATGCCGACAGTAGAAAGAGGGACCTTGAATTCGAAGTAGGAGATTGGGTCTATTTGAAAATTCACCCATGAAAGGGGTGATGAGGTTTGTAATGAAGGGAAAACATAGTCCTCGTTTTGTGGTCCCGTATAAAATGTTTAAGAGAGTAGTGAGTGTTGCCTATGAGTTTAAATTTCCCAATGAGTTGGCCATGATTCACCAGGTGTTCCATGTTCCTATGCTTAAAAAGTGTAAGGGAACCGAGATTCCATTCTCTCTCTAGAAGGTTTATGGGTAAAAGAGGACCTTTCTTATGAAGAGGTCCTGGTTGAGATCTTGGATCGTCAAGTTATGAAATTGAGGAATAAGGAGGTTGCCTCCGTAAAAGTTCTATGGAGGAACCACCTTGTTGAGGGTGCAACATGGGAGCCCGAGCCCGACAGGAAGTCCCTCTATCCCCATATTTTTCCACTAAATGGCTGAGGTTAGTAGTTCCTTATATGATTATTATGAATAATGTTGCATGTTTTTCTAATGTGTGCATATTGTAGTAGAAATTCATACTTAAGTTGAGTTTTCTTTTTCAAGAAGCATGTTTGTTGTGATTACCTTTCACTTAAGTATGTGGTGTGCTATCAGTATTCATGGAAATTATATTGAGCATGATTAACGTTGTATTGATAAGAAATAAGCATGACTACTCTTGACGTTGATATTGACCTCATACTAAAATAGAGAAGGTAGTTCCTCCTTATATGATATGAAAAGTTGAGCTTGTGTATATTGTATGTTGTGGATCAAGTTCCTATGTGTTATTGCTATGATTATATGCTTAAAGGAGTGGAGAATAACTCCAATGAGTTGTGACTCATTTTATATATTGTATGTTTTTTGGCCTGCTCATCTTGAGTCTCTTCTTCCTATAAAGGTCTAAAGTGTTATTCGTGGACGAATGTTCCTAGGAGGGGGGGAGTATTGACACACCCCAAAAATTTTATGACCTAGATTAGAGCCTCACAAGATGTATAATGATGTATTAGACCTAAAACAGAAGTAATAAACTTAATTATGACGTGTTAGAGTGACAACGTCAAAAAATGACCGTGACGTCCAAAAACTAATGGAATTAAACTAGTAGACAACCCTATGTTTAGTGAAGGTTTGGGAGTGTCATATTTAGCCAAAAACTTGTAAAACGACTTTAAATAGGTAAATTAATGTATATAGGGTCAAAAATTCCGATAACGACTTCCCAAGGACCACCCGAAGGGTCCTTGAGGAGGACGCAAACATTGGCGAGCAAGATGCCAAGCATCCTGCGTGCAGCAAAGATGTGACGTCCCTTGGGCGTCATGCGGACAGCGCATGGAATGCAAAATTTGCGTCAAAACGGATTTCAGAAAAAATAATTTGAGTTGCCCCCGCGACGCGCAGCCACTTCCTATATTCATTCGTGTCATTTTTAAGTCAATTTGACTTCACAAAAAGACCCAATTAAGTAAAGGGTCTTATGGGTCATTTAGGCGATGACTATATAAAATTTTACGGTCAGATTTAAGTCATTTTACACACTCGAATAAAATCCCCAAAGTTGAAATCAAAAATCACTCTCATCTCTCTCAAATTCTCTCTTCCTTGAAACCTCCATTGAAGATCATTAGAGCTCCAAGAAGAAGGTCAAGTCTTCAAGTTTCCAACCCAATTTCGTGGCTTTATCATCTCTACGTTATGGTTTCTTTCACTCTTGGGGGTCTTTTCCCCAAGGGTCCCTCCCAAAGATGATTTCTAAATCCCCCAAAACTAGGGTTTTTCTTTTCACATTGGTCTTCTTTGAAAAACGAAATTATGAATCCATTGTAATGAATTGTGATGAATAGTAATGAATTATGGTGAATTAAGGTTGAAGAAGTATATATTGATGGTTAATTGATGATTTCCTATGAATTTTCCCTAGAACCATGTCTTTTTCCCAATTTCACGAAAACCTTGAATTGATATGGTGAATTGTGGAAATTATTGACATGTAGATTGACTACATTGTTCTTAATTACGTAATTGCTTCTTGAATTTACCTTGTTTATATTTTGGTATTGTATTCTTTGTAATGGAAGTATGAAGGTTCTTGAAAGAGGCAATGAAGTATGTGGATTGGTTCTTCTTGGATTCAATTATGAAGTATGAGTTACATAGATTGTAATACTTTTATGTCTAATTTGTGGTTTTGATGTTGATGCTAGGTATTCCTCATCTTTAACCCTAAGACATTGAATTAGATATGAATTATGTATGCATGTTATGATACGATTATTATATGATAGAAAGTACTTTTGTATGATTATAATAAGGTGTTAAGTGAAAGGTTTACTCACTTGTGAAGTGGTGTCTAAAGTGAAAGGATTGTTCTCACTTGTGATGACCTATGAGCTAATATGAAAAGATGTATACATGGGGGTCTATAAGGGATTAATGTGAACTTGTATGACTAAATAAGATGATTACTACAGGGAATAGATGCTTATCACCGAAAGGGCATGTGAATGAGATGGAGGTCTCACGTTTAGTAAGTTTGGCCTCCCACATGGGTTTCCTCACGTTAGTAAGTTCGTATTCCCAAATTATGTGTTGTGTCAAGAGATGGGAACTCCCATATTAGTACCTTAGGGTTCTTATCATCAATCTCCTTGACCCTTAACTATTTGCCCACATAGGACTCTAGCTTAGTGGATACACCTAGATAGCTATATACGAGTGGTTACACGTTAGGCAAGTGTTAAGCATCTCTTTTCGATGTGGGAATAGAACACCGGATTCCATGTAGCTCACATGGTCTCATGTCAGTTATTGCACTTCTTTCCCAAATGTAAATTTAAATGAATAAGTTAGGTCTGTCAACTCTTATTAGGATTTTCCTAAAGGCTACTACATAGTGTGAGGGAGGGTATGTGTCACATCCTGGAAGTGCCTCCTATATGTAACTGGCGTCTTCGTCCTCGTAGAGGAATATGACTTGCCTTTTAGCATTCATAATTACATTCATTGGTTAAAAATGCAGAAAAATTAAAACTTTCATTTTACACTTATTCATGAGGTATACTTAGACCTCTCTCTTACACATTATATATTCATATCGACTATACATAGTGTAACACCTCTAAAATGACTTAGGTGAATCTAGAGCCTAAAATTATTCTCATGAGGATCTAAGGTCCTAAAATGGTTTATGATGTGGTTATGAGGCAGTTTCTAAGAGTTTAGGTGAATTGGAAATCAAACGTCAAAGGACGACTAAGACCTTCGACCACTAGCCACCTATGTGCCTCATGAATCTATATGTGCTCATATGTGTGTGTCATGAGCTTATGAGGAAATTTATGAGTTATAATGTTATTTAAAGTCTGTGTCAAGTTTTATGAAGTTTGGAGGTCAAACTTCAAAAAACGTCCATGACGTTCGAAAGGTTTGCCTTGAAACGACCTTCTGTGTTTTAGTATGTTTCGTTGAGTTTTATATGTTTGTTTTGGATTAAACTTTTATGGAAGGGTCCTAAACTTGTATACGATCATATTTGGGTTGGATACATTTAGGTTAAAGTCCCTTAGGACCAACCAAGGGTCCTTGAGGAAGGACCCTTCTTATGAGCCAATGACTGTCAAGACCAGCCCCAATCGACTAAGGCTATCGACGGATTTTAGGATAGTCGACGCCCCGGCATTGGTGGCTGTTGATAAAGACTTAGCCTAGGGATCTCAACCTCTAAATGGCCAGTCTAATAACCAAACTACGGTCAGACAGGACGCAAACGGAAAGCCGATGGCCAATCAATGGTGAGGTCTCCAACTTCGCAGTTTACAGTTAAGTTGCAAGGGTAAATTGGTAAATTTACCCCAAGTCCAAATAAGATTTCGGGCGGTTACTTATTTTTTTTTGTTATTTTAAGTTTATATATAAGTCCTAAATATCTAGATTAATTCATTTTTCCAAATCAAAACCCCAAATTCTCTACGAAATTCTCTAGAACTACATTGAAGCCAAAACTGAAGGAAGAGCTTGGATTGGATATTTGAGTGGTGATTCTTCATCAAATTGGTGGATTAACATCAGTAAGGTATGTCTTCTTAATCCTTGAAACTTTCTTCATCAAGGAGTCAACGTCAAAGTCATTTTCTAAAGTCTTCTAAAGATTAACCTGTCCAATTACATGATCTAGCCATGGGTTATTGCATAAAACATTTTAGATCATTCATTATTGATTGAATTGATGTTAATTAGAGATATTCGAACCTAAATTCTTCATGAACCCATGAAAAACATAATCTTTTCAAATTTACTATATTTTGGATATGATGATCTTGTCTTAATGCTTGTGAATTCTAGTGTAGTTTTTATGGGCTATTGAATGATGTAATAATTGTATTGAATTGACGTATAGGTCATCTTAGATTTATAAATCTATATAATTTAATCAGATTCATTGAGTATTGTGATTTATGCATTGAATTAATAATCATGGCCATGGGTAAGGTCCTATTTGTATTGTATTAGATGATTTAGCTAAGGATTAAAGTGGAGAGAATTGGTTGGTGGTACGCTGACTTAATTCTCATTATTTTATATAATTTAGGTTTTGAATTATGTTGTGATTAGTATGGTACACTTATAGTGGCGGTGTTATGTATTATAATTGTGAGTGATGTGGCCTTGTCGGTGTTACTTTATGTATTATGAAGATCATGGCCTTGTAAGCACTACTTTAACTATTATGATGATTTGTGTAGTTGATTATGTGAAGCATGATCATATCTACTTACATGTTAATAATGTGTAAGTATGTGTTCTTCTATTGATGTTGTTAGGATATCGTGTTAGACTATGACTATGTCCTTATGTGTGTAGTCTTAGAGTTGATGCATGATTATTCCTACTTTACTATATGAGTCTATGATGGTTATATTGATTATGTTATATTAGTGTATAGGATGACTTAAAGATGATAATGGTTATTCCTACGTGCTTCTAGAATGATATGTTATATGTGATAAAGTGAAGTTATTGGTGTGTCTTGTGTGGTAGACTTGTGTCCCTTACTTGATACGTGTATGAATGTGAATATGAGATGTCATGACTTAGGAAGCTAAAGCCTCTTATTCTTGTATGTATAAATGACATTAGACCTTGAATGTTGCTAAGAAGGTCCTTTAGGTGGAAACTTTAACGTAGTGGTAAGGTAATGATCCTTGAAGTCAAAAACCGTAATGGTATCCTTCTTATATGAATGGTGGACTTAAGGTTGGTTATCTGGAATAGGATGATATCATACTTAGGAAAGTCATTAAGCTATCCTCATCTCCATTAAAAGGCAGCCCCAGGGGACCTCTTTGGTAGGGTGAATTTGATTTGGTTATGAACTACATATGGAACCCCTTTATGTGGTCCTTTAAGTGAATTACTCTATGATAACAAAGGTTAGCACCAAGTGAGTATGGTATGGGAAGTTGGTCTATATAATATGACATTAGAGAACAAAGAAACCCATCATATTCCTTAACCATGTGCCTACATGGAATGTCGCCAAGTTATACCATTGGCAAGTAGAACACCCTTATAATAGTAGGTTACAACTTCAGAGTATCTACCATGGTCTATGTCGGTTATTGTCTACTCTCATCATATGTAATACCTACTAGTGTTTGAGAAGTCAATGAATTTTAGGTGGTGGTATGGGACGCTACCTAGACATTGCACCCTTAGGCTTTGAAGATATTAGTTAGTGAGTCCTTAGGTCTTGTCGAAGACCATTATTTGAATGTCCTTTATGTGATTAATGTCTCTTAATGAACTAATAAAGCAATGACTTATGTCAGGAAGCATGTGAATGAATGAATACCTAATCTAGAGTAACTTTAAGGATTTACTAGTTAAAGTGTGAAGGGGCATAAAGGATGATCTATTCATGTCTTACCTAGGGAAATCTTGAGATTGTCTCTAGTTAGGAAGGTTTGGTTATAAAGTAGACATGATCTAATATTAGGATGTCTTAAGTACTATTTAGGTAATCTTGAAGAGGATGTATGGACGTTCTCTTCTAGAAGTACTTAAGTAAGTCTTTTGAAAACCTTAGTGAGGTGAATGTCATATCATATATTTTATGTGTTTTGGTGTGTTGTAAGTGTATGTATCTCATTATAGGTAGTCCCAAGGATTATTTAGGTGTGCTTAGAGAGGGTGTATGGGCGGTCTCTCTTTGTCTTACTAAAGTGAGTCTTAGGATAACCTTAAGGGAGAAGATTGCATGCTAGAAAGGGGTCATTGTGAAGTTGAGGAACTTCACTATAACACTGACCTAGTTCACTGTAATTCCATTAAAAGTAATTAAATGTCTATGTGTTATCTTATGTGTTTCTATGGTATTAAATGTTTTTCTTATGCTTATACTATGATGTTTTCATCAAAAAGAACATATTTAATTAAATGTCCGTTATCATAATTTTTATGCATTATGCCATACTTAGTACATGTGTTTGTAGTAATTTCATATTTTATCTATCTCTAAAGTGACTCATATATGAAGGTGCTTATTGGGAGCGAAGACTTGGATTAGAGGATCTTTCAAGCAAGTTTGAAGTATGTCCTCATTTGAGTCGAGGGCATTGAGTTCTTTAGATTTTTATTTATTAAAGCATTGTAATAGAATTGATAGTACTATATTTTGATTGTACTGTCCGTGTCCCAAGTATTCGTGAGTCTAACATTTGATTACATGAGACTTAGTATTGTAACACCCTAAAATGAATTAAGGTGAATTAGAGCTTCGTGATTGTTTCTTGAGTTAATGTTGTTATAAAATAAGTTATATTAGTTTCCTTAGTCAGTGTGTGAAGTTTGGTTAAGTTTTTAGGTCAAACGTCCAAGAACGTCCATGACTTTCGAAAGAAATGCCTTAGATAGTGTTTGTGTGTTCTCATGTATTTGAGTGAGTTTTACGTTTTTTTTTTTAAAAATTGGTGTGGAATGTTCCTAAGACCTAGATGACTATGTTTAGGGGTTTATTGTCCGGGTAAGACCCCACCTAGGACCCACAAGGGGCCCTGGAGAAGGGCCCAAGGTAAGGACCCAAAACTGCCTTGGCAGTGTCCACCAACGAGGGCAAACGACGGCCAGTGGTCCGATCAACGGCCCTTCGACTTGACCTATCGAATGGACCTGCAAGGGCTAGTAAGGCCCCAAATGAATCTAAGTGTCCACCCACGAAACCCCAACAACTGACCGTTGATGGAGAGACGGTCCGTTGGTTACATCTGTCGATTGAAGCTGTCCAAAAAGGTGTTTTCCCTGTAACTACTTGGGGTGTTTGGTAAATTCACCCCAAGTCTTTTATGAACCTAGAAAGTCATTTTTATGGTTATATAGGTATATTAAAAAGTTCCAAATCCTAAGACCTAATTTTAGAACTCATTTTCCTCAAACCCTAAACCCCTCTATCTTAGAACTCTCTCTCAAGTCTCCTTTGAAGCTAGAAGTCAAGAAGAGCTAGGAGGGCTGTTGGCGGTAGATTTCTTCACCAAAAATCAGTGGGGTTTCTCTTATATAAGGTATGTTATACATCCTTGAACTCTCTTCCATTCAATGAGTCACTTCTAATAGATTTCAAATAGGGTTTCCAACCCTAGTTTCTTCTATCTTCAACTCTAAATACGGGTCTTGCATGAAAATGTTTCTAATGATTCAAATATGATGTCTATAATGTTATTTTGTGATTTTAATGCTAAAACTTCAATGAAATCATGTTAAAGTTTTTTATCAGAATTTTGGCTTAAGGAATGGGTTAAATGGGCATGAGTTGGTAGTCTTTGAGCTTTGGTTTCTTATGGTTGATATTGTTGTTTAGCGACTTCCCTAAGGGCTATATTATGATGAAATATTGAGTAAAATTTTATAGGTTATGGAATCTTGGATAAAAGGGTAGTTGGTTATGTTGTTTAGCCTTAATTTTGAAATGCTCTTTAGTGGTATAGTCCACCTTCTTGGTGCCGGTGTTTACTTGAATTGTATGAATGTCAAGTTACTTATTTATTGTGAATGAGGCAATGAAGGCTTGTTATGTGAAGTAAGATGATAATGATGTTATTCTTGTTAAATGTGCTTTATGAAGCTATTATGCGAAGTAGGCTGGAGAGTATGCCTAAGTGAATTATATGTATATGTGAAGCATGTAAAGTGTGTGATGTAATGAATGAAGGTCTAAAGCATGTATAGAAGTTAAATGTAAATGAAATGATGCTTATGTGCAAGGTGTGCTCACATGTACACACACTCACACTTGAATGAATGAATGAAGCTAAGTTAAGCCAAACGGAGTTTTGGGGTGAACACTCTTCGTGAGTTGAGATGAAGTGCTTAGTAGAACCTCACTACATCCTAAAAGCTGTCTACGATAGGTCGTAGGATGAATGCCCTTCGTTAGTTGAGATGTGATTTCACTAGTTATCCTTAACCTATAGTATATAATGTTTTGAATCCGTGGGGAGTCATGCCTAGCACCGAGAGGATACGAAGAAGGGGTGGTTACACTTCCTGAGTTGAGATGTTGTATTCCAATGTACCTCTTGAGATGAGTACTCCTCGTTTGTAGAGAATGAGTTACTTATTATCAATCTCCTTATCCCTTAACTATGCCCCACATAGATTGGGTAAGCCATGTAAAAGCTAAGAGAATGACCTTACTCAAGGAAAGTGAGGATCCCTCATCCGATAGGGGTTAAAATCAGGATTTCATATCTAGCTCTCGTGGTCTACGTCAGTTAAGCCTATCCCCACAAAAGTAATGAAAATGCTAAGTCTTCTAAAAGAGTGTA
This sequence comes from Solanum sitiens, assembly GCA_016801875.1. NCBI lineage: Eukaryota > Viridiplantae > Streptophyta > Magnoliopsida > Solanales > Solanaceae > Solanum > Solanum sitiens. Next base: position 1,180,457 of record JABWTJ010000375.1, on the reverse strand, counting down.
ATACTTAAGGTAGGTAGTGGAATAGGACACTATTTATCATTGCACTAGATAGGCATTCCGAAAGGGGAGTCTTGGTGAGTCTTATATTAATTGAATGAACTATGTCTTCTAAAAGAACGTACTACTTAGGGTAGGTGGTGGTATGGGACGCTATCTATCCATTGCACTAAGTAGACCTTCTAAAAGGGGAGTCTTTGTGCTAAGCCTTCTAAAAGAGTGTACTACTTAGGGTAGGTGGTGGAATGGGACGCCATCTAATCATTGCACTAAGTAGGCATTCCGAAAGGGAAGTCTTGGTGTGTTGCTTGAGTGTTCTTCTAATGTCTTGTCATTGAGTGGGGGCTTGTTCTCCCGAGGTGAGTAAGCCAAAAAGGGGTAGTCTTGAGGATCACTTTGGTGTGTATGGAAGGAGGTGTATGTGCACTTCCTTCATGTCTTACCTTGGTGAGTCTTAGGATAATCTTAGTTAGGGAAACTCTTAAGGAAATGAGTTCACTTCCTCTTTGCTTGGCCTTGGGAGTTCTCTACTTTGGAATAGGGATAGTTCACTCTAAATGTTTAAAAAAAAAGAGTTCACTGTAATTTTAAAAATCTTACTGTAAGTTGGTCCTTTGTAATAAAATTATGGAAATGCTTCTCTAAGTGTTAAATGATGATTATTATGTTGTTTTACTTCTATATTCATGAATGGTCTACTTAATTGGCATGATAAATGTGTTTTTACTAAAATGTCCCTTTTTTCATGTTTTTGCATATGCCATACTTCGTACATTATTTGTACAAACCCCATACTTTTCTGTACTCTATAAGTATAGGTTTTGGAAGCAAGATTGAAGTATAGAAGGCAAAGCTTCGGAAAGTTTCTCTCAAGACAAAGTATGTCCTCATATATCCGAGGGCATAGTACCTATCTTCTAAGTTTATTTATGTTAAGACTTATTATGTATTTCTTTTAATATAAAGGGTCGTGACCCTAAGATATTATGTCGTGTCTTTAAGTTTTGCTTGTGACGATGAGATTTTATTAGTATTTATGAAATAATTCCTTTTTATATTAAATGTCGTGAAAAGTTGTAAATTCCGCACTACTTTTCATGTATTATGTAATGAACGATAGTTAAAGGGCTTGTGCATGACCCCAAAGGGTCAACTACGCCCTGTCATGATGCAAGGGTTCTCCCTAACTTCTAGGGGGTACTTTCGGATCATGACAAGTATTTCCTTTGATTTTATATGAAAGATATTTTGAAAGACTATAAGAATGTTTTGTGAAAAGTTTTAATTTCGCACTACTTTTCATATATGTATATGGGATGAATGATGCGAAAGGGCTTGTATGATACCTCCGAGAGGTCAGTATGCCTCTTTCACTCGGAGAGTTCCATATATTCATAGGGTATGCTCTCGGGATGTGACAAGCTTGGTATCAGAGAATAGGTTTTGTAAGTAGTCTTAGGAATCAAAAAGTCTCATGAAGTCATGTCTAGTAGAGTCTCGACCATCGGTGTGAGTCGCGACACATCTATGGGCGAGAGGCTATAGGACGATAGAGTTTCCCTTGTTTTCTACTTCTATGTCGTGTCGTTGAGTAAAACTTTATGAGTTCTCTTTTCTTATGGTTTTCCTTGTGTTTCTAGGAAGATGAATATGAGGAGGACACCGGCAAGGAGAGTGAAAGAGAATGAAGTGAATGAGGAGATTCCTTCTTAAGTTGAGCAAGTTGATCAAGTTGTTCAAGGTGTTCAAGGTGATCAATGTGCAAGAGATGATCAAGTACCTATTGTTAAAGGAGGTAATGATATTCCGGTGGTCCCCCCAGAAATGACTAATGGGGAGATTAAAGAGGATTTCCTTCTTTTAGTCCGAGATTTGACTACCCATGTGAATAGGGGTATTGAGACTAGAGTGAATGTTGTGGAGATCACTATGACATCTAGATTGAGAGATTTTGTTAGGATAAATCCCCATATCTTTCTAGGCTTTAAGGTAGGAGAATATCCCCAATAGTTCCTAGATGGTGTGTATAAGGTGTTGACTGTCATAGCGGTGACTTCTAAGGATAAGGCGGTGTTAGCTTCGTACCAATTGAGGGAGGTTCCTCAAGTGTGGTATACTCAATGGAAGGATAATAGGCCGGTTGAGTCGGGTCCTATTGAGTAAGAAGAGTTTGAAGAGTATTTCTGGGAAAGTACTTTCCTTGTGAGAAGAGGGAGGTGAAGTTAGAGGAGTTTAACAATCTCAAGCAAGGCAATATGAGTGTTGAGGAGTAATCTTTGAAGTTCTCTATGTTGTCTAGATATACACCATCCTTAGTTTCTAATCCTAGGGATGATATGAGTAGGGGTCTACACACACATGGGTGGCTAAGCGCTATTGGGTGGAGCTTTCTCGATCCAAGCTAACTAATAGAAGAAAAGAGAAGAAAGGAAGATCTTATAAGGGACACACACCATCTTTACATAAGCTATTTATTGAACGGAAAAAATAGATGCTTTCATGGACTACTTTGACTTTAGGGATTTGCTTCAGCGTTGCCGACTTAGTGAAAGAAGAATGTTGTACGGCCATGCTCCATGTTGATATGAATTTTTCTAGAATCATGGTTTATGCTCAATCTATTGAGGAGTCTTAAGTTGGTAGGATTGCTAGAAACTTGAAGAGGAGTAGGTGAAGTGATCAAATCCAGCCTAGATCCTAGAAGAAGTTCTCAAGTCAAGATGAACCTAGGAGTGCTAAGGTGAAACTTCAGATAGGTATTGGTTCTCAAGAGGGCAAGCCTACATGTTCTACTTGTGGGAAGAGGCACTATGGGCAATGCCTTATGGGTACCGGGAATTATTTTGTCTGTGGTAAAGATCAACACAAAGTGAGGGATTTTCCTACTAGAGATGGTAAGGAAGTTGCTCCTAATGTTCCGAAAGATGATGCTCCAAAGGCGTTTCTATGCACTCCGGACTAGAGGAGCAAAGCCGGATGAGGGTGATGATGATGATGGTAAGTTCTTGTATTTCCCTCTTTAGTGATATGAGTTCCTTCTATGTGGGGGAGTATGGTTAGTAGATGAGCTAGATGATCATAGTAGCATGTTGCATTTTTGTACTGATTGCATTGTGTTTAGGAGTCTTGTTGGAATTAAATTTCATTGATTCCTTGCATTGTGCATTTTATGGAATAATGATGATGTTGTAAAGTGTGTTGATGTAACATGGTTTTACGGTACTTCCAATGCTTTTTCATTAAGTTTAGTGTGTGTCTAAGTCCTCTTTGTAGTAGTTTTAATGTACTTTATCTTTGTTTGCAGGAAAACTGTCAAAAATGGAAACGTAGAAGACCGCGCTGAAATCAGTGCAGAAGTGGTGACCTACGGAGCCATCGACGTTCCGTCGACCCATCAATGGTCCATAGGGAGTTGAGAAAAGGATCAAAATTTTCCTTTATGTTTGAATTAAGAATCAAAGTAATCCTTCTGTTTTAACATGGATCACTAATAGTCCTCCATGTTTCAACAATTGGTATACTTTTGATACCCTTGCAAATGGACGTCAAAAATCTAACGTTGCTTTCTCTTTTACACGTGAGAATGGTTTCCTACCAAAACTCATTTTTCCTTTGTCTCTTCGTTTTCCTTGTTAAACCAGACTTCTCTTCCCTTTTTTCTTCAAATCAAACCATATATTCTCGTTTTGTTCTGAATTTCATTAAAAGGTTGATCCATTATTTGAAGCAACTATGTTGTTAAGGCACAACAATGATAGAGAATCAACTCCTACTTATGGGGAGAATTTTTTTCATCTCTAGATTATTGTTATTGCTTTTGAGAATTATCTGTTCTTCTGCATCCCTTTCTAGTCACATTTTTTTCATGAGATGTTGTAAAAACAAAAGAAAAAACTTGATCCTACCATTAAAAACTATGGTGAATGGTTAAATTTCTTTCGATCCTTAACTAGATATCTCGATAATTTTTTTTTTGGTAGAATACACTTTAACCCTCTTATTGATCTGAATCTAGAGATTAGGTTAGTGAATGGTTAGATTCAAAAAAGAAATTACAAAGTATTAAGTGGTAAGAAACTCAGATAGTCTTACTATTCACAAATAGTATTAGGATCAATGGTGAAACAAAAAAAAACACTACAAAAATCAGCCAGAGTGGCAATGGCAATAAAATTTGAGTTGTAAGAAGTAATAAGATCCTCCTGCATCGGAAAATGAACTATCGAATCTGAATGCCGGTGGAGGCTTGGAGCTAGCTACGTTAGTTATAGCACCACAAGATGGTGCACCTGGAATGGAATCTGTAGTATCTTAGTTCACGTAGCTAGCGCACACCGATATCACTGTGATCAGTGATGCATTCTTCAGTAGATGTACTATTTTCTGTTTATATAATTACGAGCATTAAATTTCTTTATTTTTGATGCAGCGGCATTATATTTGATTATTAAGTTGAAGCATTTTACATTAGTTAGTTTGTTTTATGCTTTTATAAACTACAACACCTTATGTAATATATGCTTGTTTTTTTTATTTCAGATCCACTAATCGAAGATTCATTTGTTAGTGTAAAAGTATATCATGGGGGTGTCATGAGACGTATTCCAGACAAACATTACATGAATGGCAGCATAGACTATATTGATTACTATATTGATTAAAAGTATATCATGGGGGTGTCATGAGATGTATTCCAAACAAACATTACATGAATGGCAGCATAGACTATATTTTTCTTATGAATTGGGGACAATTGCATGCTTTTTTGTTGGGGGTGGGGTAAATGGAAAGTGAGTGCTAGGGTGAAGTCTGAGTAGCCCAACTCACGATCCTCTCTTGGGGTTTTCTTGCCTGTGTTCTTTTTCCCCAAGAGACTGGTTATTTTACTGTTGAACTGGCACGTTATTATCTTGTACATATTATAGATATGAAATTTGAAGCATGATGGCTAAATAAAATGATATACTATTTTAAATAAAATGCTTGCATGATTAGGCATAGTGAATGATGAATTTGTGGCTCTAAGCATGACATAGAGATACACCACTACATGACCCTCAATCTAAAGCTCGAACTAGGTGTCTGATAATCTGGTAGAGTAATGAGGTGTTTAGTGAGTGTGAGGAAAGTTGAATAGTCCACCGTTGGTACTGAGCTACAACTTCCCCGGTTAGTCCTACTAAAAGTAATCTGTGTTAGAAAATTAGGAAAGGATCATATGCCCTTGTTCAAGATAGTCAATATTTAGCCTAAATAAAAGAAAAGTAAATGAAATTAATCACTTCTTCATCCAAATGATTTGAGCTTAAAATGGACCTTTCTTTTCTACCCCAACTTATCTCTTCTCGGTATAATGTGTTGGCCCTGGTCCCTCCTTGGACATGTGCACCTCAGCTTATACCAAAAGCATAAGTTGAGGGTGGCTAATGTAGAAACTAATCTCGTCTTGGCCCTGACCCAAATTTGGGTATTGTGTACCTTAACTCATGGTATGAGGAATGTTCCGGAAAGTGGGGTTGAAAGATTAAAAAAAAAAGAGAAAGAAGAAAAGAAATGTAACTCAAGCTAAAGTTGAAATCAAGTGAAAAATTTGAACATTTGAAAATAAAAAAAAAAAGAAGAGTCATTTACAGAAAAGGAGAAAGAAAGGAGAAAATCAAGGCAAAGAATATAAGAATATGAAGAGTATGGCGTAATAGACGATGAAAACGTAGAACGCTTAGCCATTATGTCAAGGAGGACAACAAGTCACTAAAATGCGTCCAAATGTACCCTAGCTGACCCTGAGCCTACATTACAAGCTAAGAAAGTCCTATCGTGATCCTGAGAGTCTAATATGGTGAGCTTAAAGGAGTGAAAATAAGGGCAAGCCTATCGACAAGTATCAATGAGGTGAGAAGTTGTTCTGAGAGTGAGTGTTGAAAAATAATCTTTATACTCAAACTGAAATCACTGTGTGAAAAAGGAGGATATTGTTTTTCAAGTAAGGACAGTAGTTGCAATACTGGAAAGTCACCTTGGTGAGAGATAAAAAAGGAGAGGTGTCGGTGCATGGTGAGTCTGTGTCATTGTCTGATTCACATGAGCGAGCCTAATAGTGATATCATGCATGAACATAATAAAAATAATCGGGATTGATAGCCAGATGATTGCGAAAGCTAAAATAAGGATACTTTTGTAAAAATGTGTTGTGGTGAGTCATAGTGCATCGCTTTAGGACAAACAACAAATTTAAGTTGAGGGTGTTGATGTACCGTGGTTTAACGGTACTTCCAATGCTTTTTCATTCAGTATATTGTGTGTCTAAGGCCTCTTTGTAGTAGTTTTAATGTATTTTTATCTTTGTTTGCAGGAAAATTGTCCAAAATGGAAACGTAGAAGACTGTGCTGAAATCAGTGCAGAAGTGGTGACCTACGGAGCCATCGACGATCCGTCGACCCATCGACGATCCGTCGACCCATCGACGGTCCGTAGGTGGTGACCGTCGACTGATGATTTAGGCTGTTGAAGAAAGATTAGGGAATTCTGACTAAGTAAGGGGCTACGAAAGGGTTGATGGTCCATCGAATCATCGACGGACCGTCCTGACAAACCGTTGGTGTTAACAGAATGTAGTCCCAGTACCCAAGTTGAAAAAGATTCTAACTGTGGAGCAACTGAGTCCATCGATGGACCGTAAGGCCATTGACGGACCGTCGATGGGGTCTGTCGATGGTAACAGAATGATTGAAGAAAATGGCAGCTGAAAAAGAGTTCAAGTATGGACCGACGGAGACGTCGATGGTCCATTGTTACATCGACGAACCGTCAGTAAGGTCATCGACTCGAGACTAGTTTTGGACAGATATTTCCTTATTTAGCTTTCCTTTTACTTTAGGACTCTTTTGTTATAAATAGGACTAAAAACCTTGTTTTTGGGGTTAGACTCTTTACTATTTTTGCAGATTTGTATTGTTGGAAGTTGAACTTTGGGTGTTGGAAAATACTTCACTTTTTCGGAATCGGTTCTTACAATATTTTCTTCAATTTAAGTGATATTTTTGGATTTTATGCAATCTTGTGAAAGTAAGTACATGAATTCTTGTTTAATAAATATGAATTGTGTAATTCTTAACATGGGTAACTAAATTTACAACTAAGGTTGTTGGAACCATGGGTAATTAACAAAGTAAAACTAGCTAAATAACAAGTCTAGAATAGTTTCTTGCATGTATTGATAATTCTTTCGTTTAGAAGTCTATTTAACGGTGACCAACGTTAGAACTCACCTTGTTGCTACTTGCTAGACCAAGGAGGTAGATAATAAGAAAAGAATTATCAACGTACATTTAGTATACACTATCTAATAGGCTAGTTTCAATTGGTGCAAAGTAGTAACTTATCCATACATTGAATGTGATGCTTTATATGAGGTAAAATGTAAGGTTTAGTAAAGTATACACACGTATCCGGACCACGGTGCGGAGTGAAATTCCCTAGTTGCCGGACCAAGGAATTAGGGATACATAACTTACCACTTTGCATGCAAGATACTAGGAAAGAGTTGTTATAGCTAGGGTTACTGCGGTATGAACCTATGGGGAACACTTACACCCTAGTTTCTCTCATCACTTGGTAAACATCAAATATTTGAACTTGCTACTTGTTTACTTAGAATTAATTAAATACTTTTGTTACACAAAATCCCCCCTTTAAATTGTTTATTTTCGGAAAGGACTTGACTAAATAGAAGTAATCGTAGATTAAAGTTAAGTCTAAACTATTTTCCTTGTGGGATCGACCCCAACCTAACATTTGGGTTCTTTACTTGATACGAACGCTTATACTTCTTTAGGGAAGTGTAATTTGAGCGTATCATGTGTTTATATGGTTTTACCTTGCATATTATCATGTTTCTATCATCGGTTGCCTAAATGTTGCTTTTTTTAAGATTTGAAGTATGTTCACTGCCAGGGGAAAATCTGCTTAGTGTAAAATTTTTGAAAAATTGACTAATTCATTATTTAAATTAAAATTATTATAATATAGGTCGAACATGTGAATATGAGTATAAAAATGAATGTAAAAAGAGTTCATTCTATTTGGAATGAAGAATGTGAGTTTTATGGCATAATGAATTGTAGAATGAGTTTATACCTTCTCGCTGTGTTATGAGTCTCTTGATTATGTGAAATCGATGTATCTCTTTGATTGTGTATTGAATGATATGTTATGTGGTATGGTTATGAGTTGTTAACTGAATCTTTACTCTTGGAAGTATTCGGAGAGTCGCAAGTGTCATTCGAGGACGAATGTTGTCCAATTGGGGGAGAATGTAACACCTCTAAAATGACTTAGGTGAATCTAGAGCCTAACATGGTTTTCATGAGGGTGTAAGGTCATAAAATTGTTTATAATGTGGTTATGAGGCGGTGTCTAAGAGTTAAGGTGAATTGGAAGTCAAATGTCAAGGGACGACTAAGACGTTCGACGACTAGTCACCTATGTTCCTCATGAGTAAATATGTGCTCATATGTGTTTTTCATGAGCTTATGAGGATCATATATGAGTTATAATGGTGTTTAATGTCAGTGTGTCAAGTTTCATTAAATTTGGAGGTCAAACGTCAAAGAACGTCTATGACGTTCGAAAGGTTTGCCTTAAAATGACCTTGTGTGTCTTAGCATGTTTCGTCAAGTTTTATGTGTTCGTTTTGGATAAAATTCATATGGGAGGTCATAAACTCTTATACGATCATATTCGGGATGGAAACATCCGTGTGAAAGTCCCCAACGACCAACCAAGGGTCCTTTAGAAGGACCCTTCATTTGAGCCAAAGGCTGTCAAGACCAGCCCCAATCGACTGAGGCAATCGACGTCATGTAGGCTTGTCGACGCCCCGTAGTTGGTGGCCGTTAGTCAAGACTTAGCCTAGGGAGCTCAATCTCCCAATGCCCAGTCTCAGAACCAAACGACAGCCAGACAGGACGATTTCCTGTCTTAAGAACCCGACTCAAAAGAGAAAAGAAGACCGGACTAAAAGAGATCTCACTATCGACGATTGAATTTGACTTTTATTGTAGACAAATGGTTCGTCGATGGACAATCGTTGGTGAGGCGTGCAACTTCGCATTTCACTATTAAGTTGGAAGGGTGAATTGGTAAATTCACCCCAAGTCCAAATAAGAGTTTGGGCAGTTACTTAGGGGTATTTTAGATATTTTAAGTGGACATATAAGTCCTAAATACCTATATGTATTCATTCTTCCAAATTAAAACCCCAAATTCTCTAAGAAATTCTCTAGAACTCCATTGACGCCAAAACTCAAGGAACAACTTGGATTGTAGATTTGAGTGGTGATTCTTCATAAAATTCGTATATTAACATCATTAAGGTATGGCTTGTTCATCCTTGAAACTTTATTCATCAAGGAGTCGACTTCAAAGTGATTTTCTAAAGTCTTCTAAACATGAACTTGTCCAATTTCATGATCTATCTATGGGTTATTGCATAATTTTTTTAGATAATTTATTATTTATTGAATTGATGTTAATTATGTGATTCTAACTAATTATGTGATTCTAACCTAAATTATTCATGAACGTATGCAAAACATAATGTCTTCGAATTGGCTATATTTTAGATTTGATAATCTTGTCTTAATGCTTATAAATTTTAGTGTAGTTGTCTATGGGATATTGAATTGATGTTACGCTGTCTTAGATTGATAATTCGACATTGAATTGACTTAGATTCATTGAGTATTGTGATTTATGTATTGAATTGATGATCATCACCATGGGTAAGGGCTTATTGGTATTGTATTGGATGATTTAGCTAATGATTGAAGTGGAGAGAGTGGATTGGTGGTATGCTGCCCTAATTCTCTTTAGTTTGTTTAATGTAGGTTTTGAATTATGTTGTTATTGGTATGGTTTACTTATGGCGGCGGTGTTATGTGTTATAATTGTGAATGATGTGGCCTTGTCTGTGTTACTTTTTTTATTATGAAGATCATGGCCTTGTTGTAATACTTTAAGTATTATGATGATTTGTGTAGTTTATCATGGGAAGTATGATCATATCTACCTACATGTTAATAATGTCGAAGTATGTGTTCTTCTATTGATGTTGTTAGGAGATCATGCCAGACTATGACTTTGTCCTTATGTGTGTAGTCTTAGAGTTGATGCATGGTTATTCCTACTTGACTATATGAGTCTATGATGGTTATATTGATGATGTTATATTAGTGTATAGGATGACTTAAAGATGATAATGGTTATTCCTATGTGCTTCTAGAATGATATGTTATATGTGATAAAGTGAAGTCATTCGTGTGTCTTGTGTGGTAGAATTGTGTCCCTTACTTGATACATATATGAATGTGAATATGAGATGACTTGACTTAGGATGGTAAAGCCTCTTAGTATTTTATGTATGAATTACATAACACCTTAAATGTTGCTAAGAAGGTCCTTTATGTGGAACTTTCAACCTAGTGGTAAGGTTATGATCCTTGAAGTCGAAAGTTGAATTGGTATCCTTCTTGTATGAATTGTGGACTTAAGGTTGGTTAGCTGGAACGGGATGATATAATCCTTAGGAAATTCATTAATCTATATTCATCGCCATTGAAAGGCAGCCCTAGGAGACCTTTTTGTAGGGTGAATGTGATTGGGTTATGAAGTAGATATGGAACCCCTTCATGTTATCCTTTATGTGAATTACACTATGAGAACAAAGGCTAGCACCGAGTGAGTATTGTATGGGAAGTTGCCCAATATAAGATGAAATTAGAGACAAAGAAACCCATAATATTCCTTAACCATGTGCCTACATGGGATGTGTCCAAGTTCTACCATTGGCAAGTACAACACCCTTATCGGAGTAGGTTATAACTCCAGATTCCATGTTTTGTTTCCATTGTCTATGTCAGTAATTTCCTATTATCATCATGTAGGATAACTATTAGCATTAGAGAAGTTCTATGAAGTTCAGGTGGTGGCATGGGACGCTATCTAGACATTGCACAATAGGCTTTGAAAATGTTAGTCAATGAGTCCCTAGGTCTTCTCCAAGACCATTACTTGAGTGTCCTTTATGTGATGAATGTCTCTTAATTACTAATGAAGTAATGACTTATGTTAGGAAGCATGTGAATGAATGAATACCTAATCTAGAGTAACTCTAAGGATTTCCTAGTTAAAGTTTGAAGGGGGCATAAAGGATAATCTCTTCATGTCTTACCTAGAGAAATCTTGAGAATATCTCTAGTTAGGAAGGTTGGTTGATAAAGTAGACAAGATGTAATCTTAGTAAGTCTTAAGAATTATTTAGCTAATCTTGGAGAGAGTGTATGGGCGTTCTCTTTTAGAAGTACTTAAGTATGTCTTTTGATAACCTTAGTGAGGTGAATGTGATATAATATATGTTATGTGTTTTAGTGTGTTGTAAGTGTATCTCTATCATTATAGGTAGTCCCAAGTATTATGTAGGTGTTCTTAGAGATGGTGTATGCACTACAATAAATATGAACTCTAACGAAGGGAAATACAGTCGTTAAAAATATACATCCGGTCTCTATACGTCAATAACGACCAACAATAATTCGGTCGTCACCATTCGTTAAAAGCTTCGTCATTAAAAGTTAAGGACCGAATTTAAAGTTCGGTTGTTAAAAATACTTAAACGTCAAAACAATTCTGGTTGCTATTTGTTTTTTTCCACCAATTTTCCCCTCTCTAATGTCCATAAAAATATTTGATAATACGGTCGTTAAAAAAATTTAAACCCACAATTTTCTTCACTTATATCAAATAATATTAAATAAATTAGATAAGTTATAAACATCCACATCAAAAAATATAATTACGAATACATCCCCACATAGAAAATGTTTACAGAGTCATATTATTATAAAAATTAATTGTTAATTACAAAGAACAAAATGTGCATATTACAATAAAATCAATCTATCAAAATTGCATAATACGAATTTATAATTCCTTAAAAAACTTATCGCATATATACAAATGATAAAATCTTTAAAGTACCACTAACAATATATGCTATAAACAAATGATAAAATCTTTAAAGTACCAGTAACAATATACAAATATATTTCTCTTGTATGTGCTCTCCAATTTCTTCAAATGACATGTTCTTCGTACTTCAAATTCTTGACCTGATATACAAACAAGTTCATGTCAACTAAGGAACAAGATTTCTACAAGATACTCTTTGTAGAAAATAAAAGTTAATTTAATCACTCACTAGATAATTGGAAAATATCACTACACCATTTTAGGCCTACGGCCACCCCACTAAAGTGTAGCCTAAACTAGCAAAAAGTGTGGCCTAAAATAAAAGGCCACACTTTTGGACTTTAGGCAACACTTTTCAGGGGGTGGCCAAATGAAGCGTAACCTTTGACATTAGGCAACACTTATTAAATGTCGCCACTTTTGGCTACACTTATAAAGCGTAGCCGAAGAAGTATAAGGCCACGCTTTGTTTTGATGCATTAGCAACACCTATATTTTATTATACTACACTTAAAAGCGTTGTCTTTGCGGTTTTATTGGTCACACTTCAAAAGTGTTGCCTTTTATAGGTCATCTAGCGCAACACTTCAAAAGTGCTGCCTTTTATATCTCATATATAGCAACACTTATAAAGTGTAATTTTATATCTCATCTAGAGCAACACTTATAAAGTGTAGCTTTATATCTCATCTACAGCAACATTTATAAAGTGTAACTTTATATCTCATCTAGAGCAACACTTATAAAGTGTAACTTTATATCGCATCTACAGCAACACTTACAAAGTGTAATTTTATTTCTAATCTAAAGCAACACTTATAAAGTGTAACTTTATATATCATCTACAGCAACACTTATATAGTGTAGCAATACTATTGAATTGAATATATTCAATATACGATCACATAATTAAATCGAACGTATATATTTCAAATAAACTTCAAGAAACATGTCCAAAAACTCCAAAACATAGAAAATAATTGCTTAAAGATCTCTAATATCAATAAATTCCAAAATACCAAATGCATACAAACATATATGACAATAGTACAAAAACTCTTCATCGTTTATTACAATAGATCGAGTTTACTTCTGCCACAATTAAAATTTAATTACCGGCATTTTCCTGCACATTGAAAATAAAATTATAAGTTAGTGAAATAAATGTGAAAGTGCATAATTGGAGAGTATTAATTGTAAGCCAACCAATCCAAATCAATATATATACGTAAATCATATAGACCATTTATAATCACGTGGATTATGGGTTACTGCATGTATTGTAAACACAAAGTGATCAACAGATACACATCATCCCAAATTCCATTCAGAGCATATGTAAAATTCCCCTTTCTCTTCCTACAATGGTACCAAAAGCTGAGAAAAAGCATGTTGAGAAAAGTCCAGCATCTAAAAAAACTCGTATAGCCGAGAATTCTCATGCAGAACAGAATGCACAGGACGAAAATAAGCTAACAGAGAACAGCACTGCAACTTTCGAAGACAGAAAGAAGAAGAGAGAGAAAGAAGAAGAGGTCGAAGATAGAGAACAGCACTAGGAAGACAGAAAGAAGAAAGAGAGAAAGAGAACAGCACTGCAGCTGACTTGTTAATTCTGTTGAATTAATTAAGCATGTACATAAAAAAATCTGCCTGTTGAATGAAATTTTCCAGTTTTGTACATAAAAAAAAGACCTGAATAGACTAGCTCTCCCAGTTACTGTTGTATTAAGGCAGGAACTGGGAGCTGACATTCACAATTTGATATTGAGCAAAGAGATGGAAGATGATAGGAAGAACAAAAACAAAGGGGAACAAGGCAAACTTGATTTTAGAAACCTGCAAATGCAGTACACAAACAAGTTTCAGCACTAAACAAAAGCCTTTACAAGTTTAACAAGTTAGGCATTTTCCCAACAATTCCAAAAACATGCAAATGCAATACAAATTCTTTACAAGTTTAACAAGTTAGGCATTTTCCCAACAATTGAATTGTTAGAAATGAAAACTTAACAAGTTTTGCAAGATTAGCAAATACACTCAAATCAACATGAGTAACTCAACCCAAGTTGTCAAGAACAACTCCTGCAACATTACACACTCAAGTTCATCACACACCAAAAAGCCTAGGAGACAGCATGTGTTTGAAATAAGAACTACCAACACACTAAGCTTGTGTTTGAAATGCTGCAAAATGAAGTTTATCGATTCAAACAAGACCATTTATGACCCGAGTTTATAGGACAATTCAACAAAGCATGGACATACCAAAACTCCTAATTATTAGCTTATATGATTTTTATTCACTGACAGCTTCTCAGACTCCTTCCAAAACAAATCAAAAGGTAAACCAAGCAAAAAAGAGAGAAAATCAATTTAAAAAAGACAACAAGAACCAGCAACAACAAGAACCAGCATCAACAAGATGAAACTCAAACCACATCACAACAGAGCTTAACTAGAACAAGTAACAACAAACTCACTCACGAAAATACAACAAAGCTATCTCAAAATTAAAACCATCTCTCGCAACAACCATTACAGTTCAAAGCAGTAAACAACAGGGGAAAAAGTACACAACTACAATCCAAAATTAGGTATAGAATCTAAAAGGACACAATAAGTGACAAAAACAAAGTACAAATTGAACTTTCAAAGATTCAATATAGTAAAATAACTTCAGACTATTAACAGAGAATGTGAAATACAAAATACCTTTTGAAGAACCGAATCATGAGCTGAACCTGAAGAATGTGGAAGATTTTTGCCTCTTACAGCTTGTGCGCTACTTGCATCAATAGGTGAAGCAAGGTTAGATCAAACACACCCTGGTATGTCTTGAAAATTTAATCCAGGGTTGTTTTGCAACAATTGAGTGAATAAATATCGCATTTCTTGTCTCAATTCTTCCCTTAGAGAAGTGATTTCATTGGCATGTTTTTGTTTTAGATTGTTAATTTCCTCATCTTTCTTCAAAGAACTTGTTGTCACTGATCTACCGTAGCACCTAAGTCGACCAGGCTGCTCCTTTCCAAACACTGCCGTAAATGCATCATCAGCTGTTTCCCCTGAATTTTGGCGATTCTGAAGTTCAGCCTGTTGAATAAAATTGGCACCATAGTGAATTATGAGTACTATTTCATTTCCAGCCTATGATAGCTACATCGAAAAAACTTACTATTGCAACTTGGGTATCTGCCTGAATTTCCTTTCCCGTCTTGGTACGAGTTGCTATAAACATTTCAGGCTTTGATGGTTCTTCATTGTTGTCTTTGGCTGCACGCTACAAATTATATGAAAAGAAATTTTAAAAAAATCATTATGTTCTAATAAAGTACAAAAAAATGAAATTCTGATTTTTAAGAAATGTTATCTAAGTATTACCAATGCCACTCGTACTCTTGCAAAATTAATAGGTCCCATTCGATGCCTCCACTTTTGTTTTTTCCTGTTTTGAGAATTCATCTCGCAAATGGCCTATTATTAAAAAAAAAGATAATTTAATTGATTAAAAAAATGTTTTGAGAATTCATCTCGCATATGGCCTATTATAAAAAAAAAAGATAATTTAATTGATAAAAAAAATGTATATGATGCAAAATATGTCTATGAGTAGAAATTCATTATTTTAGCCTTACTTGAACAGTGGGATGTAACCAATACTCGATCAGCTGGCGGAATTGATTTTCTGGAATGCCATCAAGACGCTTTTCAAGCATATCTTCAAGGGTATTGTTTTTGTCAAAAAATTTCTTTTTAATTTTTTGTTTGTGTCGCCTCCAAGCATCACGAAGACCAGTCATCACCCACTTCTTTCCTTCTACTGGAATTAGAAATTTGGACTATGCAAAATAAAATATATTTAGCTTCAGACAGTAAAAAAATAAAAATATGCAATATCAAGAGTGATTGTTCTTACATTGATATATTCCCACATGCGCTTTTTAGTATCCTTCGGCACCACATGCCAACTAGTGTACATCAAGCTGATGAATCTAGGATTCCTTGCAATTGTTCCTATAAAGTAGCTTAATTGTGACACTATCTTATTAGTTGGTCCCACAGCTTGTCCTTTATCAAATGTCACTTCTTTTCTTTCTTCCAAATTTCTTGCGTGAATATCCTTACATGTTGTTTGTCCTCGAACTTTTTTTGGCTTTGATATTTCTAGATTGATGTAACAGACAGGAAATAAGATATTTCTTTTATAACGAGTACTAAATCTTACAAGGTTTAAAACATACCTTTTGTACGACAATCAATGTTAATTTCCTCTTGGACATCACATTCATCTCCACCAAGTTCTTCTTGATCCATAATATCGTCCAATCCTTTGTTGTGTTCATTATTAATATGAGTATTCACATCAGCTGTTGTGTGGTTATCACATTTTGTTTCATCATCTATGCGTATCCCTTGATTTTTAAGAAACTGATCAAGAGTACTAGATGGTATGACTGGCTTCCTCTTTACCTGCTTGCAATTTGGTAAATGAAGAATATCATGTTCATTGTGTATCTGTTGCTTATCCAGAAACTGACCAATACTGGTGACTGGTCGAACCAACATCCCCTTCACCTGTTTGAAGTTCAGTAGATCCTCAATATCATGTTGAGCCTCTCCATCACCTAGTGTTGTTCCATTCACATGTACTGAAGCAACAACACCTTTCTTAAATGATGTTTGGAACCTAGAGTCATTCATAGGAAGTTTAATTCCTTTCTCTTCAATGGACTCATCAGACTGAAATAACCTCTGTTTAGTTTGCCCTTTCCCTGCAGTCATATGTGAGGTTCTAACCTCCTCACAATTCTTTCTTTTATGTGGTATTGGTGTCTGCTGTTTCTTAGCTCTATCATTGTGTTCATTTGCAAGTTGTTCTCTCTTAATCTTGAATTTGTTGGCTAATTCAGCACTTGATCGGTATTGCATATCAATATCCAGATTCTTCAATGGACTTTGAGCTTTGTTTAGATTAGAACCCTTTTTCTTTTGTATTGTTGATTGCTTCATTGTTCTCCTACAGTAATTTAACCTACAGAATAATAATTCATCAAATAATAAGAACAAAGTTTCCTTTAGATGTAGTGAACTAGAAATCACCTGAAATAGGTTGGATTAAGTGTAATATTGATGGAGCGAGCAAAGGAAATCCACACCAATGTTCTTATTGTTTCTGTATCAGAAACCACACCGGCCAGCTACTTTATGCAGAAGCGCAAAGTATATGAGTGACTTCCAACAAACTAGCAACCCACTGTTTCAGTTGCAAAAATGCAGAATGCAAAGAAATGACATGGGAAACTAAAAGTAAGTTTTTACTACTTACTGATCCAAGTTAAATTTTAGAAAATAGACTCAAATATGTAATCAAACTTTAAATAGTGTCTGCCTGATTCAAATTAACGAGTGTCGAACTAAGAGACAATGAGAATAAAATGCGGGAGCAGGTCACCTCCTTTTCGTCTTAAAATAAGAAAAACCAGGAAAATAGAAATCAAACACCACCACAAGGTAGGAAGAGAGAAGAATACTCACAAAGATCCTCACAGTTGGAGTACTGGGTTCTTTATCTTCCTAAACTAATACATCCAAATCGGGTAGTACACCTTCAAATAAGTATTTATATAACAATCACAATTCATATATACAAATCAGAAAGAAATTTGATAATTGTACCACAAATACTTCAGAGATTACTAACCTTTAGTCAGATATGTTTGTGTCAATAAAAATTCAAATAAACAATAGTAAGCTAGAATTACAGGTTGTTCAACAAACGGACGCATGAAAAGAGCCAAAATAATACTTAACTATTGTAGTGATCTAATCTTCAATTTCACATATTAAATATCTTAATATGTTTCTAACAAAAAAGCAATTAAATAACAAAAATAGAAAGTGAGCACTATATGGTCATTACAAAAATAAGGAAACTCATGGTGCGTCATCTTCAAACTCTTCTTCCGACTCATCTTCAAGCTCATGTTCAGACTCATCTTCAGACTCATCTTCATAGTTATTTTCATACTCATCTTCAAACTCATCAGCAGATTCATCTTCAAATTCCTCTTCCTCGACTTCAAGTTGTTGAGTAGCGAATTCCTCCAAAGGAACATCAATAATTGTTTCTGGTTCATCACTTCTTGTTAAGAGAACCTCACCATTATCTTTTGGTATAGATGGTCCCATCAAATGTTCAGATGGCTCATTTTCATAACATTGTGGGAGATTAGATTCAACTTGATCACCCATGTTAAACAAGTCTCTCGGAACAGTCTTCATAACATAATGTCTATCTTGATCATATGGATCTTGCACATAGAAGCATTGGTGTACTTGAGATCCAAGCACAAATGGCTCTTCTTGAGAGCATCTCTTGTTAAAATAGACATAAGTAAGGCCATAAGTATCATTTTCAACCTCATACCAATCGCACTTAAATAGAACAACCTTAAAATGACCATAGTAGTCTAACTCAACAATATCAACTATTCTACCATAATAAATCAGATCTACAGCAATCGGATTTTTATCCTTTGAGCTTGCAAAGCTTGTAGTTGAGGCAAGTAGTGTAACACCACTATTTTGTGTTTTACGCCTTGCATCACGCTGCCTAACATGGAATCTACATCCATTGATGAGATACGCAGAATATCTTTTTGCAATAGAATTTGGTCCTCTAGAAAATTGTTTTATCAAATTAGGTACATCCTCTTGCAAAGCACGAGTTTCAAACCATTGAGAGAAGTTTTGACAATGATTCTTAGCCTTTCTCCAATTAGATCTTCGTGGCTGATTATTAACCTCTTGCTCATGCTCTCTATACAACACATGTATTTTTTTTTGTTAAAATAACATATATAATAACTTAAAAATTAGTTATACAAAAATAATACTATATTCAAATAAATGTACCTAATATATTCTTGAATCTCATCACAATTTCCCAATAAGTATGCATGTGCCTGACTTAATGTCTTGTTATCTAAAATGAATGGATCACTTTTCTTTGCTCCTAAAGGAACTCCTCTGATAGGAAACAAACCCATAATTTCTGCATCAGTTGGTTCACATTCATCATTATTTCGGGCTCTTCTGTTAAATCTAGTACACACACCCCCGTTCATATATTTGGAGAACAAATTCATACAATCTATTCCCATTCGTGTCTCTGCTATGCAACCTTCTGGATAACGTCTATTGCGGATGTATGATTTGAATGTACCCATTTCTCTTTCAGTGGAATACATCCATCGATTTTAAACAGGACCTCCTAATCTCACTTCATTCGCCAAATGAATAGGCAAATGGATCATTATATCAAAAAATGAAGGAGGAAAAATTCGCTCCAACTGATTTATTGTTTCTATGATCTCAACTTCCAAGCAATCCAGTTCCTCCAATGTGATTTCTTTTTTACACAAACGACGGAAGAAGGAACTAAGACGAATCAAAGGAATAGCCACATGATCTGGAAGAATGCTTTTAATTGGTATTGGAAGCAAGTAATGTAACATGAAATGAGCATCATGGGTTTTATAATTGGACACTTTTCTTTCATCCATATGCACACACCTAGATATATTGGAGGCACTACCATCAGGAAGCTTGGCTGTCTTTAAAACTCCACAAAAAATTGATTTCTCTCCATTTGTCATTGAGAAGCATGCTTTTGAAAACTTTGTTCTTTTACTGTCTTCTGTATCTTTTGGATGAAGATTCTTTCTGATTCCCATGTCTTTCAAATCATACCGGGCTTTTGCATGATCCTTTGTTTTTCCAGAAATATCCAAAAGAGTTCCAAGTATGCTATCAACTATGTTCTTCTCTATGTGCATTACATCAAGGTTGTGGCATAACAAGTTGTGCTGCCAATAAGGTAATTCAAAAAAGATTGACCTTTTTTTCCATGGGCCATCATTTGATCTTTTTCTCTTCTTTCCAAACACATTTTCAAAATCTTTCAAGCTATTAAGAATATTTGTTCCCTTTAAGAAAGGTGGAGGAGGCCTAAATTCAGTTTTTCCATTGAAAGATCTTTTGTTATATCTCCATGGATGATCCATCGGAAGAAAAACACGATGATCCATATAACACATTTTCCGACTATGTTTAAGATATTGAGAATTAGTGCCATAGTTACAACAAGGGCAAGCAAACTTTCCCTTTGTACTCCAACCAGATAACATAGCATATGCAGGGAAGTCATTGATTGTCCACATAAGAGCTGCACGCATTGGAAAAGTTAGATTTCTTGAAGCATCAAATGTTTCAACCCCAGAATCCCACAATAATTTTAACTCATCTATCAATGGTTGTAAGTAAATGTCAATGTCATTTCCAGGTGATCGCGGCCCAGGTATAAATAAAGAAAGCATAGAATATTCAGATTTCATGCACATCCAAGGGGGAAGATTATACACCATTAACATAACTGGCCATGTGCTATGTGATATACTCATGGTTCGAAATGGATTGAACCCATCACTTGACAAGCCAAGCCTCACATTGCGACAATCTAGTGCGAAATCTGGATGCAACCTATCAAAATCTTTCCATGCTAGACCATCAGCAGGATGCCTTAACTTTCCATCTTTACTACGCTCCTTGTCGTGCCAACTCAAAAATTCTGCCGTCTTTGAGCACATAAATAACCTTTTAAGTCTAGGAATTAATGGAAAGTGTCTCAAAGTCTTTACTGAAACTCGATGCTGTTTTTTTGAAGGCTCAAGCTCACTATCAACCTCGGGAGATTTGACATATCGTGAAGCTCCACAAGTATGACAAAATTCATCATCCTTATGATCATTCCTGAACAACATGCAATCATTGGGACATGCATCAATTTTCTCATAATCAAGACCGAGATTATTAACCATAGACTTGGTTTTATTATAAGACGGAGGAATTTTCAACTCGGGCATCGCCTCTTTTAATAACTCTAAAAGAGAAGTGAATGATTCATTGCTCCATCCATGCAAACACTTCAACAAATATAAACGAAGTGTGAATGATAATGTAGAGAACCCACTACAACCAGGATATAATTCTTGGTTTGCCTCTTCAACCAAGTTATAGAATTTCTTGGCATCTTCATTTGGACCATCATACACTCCTTCAGCTTCAGCTTGTGCAACATCTCTAAATTGATCATTCAACAACCCATCAATATCATCATGCGAGTAATCCATATCATCGTCAGCATTCAACATGATATCCCATTCCCCGTGATTTATCCATCTAGTATAGCCTTTAACGAATCCATAGCATATAAGATGATCATACACTACATTCCTTCGAGTCCAACGAATATTACAACATTTTACACATGGACACTGAATTTCCTCTCCTTGAGGATCTCCATGAGAGTAAGCAAAATCTAGAAATGATTCAACGCCATCAATATACTCTTTGCTATACCTTGGTAAATCCATCCAATCCTTGGATAAGATATGTGAATTCCTAGAAGAAGATATGAATATTTAATCTTGGAGTAACAATCATTAAATACTTCACAAATCATATGTTATAAAAGCATTTAATTAGTTAATTTAAATGTTAAATTGTATCATTTTAATAAAAATGTAGATGACTTTCGCATTTCCTTAAATTAATTTTTAATTAATATAAAGATGACTTGATGCCAAATGCGCAATCCATTTTTATTTATTTTTGTTGATACATGAAATATAATTGGTAAAATTAATATTGTTGATTTAAACATTTTCTATTTGATAGCAAAATTTTAATTTATATAACAATAGTAAAAAAATAAACGTGCAACGCACGTTGTTAGAAACTAGTAAGCTTTAGAAGTCACAAGTAAGTTATCAGAGTCATGTGTTATAAAATGATAAAAGTTTCTTACCTAGTCATGACACTTTTGCTATGCCAAATCAATCCTTGAATCCTCCACAAATGTTTTTAAATGCTGATGATACTTCTAAGGAAAAAATAAGAAAAATTAATAGGATAGACACAATTAAGAAATAAAGTAAATAAATAAAATTCAAAGAAAACATACATGGTAAGCTTACTGCAAATCAGTAGTAACAAGAGAAAAAAGATTCAGAATAGCCGTTGGAATCGCAGAACCTCTGAATTACCATCAAATTGAATGTCGAAGGCCTGTTAATCACAGAGATGTCAAATCATCAAACAATCTCCTCAATAATGGTTTCGAACCACATGTGTGCTTTTCAATCTAACACATAAATTTATGATTATCTTATGATTAATTTTATTATATACATATATTTTATCTTATCAGTAGGTAATTAGTACATCAGCAGTATCCTTTAATTAATTTGGTGAGAAACAGGGAACATAGTCAGTTTTGAAAATATATTTGGCTAGGAAACACTCCTTTAATGAATGTTTTTCCAAACATTTTCCAGATTACATCTTACCTAGAATTTATCATCACTGTTGTTAACTGTTTGCTTGACACAGAAAAATCTTTCTTTTGTAATCTATGCATCTGCTTGATACTTTGTTAATGACATCCTTCTTACTTCACAAAAAAAATATGTCTATGTAGACGTGTTGTCTTATAAGCATATCTTTCATATAAAGTGGGAAGACACACAGACTCTTATGAGCATATCTGGCATCTATAATAGGGAATAAACACAAAGCCGAACAACTTTCCCTACATTTTCACATTCTGAATAAACAACAAGTTCCACACAGTTCTCAGTTCAGCAACTTTCCCTGCATTTTCATGATCTTGCCTCACTTATTGGTTGAACCAACTTTGCCTACTACTCCTATAGAAGGGCTGGGACTTGGACTCAAACTAGAACTACTAAATATCAAATCCAACGTATCTACAACCTGTTTCAGAAAGCTAACAACATATCTTAGCAAACTAGTGGCTAGTAATGAAAATGCAAAACCTTGAGCCCATTGGTAGCACATCTTATGAAAGGTGTGATTACATTGAGACCCATTGTAAGTACAGCTATATGGAGACCCATTGAGTACAGCTACAGTGACCCATCGTAAGTACAGCTATAGTTTTGTACTAAACATATATATATATATATATATATATATATATATATATATATATATATATATATATATATATATATGTGTGTGTGTGTGTGTGTGTGTGTGTGTGTGTGTATGTGTGTCTTTTTTCTCTTTTGCATTATTTTTAATCAAAGCTCCAATGGATCTTAAAGCTTTTTGATTTTTATAATACTAATTGGACATAGTTTAGAAGAATAAAGGAGATATATTCTGAACCTGATGCACTGGTTAGATAAAGAATACTACTTTACTGTTTAGTTACAACCTGCTAATAGATACAGATTACAGATTGGATTTCTCAGTTATCAAAAAAATGACAGACAGAAGCTTTGGAATAGGTTCTCAAAATCTATTGCTCCCCTAAGTGGCTTGCTTAGGTTAAGTAGTACACATGGAATATCTTCAATAATACAATCTGCTGAAGAGGGATTTCATCATGGCTAGAAGCAGCAGCAGCAGCATTAGCTCCGCAGACACAACATTACATTTTATTAATTTGAAGGTGATATGTAATGAGTAATGCACTATCCCTAATTCTGAAGAGGATAACTCTACAAAGTACTTGAAACGGACATCAATTTACCACCACTAGCTATTTCTATTGCAATCTAGATAAACAAGGGAGAACAACTATGGAAGAATACTCAATATTCTAGTTTAGTCCTTGAAATTAAGAGTCAAAAATCTTAGCACTATATAACTGAGTTTACTTAATGATACATAATGTACCCAAATTCCTCAATTCTAAAATCAGTAGATGCTGCAATAACCACCAAGAAAATAGAACCCGAACTTTCCAAATCATAACAACTTATGAACAAGAATAACTACCACTTCTAATAACGACGGTCATCCTCTTCAGGTTACTTGTACTTGTCATATAATATCTCCCAGTTACAGAAGGCCAAGGAATCATTCAAGTAGTTCCTGCCTAACCTAAAATCTAATGCAATAACTTGATTTAATAGTGAAAATTAGCCTACTTTTCCACTCACTGTTTATAGTGAACAAACTCATCCAAATAACTCATTGAAGTACATTTTGTTATGCCATGCAGTTAAAGAGACAGTATAACATTGTTGGGACTCAAAGAAACCAGTAAGACAATGAAGAAGATTTGTATTACAGTACCTACTTCTATCTGCTGGGTTGTATGGAGTATGAAAGTAAAGAAATGAAAGATTTTTGAAGGGAAAACACCTACCGTAAAAAATCTCATATACTTATGGGTTTTTGGTGTAATCTTCAGGGTGTTAAGTATGAACAACAAATTCTATATTCTATGGATGCTTTACAGAAATAGGTTTTTGTAGAGTGGAATCATATCTTTTCATTTTTGGTTTGTTATGAGGGATTTGTAGACAGTGTACTAACTTTGCAATTTCTTATTGCTAGACTTCTTTGTGCTATAATATAATGTTTACTTACCTTTTCAAAAAAAAAACATCCAAAGAAACCTTTGTCATCCCATATCATACAAAAGACAAATCTCGTATAATTATCCTTATATAATCCAATGCTAATACTTATTACTCAGGAATCAAAAACTTAATGTAAGTACAAATCTTTAACACTTGATATTGGAAGTTCATAAACCATCTTATTCTTTTGGGAGCAACAGCCATATATGGTATTTAGATGTAATGGAGAAACATCACTTACTTGAGCATCTCGGCGAAACTCATAGCTTTATCAATTCCAGGAATTGCATTTGCCAAATCAGACAGAAAATCATCCATGCATCTGATCCAAGTGTCTCGTCATTCTACACAATTGGATCAACTTCCTAAAGAACATAATTTCAGTCACAAAATCCTAACCCATAACAGCATATCTGAACAAGATTGACCTTTTAAATTCAGAAAGCTAAAAGAATTGACAATCATAGAGTAGAAGCAATTTTTTTGATACAGTACATTATGACCTGCAAAAACTAGGTCTCGACCCCAAACAAGTTGATTCAAAAGAATGAATTCTCAATAACCATTAAACACCATTCTCACTCCAGACTAATTAGCTTCAGTTCGTCATCTTGACAACAACCCAAAATTATTCATTCCTTCTAAACACAAAACAAAAAATCAAACTCTTCAGCTAACAAGAACACTATTTTCGAACTAACACTTGACGAAATAACTATCAGAAAAGAGAATCGTACTTAATCTTCAAGAAATCATTATTTGGAGAAGATGACTTGAGATATCAGATCTTTGATGACTTCAACTCTTCAGCTCAGTTCTTCAACGATTTCAACTCTTCAGCGTGTATCGAAAAAAAAATTGGTTCTTCAACTATCTTCACTCAGTTTGACGACTTCAACTCTTCAACTCCGTTCATCAGCTCTTTGTTCATCTATAATCTGTATGGAAACATGAAAGAGGGCTGAAGAAAGTGAAGTAAAAGAGGAAAGTGATGTAAAAAAGTTAATGTTTTATCAATTATTAATGTTTATTTTTTTTAGCCAATAAAAATGGGAGGGAGTGTTAAAAATATTGGAGGGAATATAATATTTTAGTGAATTTTTTTAAGGCAACACTTATAAGGTGTATTTTTTTAAGGCAACACTTATAAGGTGTTCTTTTTTCAATTATAAAAATAGAACATTTTAGAAGTGTAGCCATATATGTAAATAGGTGTTGCCAATTATATTATATTGTAACAACACTTATAAAGTGTAGCTTATACCATTAAAGAGTACACTTTTGAAGTGTTGCCAAAATTATCTTAGCTAAAAGTTAAAAATTTCGGCTACGCTTTAAAAGTGTTCCCAAAACTACTTTAGGCAACACTTTACAAGTGTAGCCCAGAATTAGTGTAGTCGTAGGCCTAAAATGGTGTAGTGTATTGTTCTGATCAAACAAATGCAGCCGATCAATAGCCTCAAGAAAGTATATCTTGTGTTCAATAGGATGTAATTTAGAGACTTTAGACATCAAGATGAGATACTAAAATATTTGAGTATCATAAAAAATAACATTAGTTAGTAGAATAAATCAACACTCTGACTAGATATTAGAAAATGCAGAAGCTGTAATTTTTTTTTGAGTTAGTCATATTGCACCATACAAAAGCAAAGGGATTCATCAAGCAAGAGAGTAAATAGTTTGATCAAACAGATATTCACCTATCGTTGCAGGATGTAATATCAATCAATCACATGTACTATGCTCTTCATATTTTAGGATACAGACGCAAGAGTTAGATGCAAGTGACAGACAAGACAATAACAAGTTCTCCTACAAGACAACATACTCAACGTACCAAGCTATCTTTTCCCCAAGTCTAAAAGTCAACTAAAAAAGAACAACTTAAAATACCATTGAATTTTCAGTTCTCAAAATTCAAAACACTTGAATACATGGCAGAGGTCTGATCATCCACATCAATTCCATCCTTCTACATCATTTCAACTTTCAAGGTTATACATTGGATTTTCTTCTCTTGAGGAATTTGTATTCTAGGAAGTGACATAAACACTAGAAAATGACTGAAGACTAAGGTAATTTTTACTATTCAAATTTGGTTTCATATAGGAGGGCCATGAGAATTGAAAAGAAAAATATATATACCAACAGTGAAAAAGTAAATTAGTAATAATTTTGTTACTAAGCTAGTAAATTAAACTTTCAATTGTTCGTAGCCGATTCTTGTGTATATTTTGAATAGTTTTTTCATTGTAGATTTAGTAAGTTCGAAATTATAAGCTTAACTCAAAGATGTATTTATATAAAAAAGTTTAAGGATAGATACTGAGGTTTTTAAAACCAGGCATCTTACCTAAAGCAAGGAAAGCACTTTTAAACATAAGGAAAGCCAAAGATAAAATTTCATATCACCTTGGAAGCTAGGAGAAAATGCATTTTATTTGATTGTTATCAGAAATATTACAAGAATTTTTCATCTATATATAAGTCGATGGTAAGTGTTCTCACCCTTAATGATTAAGTTTACCAAGAGCATGTATATGTATATATTTTCTCAACGTATTTCAGAAGACATTAATAACAGAATATAAAATCAATAATTTACTGATCTAATTAGCGTCTTATGCATATAAGTGATCACTATGTGTAAGTACCACATAATCACCTTCTAAAAAAAATTACCCAAACAATGCTAGAAGTTTTACTTTTGAAAATAAAAGAAATTTCTCTATGACTACTCTGCCACCTAGTCTTATTATGACAATACTTTTAAATTGACATGTCCGTTTTTACATAATTTATCTGTACAAAGGAAAAGAGCATCTCTTGTTGCATCACTTTAACAAAGAAATCAACATACAATGACTTCATAAACAAGGTGGGCTGAAATATAACTTTAGCATCTTAGTAGAATAGATTGAGTTTTAGCTTCATAAGGCCTACCAAAAGAAATCAAGAAAAAATGTATAGGAAAGGGAAGTCAAACCTGTAGGCCTCCATCCTTTGTGAATCAAGTTTATATTTGTCTAGTTTCCAAATACTTATGAGATACCTACATAAGCTAGAACCTTTTCCATAGAATCTAACTCATTTTGATCAAATATATGTTTTGATGCAAAATTAAACATTCTTGACTAGCTTTGATCGGTTCCTTATGAAGTGTAGCTAGCCTCGTATAGTGTTTCCTGGTGAAAAAGTAATTTGCTTATAATCCTAATCACAGTATAAAAATTCAATATGAGAAGAAATTTAGGTGAGAAATTCTATACATCATCTACCTTGCAGGTTATGATCTTCAATGCATTCTTATTGAAATAAACTGGATGGCCTTGAAAAGAAAGATAGACATACCTATAACTATAAATAAAACATTAGAATCTTAGCGCTAAACTCATCAGGACTAATGAAACAACATAAATTTTGAGATCTCAATGCCAATTTCATCAAACTATCTGGAAGAAGGATCTTTTTTAAAGCTCACCATCTGACAATAATCTTGGAATTGAACAAAGGATCCTTATTAGTACTGGTTTACATGACATATGTAGCATAAACAAGCATACATAACATAGATTTTTGTAAGAGCTAGCCATAGTAGTACAATTCATCGTGAAATTTTCTGATGAATGAATTTTCAGATGAATATAAGACAAACAACACCAATTTTTTTAAAAATAATGAGAAGTTCTACTCTTTCCACTAGGTAATGAAAACAAGCAAGGGAAATCATCCTTCACAATTGACATTATTACCATTACCCCACACGCTCGTGGAAAATCATATTTTACTTCCTTCTCTTACAACGTATGCTAATATGACAACAAATTTAAGTGAATAAAGGAGAAAAACATTAGACTGTTTAACTAAAATTCCAACAAGAAGGATTCGTCGAATGAAAGTTCATGGCTTAATTAATTACCACAAAAATAAGGATGTATCTTTTATGAAATTCATGTTAGATTTCACATATCACAAAAACTCTTATGATATCATTGCTCATTTGTGATTCACAACAAGTAAGGGTCAAGGGAGAGTACACAAAACATGATGAGCGGGGTGGATTTTTCACATTTGAAGTGTGCAGCAGTAGAGATGACCAAGAATTTGAATTTACAATCATCTCTGAGATCATGAACACAACTTCAAGACCAAGTGTTACATATTAGTAACACACAACCACCTTGATGACCTTGATCACTCCAGAAAACAAGCTCTTGATGACACCAAGGATAGAAACACCTCGGAGTCGAAGTACAGTAATGTGTTGACACCTTGCGTGGGATTCAAGGTCATTCAGTCCTCAAAATCGAAGTACAGTAATGTGTTTACAGCTTGCATGGGATTCAAGGTCATTCAGTCAAGGCTGGTGAGTTTGAAACTATGGCAAGAGAATCAAACCAACAAAAAAGTCATCTTAAAAAAATTTGTGATATAACGATTCTAAATCACCTTCGCAAAGACTGCGACTAATCTATCCATACACAATTACATTGAAGATCTACAAATCGTTTCGAATTTTTATGCAGATTCATAATAGAATTGAAAAATGAAAAGCAATTCAAAATTTCATAACAAAACATAGTATAAGAAACTAAGAGATAGATCAATTTACTTTTTATTCAATGGAAATTGAAATGCTTGAATAAATCTCATCAGTCACACTCAAATAAAAAATAAAAACTGAGAACTGCTTGTATATATAAACCAAATACTAACCTTAATAAACCGTATGTATATTTGAGAAGAAATCCTAAATCAAATCTTTGACATCTCGCGATCAACATCGGCTATCCCCGTTTGTTTTCGAGAAATTGTTGAAGATTTTTTTCTGTGTGTGTTGAAGCACTAGACTAGATGCACCAACAGAAGCAACATAAAGAATAGTTTATACGGGAACTTTTGAGAAGATATTTTGAGTGGGAAATTGTTTTTTCTTAATTTTCTAAAAGAAGTTTAAAGGATTATTTTTTCTTGAACATTTTTTTTTTTAAAAAAAAAAGTATTAACCACCAGATATAATTATTTTAGAGATTGGGTTTTATCCTTTTAATATTTTTTAGAGATTGGTTTTATCCTTTTAATATTTTTTGATTTAAGATTTATCTTAACGACCGAAAAAAGACTTGGTCGCAATAGATATACTTATAACGACAGGAATATTGTCCCCTCGAAAAATAGTGGTCGTTAAGAGCCTATATTCTTCTAGTTATGGGCGGCCACTCTTTGTCTTACTTATGTGAGCCTTAGGATAACCTTAAGTGAGAAAATTACATGCTAGGAAGGGGTAATTGTGAAGTTGATGAACTTCACTGTAAGTTATAGTGACCTAGTTCATTGTAATGCCATTAAAAAGTGATAAAATGTCTATGTGTTATCTTATGTGTTTCTATGGTATTAAATGTTATTCTTATGCTTATACTATGAAGTTTAAATCAAAAAGAGCATATTTCTATTAAATGTCCGTTATCATTATTTTTATGCATTAAGCCATACTTGGTACATGTGTTTGTACTATTTTCATATTTTATCTATCTCTAAAGTGACTCATAGGTGAGGGTGCTTATTGGGAGCGGAGGCTTGGATTATACGATCTTTCAAGCAAGTTTGAAGTATGTCCTCATTTGACTCGAGGGCATAGATTTCTTTAGATTTTCTTTTATTAAAGCATTGTATGAGACTTGATAGTACTATATTTCGATTGTATGGGCCGTGTGCCAAGTTTTCGTGAGTCTATGATTTGATGACATGAGACTTAGTATTTCCTTTGATTTTATATGAAAGATATTTTGAGAGACTATTAGAATGTTTTGTGAATATTTTTAATTCCTAACTACTTTTCATATATGTATATTCAATTAATAATGTGAAAGGGCTTGTATGAGACATCCGAGAGGTCAAGTACGCCGGTTGCACTCCGAGAGTGCCATATCTTCTAGGGTATGCTCTCGGGATATGACACATAGCCCCTTCGTATAAGAAGATCACACAGTCTTGTACTTTTATGGCACATATATATATAAGATACATAACATAGTCTTAAAACAGATATCTCATAGTAAACCATCTAAACAAGAGTATAACCAATTGGGCATAGCCCATTGACACACCCTAAAATTTCATGACCTATACTAGAGCCATATATGTTGAGTAATGATGATTTTTGACCTAAATAAGTGTAAATAACTTGTTTGAGAAGTATTGTGGCCATATAATTAAAGAAAGGCCTTAACGTCCGGAAATGAACGAAATTAAACTAGTTAACGTTCCTATGTTTGGTGAAGGCTTGGGAGGGTCATATGAAGTTCAAAACTTGTAAAAAGACTTTAAATAGGTACAATTTACTATAAAGGGTTAAAACGTACAGTCACAACACCCCAAGAACCTCCGTAAGGGTCCTTTGGGAAGACCCGAACATGGGCGAGCAGGCTGACAAAGCAGTCTACGAGCAGCCAAGAATTTGATGGCTTCTGCGCGATTCGCAGCCATCACGTAAGGATCCAAACATGGACTCGTAACTCGGGGACTACTTGAGGCTTACTAATTCATCCCAGATTTCAAAAATAAAAGGTAAAATTAACCCCGCTACGCGCAATTACTTCCCAAATTTGTAAAAGTCGTAAATTAAACATTTTGACTTTACAATAAGACCCATTTAAGTGAGCGGTCTTTTGGGTGATTTAAGGGGTGACTATATAATGTATTAGGGTCAGTTTTCTCTCTCAAATAAATTTCCCAAAACAAAAACCCAAAAGCACTCATCTCTCTCTATTCTCTCTCTCCCTCTCCCTAAACCCAAAACCAATTTATCTAGGGTTTCACTTGGATTTCATGGGTTAAGTTTCATTGGAAAAAAACCAAAAGTACTCATCTCTCTCTACTTTCTCTCTCCATAAACCCAAAACAAATTTCTCTAGGGTTTCACTTGGATTTCGTTGGTTAAGTTTCATTAAGATATGGTTTCTTGCATTCTTGGGATTCTATTGCCCAATAGGTCCCTCCAAAATATGATTTGTAAATCCCCCAGAATCTAGGTTTTCTTCTACACATGGGTCTTCTTTTAAAAAATGAAATTATGAATCAATTGTGATTAATTATGATTAATTAATGCTTGTTAAGTATATATTGATGGTTAATTGGTGATTTCTAATGAGATTTTCCTAGATCCATGTCCTTCCCCCAATTTCATGAAAACCTTGAATTGATGTGGTGAATTGTGAAGATCATGAACATGTAGATTGACTACATTGTTGTTAATTATCTAATTGCTGCTTGAATTTACCTTGTATATGTAATTGGTTATGTATTCTTGGTATTGAAAGTATGAAGGTCCTTCGAAGGGAAAATAGGTGTGTCTATTGGTTCTTCTTGGATTAAATTATGAAGTATGAGTTACTTAGATAGTAAAGCTCGTATGTCTAATGTGTGGGTTTGATGTTCATGCTAAGTATTCCTCATCCTTAACCCTACACTATTTCATTTATTATGAATTATGTAAATATGTTATGGTATGATTATTCGATGATTGAAAGTAGTTTCGCATGATTATAATAAAGTGTTGACTAAGAGGTTTACTCACTTGTATGTGGTTTCTACAGTGAAAGGATAGTTCTCACTCATGAATTCCTATGAGCTATTATGGTAAGATGTTCAGCCTAGAAGAGACTAAGCTGAACTTGGATGATGAAATAGTATGATTACTAAAGGGAATAATATCTTAGCACCGAAAGGGCATGTAAATGAGATGGAGGTCACACATTTAGCAAGTCCGGAATCTCACATGTGTTTCCTCACGTTAGTAAGTCGGGATTCCCAAGTTATGTGGTGTCTCATGAGATGGAAACCTCCATGTTAGTAAGTTAAGGTTTCTACCTAGAATCTCCTTGACCCTTAACTATGTGCCCACATAGGACTCTAGCTTAGTGGATCCACCTAGATAGCTACGTACGAATGGTTACACCTTAGGCAAGTGTTAACCCTTTATTTTTGGTGTGGGATTAGACCACCGGATTCCATGTAGCTCACATGGTCTCATGTCGGTTATTGCACTTCTTTCCCGATGTAAAAATTAAATAAACAGGTTAAGTATGTGAACTCTTATTAGGGTTGTCTTTAAGGCTACTACGTTGGGTGAGGAAGGGTATGAGACTTCTCTTACTCATTGCACTTGTGGAATCCTAAGGGATGGTTCTAGTAGTGTTCATTTATAATTATGATTATGATTACGATAATGTTGATATAGTATTAATAGTATTGATTTATTAAGTATTTATTAATAAAGTATGAGAATATGTTATAAGTATGAAGTGGGTGGATTAATGTGATACTTAGCTTGGAATTGGATTATGGGGTTCTATTCTTGGCATTGGACAAGTATTGCTTGAGTTGCTTATGTGTTGGGTTGCTATTATGTAGAATTAACTTATTATGCTTATTATAATTGCATATTGAGTTAAGTTGATAGAAAGCATGATTTTGACTAAATTGTCCTTTTCTCATGCATTGATGATTTTGTGCATAGAAGCTATACTTAGTACATGTGGTTTGTACTAACTCATATTTTGTCCCCTTTGCCCCAAACATTTTAGGTTTCGGACATTGAGGAGATTCGTGGCTATTGTAGAAGAAGACATGTATCTTTCCTAAGTCAATGGTCAGTCCTCATGAGTTTCGAGGATAGAGCCACTAATAAAGCCTTATTAGTTTTGTCTACGTTTCGAGACTATTATTCCATTCTCATGTTGAGACTTCGTTATAGCCTATATGGGCATATTGTAATAGACAAAGGGCTATGCCCAAACTATTGTGATTCACTTTTTAGATGGCTAATGTGAGACGAAATATTAGACTATGTTTTAATGATCAGTGAGAAGCCTATGTAAGCTTCATAAGCGAGGGGTATATGTAAACCCCATATACTATATACGAGAAGTCTAAGTATAGTTAGCTATATAGAATGGCTTTAAATTTTCCGCATTTTTTACCTATGATGTGCTATGATATATGCTAAGGGCTTGTCTTAGTTCTCCTAGAGGACAACGATGTCGGTTACACCTAAGGGGTAATTTGGGTCGTAACAAGCTTGGTATCAGAGCATGAGGTTGAGAAATCTTAGGGTTTATGTCTCACTAAACCACGTCTATGTAGGGTATTATTAATAATTGTGAAGCGCGCCACACTTATGAAAGAGAGACTATGTGATGCTTAGGAATTTCACTCTCTTGTTATTCCTTAGTCGTGCCTAATAGTATTAACTATATGTAGTCCAATCTTCTAATACTTTTAATGTGCTTATAAGCAATGAATACAAAGAGGAACAAAGCTCGAAGGGCCGAGGAGGAGAATTTGAATGATGCGGTTACCCCTCAAGCTCCTCTGAACCCTCAATTTCCTATTGAAGAAGGGGATATGTCTAATGTTGAGATAAAAATAGCTTGACTTAAGTGTTGGTTACCCAACTTGCTAGGGATGCAAAGGTTCAAGTGAACCCAAATGCTAACACCACCGCTTCAAGGATTAGGGATTTCACAAGGATGAATCTCCCTACTTCCTATGGTTCTATGGTGGAGGAGGACCCACAAGTGTTCATTGATGAAGTGTTCAATGTTCTTGATGATATGGGTGTTTCTTCTCAATAATAGGCGGAAATAGTCGCCTACCAACTCAAACACGTAGATCAAGTTTGGTATGAGCAATGGAAGGATGAGATGCCGATTATAGAAGGTCGGAGTACTTGGGGAGCTTTCAAGACACCTTTCCTTGATAGGTTCTTTCCCTTTGAAATAATGGATAGGTATATGCAAGAATTCATCGATCTTCGTCAATGGGGTATGAACGTGAAGGTGTATAGCCTCAAGTTGACTCAACTATCCAAGTATGCTCCTACTATGGTTGCGGATTCTAGAGCTAAGATGAACAAATTTGTTATGGGGATATACGACCTTGTGGTTAATGAATGTAGGTCGGCTATGTTGATTCCTAGCATGGACATCACTCGTCTTATGGTTCATGCGGAAGAAATTGAGAAGCAAACTTAAGCAAGTTTTTAGGGAGTTGAAAAAGGTAAGAACCGAAGATAGAATTCTTACAAGACTAAGTTTGAGGTGCAAGCCAAACCAAGGTTCAAAAGGAGGTTTTTCAACCAAGTCCCTCCTAATGCACCAAGGGTCAACAAGAGTAAGGTGTCTACTACCAAGCCCAAAGAGGGGAAAGCTAGTGTTTCTTATGTTGAGAAGCCTCTTTATTCAAAATGTGGTAGAAAACATGATTAAGTGCTTAGTTGGCACGGGTTATTACTATGGTTGTGGCAAGAGTGGTCACATGAAGAGAGATTGCCCTATGATGAAGACTCAAGGAAGGGAAAATGCTCAAGCTCAAGAAAGTGCCCCAAATCCGGATGCTCCTAAGAAGAATTGCTTTTATGCTCTTCAATCCTGAGGTGATCAAGAGAGCTCACCGGACGTGTTTATTGGTATGTTAAAATTACTTTCCTTTGATGTATATGTTTTGTTGGATCCGAGATCGACATTGTCATTTGTGACTCCTCTTGTAGCCATGAAATTTGAAATACTACCCGACATATTAGATGAACCTTTTTTGGTTTCTACCCCGGTGGGTGATTCTGTGGTGGTTAATAGAGTCTATAAAGGTTGTCCTATTTCCTTGACCAATAGAGTTACATTAGTTCACTTGATAAAACTTGATATTCTAGATTTTGATGTCATATTGGAAATGGATTGGTTGCATGCTTGCTTTGACTCTATTGATTGTAGGACAAGGGTAGTCAAATTTCCCTACACCATTTAAGGTATATAGCCACATTAATTCTGGACTACGTTTGTAAAGTATTGCCTAAAGTAGTTTTGGGAACTCTTTTAAAGCGTAGCCAAAGTTTTAAAGATTTAGCTATGATTATATTGGAAACACTTCAAAAGTGAACTCTTTAACTTTATAAGCTACACTTTATAAATGTTGTTAAAATATCATACAATTGACAACACCTATTTACATATATGGCCACACTTTTAAAGCGTTTTAGTTTTATAATTTAAGAAGCAGCACATTATAAGTGTGGCCTTAAAATTTTCACTAAAATACTATATTCCCTCAAACATTTTTTAATCTACCTGCAATTTTTATTGGGCAAAAAATAATGATAAAACATTAAAACTTTTTCCCCAAATTGAAGAACAACTTTCCAGGCTTTTCTCTCCAACTCTAAGAACACGATTTCCACGTGATGAACCCTATTTCCAAATCTGATTTCTTGTTGAAGAGCTGAAGAGGTTGTTCTGTCACATTCTCGCTAAAAAGATGTTCTCGCTGAAGAGGTTGTTCCGTCATTTTCTGGTTGAATCATTCCCAAATTGAGTTGTTCCTTCATATTCTCAGAAAAGCTTCATCACATTGAAATAATTTTGTTTAAATAGGGTTTAATAGGTAAGAAATTCTATCTTTGAAAGTTTAAATTTTAGGTTTACGGTTTTTATATTCTTGTGTTGTTGATAGATTTTTGTTGATTTTTGGGCATCTGGTCGTAGTTGTATTACCCAGATAATTAATAACTAAATAAATATAAATGGGATGATTAGGGATGATTCTTTACTTGAGAATTTAATTTGTATTAAGCTTATAAGCTAGAAATTTATCTTGTATGTAAGTTTTAAAAGATGGAAACTATTTAACCTTGTTCTATTTGCAACATATATCTAATTCTAAAGTACATGTAAAAAGAGAAAAGTCTGTTAAAATATAGGAAACCTACACGTTTTTATGCATGGAAAAGAAATTTAGCGAATGAAAACAACTTCATCTTAGAGATAATTACTATCTTTGACCTTCTCTTTTTCTTTTCAAAAAAAGATTATTTTTATACGTTATTGGGAAATTATCAAAGTATTTTTCTTAATTGAATTGTAGTCACTTGGACATTTTATTTATTAATATCAACAAATGTCACCATCCACAAAAAATGTTCGCTGTGGGATTCTAACCTTGGACATGAGGGTCTTTTTATAAGGATATCAGCCACTATATTACAACATGCTTTTTTTAGGAAATTATCAAAGTAATTCAGAAAGTTCAACATAAAGATTCATGATATTAAAAATGACAAAATAAGTTTCCAAAATAAGTAAATAATTATGTTGCACAGTATGTATGTGATGTGTTCATTTCTTCATATGTTTCTTATTATTCTTTTTCATTTTGCATGGAGTACTATGGTTCTGAAATTGTCTGTTTTATTGCAAATATTGGTCAAGTATGATTTTTTCTATAATCATCTATTGTGTAAGATCCCGAAATTGACTTAGGTTAACTAGATCCTAACATGGTTGTCATTATGGTCTAAGGTCCTAAATTTGCTTATAATATGGTTGTGGCAGTGTCTAAGAGTTTAGGTGCATTGAAAGTCAAACGTCAAGGGACGACTAAGACGTTCGACGACTAAGTAACATATGTGCCTCATATGTTTTTATATGTAATTATGTGTGATTCATGAGGTTATTGGTCCCTTAAATGAGTTATTATAGTGTATATAGGCAGTGTGTCAATTTTCCTGAAGTTTGGAGGTCAAACATCCAAGAACGTCCATGACGTTCGAAAGGTTTGTCTTGAAATGACCTTGTGTGTCTAAGCATGTTTCATCAAGTTTTACATGTTCGTTTTGGATGAAATTCATGTGAGAGGTCCTAAACTTGTATACGAGCATGTTCGGGTTGGAAACGTCCAGGTGAAATTCTCCAAGGACCAACCAAGGGTCCTTGAGGAAGGACCCTTTCCTTGAAGCCAAGACTGCCTAGGCAGCCCCAAAAGAAGGAGGCAGTAGACGGCTCGTGGGCCAGTCGACGCCCCATCGATGGGTGTCGTGGGTCAGTACTTAAGTGTGTGAGAAGTCCAAGACAAGGAACAGCCTCAGTCCCAAACCATGAACCAACAGAACAGTCCGTTGGTTGAGAGATGGTCCGTTGGTGTCTATCCGTCGATGGTTTGTCTCTTGTGCGCAACTTCACTCTAATGTTAGGTGTGAAGTTGTAAATTAACCCCACATCCAAATAAGTGAATGGAAGGTTACTTAAGTGTCTTTTGGGTATTTTAAACATGTTCATAAGCCTTAAACACTTAGAAGAATTGATTCTTCAAAATCAAAACCCAAAATCCCTTAGAAATTCCCTAGAAATCCATTGAAGCAAAAACTCAAGGTAGATTGGAGATTTTAGTGGTGATTCTTCATAAAATTGGAGGATTAACATCATTGAGTTATGGTTTTTGATCCTTGAACCTCTATTCATCAAGGAGCCCAAATTCAAAGAAGTTTTCTAAAGTTTCCAAAGATGAACTTGTCCAATTTTATGATCTATCCATGGGTTCTTGCATTAAAGGTTTTTTATCATTGATTATTGATTGAATTGTTGTTAATTAGATGATTTTAACTCAATTAACCTATGAACCCATGTAATTGATGAATCCTAGTTTTTGACTACTTTATGGGTTACTTGATATTGACTTAATGCTTATGAATTATAGTGTACTTTTCTATGGGCTATTGAATGATGTAAGAATTGTATTAAATTGATGTATAGGTTGTATTAGATTGATAAATATATATTGAATTTACCTAGTTTTATTGAGTATTATGATTTTTGTATTGAATTGATGTTCATAGCCATGGGTAAGGGCCTATTGGTATTGAATTGGATGATTTAGACATGGATTGACGTGGAGAGAATGGATTGGTGGTACGCTGCCCTAATTCACTTTATTTTATGTAATTTAACTCTTGAATTATGTTGTGATTGGTATGTCCCACTTATGGTGGTGGTGTTATGTGAATGATGTGGCCTTGTCGGCGTTACTTTATGTATTATGATGATCATGGACTTGTCGGCACTACTTGAAGTAATATGATGATTTGTGTAGTTTATTTTGTGAAGTGTGATCATATATACCTATATGTTAATTAATGTGAAAGTATGTGTCTTTTGTAGTAATTGTTTTAGGTGATCATGTTAGACTATAATTATGTTCTTGTATGTGTAGTCTGAGAGTTGATGCATGATTCTTCCTAATTGGTTATTGAGTCTTATTATGGATAAATTGATGATGTTATAGTAGTGTATAGGATGACCTAAAGGTGATGAAGGTTGTGTATATGTGGTTCTTGAATATGATATGTAATATGTGATAAGGTAAAGTCTTAGTGTGTTTCGTGTAGTAGACTTGTGTCCCTTACTTGATGCATGTATGAATGTGAATATAAGATGTCTTGACTTAGGATGCTAAAGCCTCTAAGTCTTGAATGTATGAATGATATGAGACCTTGAATGATGTTAATAGAGTCCTTTATGTGAAGCCTTGAACTTAGTGGTAAGGTTACGAAACTTGAAGTCAAAAGTCGTAGTGGTATCCTTGTAATAAATGATGGACTTAAGGTTGGTTGGCTGGAACGGCATCATATCAATCCATAGTAAAATCATTATGAGCTATCTTGTCGCCATTGTAATGCAGCCCTAGGGGACCTCTTTGGTAGGGTAAATGTAATTGGGTTATGAACTTGATATGGAACCCCTTTGTATGAACCTTTAATGTGAATTACTCAGTGAGAACAAAGGCTAGCACCGAGTGAGTATGGTAAGGGAAGTAGCTCTAGTTAAATGATGAGGCTAGAGTTCAAACTAATCCCTTCATATTCCTTAACCATGTGCCTACATGGGATGTGTCTAAGTTCTACCATTGGCAATTAGAACACCCTCCATCAGAGTACGTTACAACTCCGGATTCCATGTTTTACTACAATGGTCTATGTCAGTTATTGCCTATTCTAATCATGTGGGATACCTATTTGCATTAGATAAGTTCTATGAATTTTAGGTGGTGATATGGGATGCTATCTAGACATTGCACAATAGGCTTTGAAGATGTTAGTGAGAGTCCCTAGGTCTTCTCCAAGACCATTACTTGAATGTCCTCTATGTGATGAATGTCTCTTAATGAACTATTGAAATAATGGCTCATGCTAGAAAGCATGTAAGCGAGTGAGTACTTAGTCTAGAGTGACTTAAGGATTACTTAGTTAAAGTGTGAAGAGGGCATAAGGGATGATCTCTTCATGTCTTATCGAGGGAAGTTTTGAGAATGACTCTAGTTAGGGAAGTGTGTTGATTCTTTGGGAATGATCTAAACTTTGGAAGTCTTAAGGATTATTTAGTTAACCTTGAAGAGAGTGTAGATGCGTTATCTTCTAGGAGTACTTAAGTAAGTCTTTTGATAACCTTGGTAAGGAGAATGTCATGTCGTACATGTTATGTGTTTGGTCTCTTATAAGTGGGTATGTGTCCCATTAGAAGTTGTCCGTAGGATCATTTAGACATAGAGTGGGTGTATGGGCTATCTCTCTTTGTTTTGCTTAAGTGAGTCTTAGGATAGCTTTGAGTGAGGGGATTATATACTATAAAGTGCCTAAGGTAGAAAGAAGTAACTTCACTGTAAGTATGAAGAAGTTCAGAAGTTGCCTTAAAAATGTTCTAAATTGATTAAGTGATTTCATATGTGCTTCTAAGTTGATAAATGTTGCTCTTATGATTATATTATGATATTTAAATCAAAAGATGCATATTTTCAATAAATATCCGTTTTCATGATTTTTATGCATTATGTCATACTTAGTACATGTGGTTGTACCAATTCCATGCTTTTATATATCTCTATAGTGGTTGGTAGGTGAGGAGCATTGGGAAGCAAGACTTGGATCGTAGCATCATTCAAGTGAAGTTGAAGTATGTCCTCATATGACTCTAGGGCATAGATGTCTTTTATTTCTCTTATTGAAGTATTGTAATAGACTTAGTAGTACTATACTTCTATTGTGTATGGGTCGTGTCCCAAGTACTTTTTTGTCTATGATTTGATGAAATGAAACTTAGTATTTCTTATGTGTAACAACCCTAAAAATGAATAGGATCAAGACTTAGGGTGTCAAGAATGCTTGCGATTAAACCAAAGTTCACACGGACTAATACGCGTAGAACCAGACCTTAGAACCCTTACTACGACCAATTCAACTAACTTGGGGAGTTAGTTGAGCTTGGAAAGGTTGGTACCAACCATGTAAGGCTCTCAAAAACTAAGATTTAATCGAAGGAGTCTTTACCGGACTTAAAAGAAGAAATCTTAAGTTTTGAAGGTCTAGGGTAAAATAGTCTTTTACCATGCTAAGGGTAATATCGTAATTACCCCAAATATATAATTAATTAATTATTTAATAAGACGGAGGGGCAATTTTGGGAGAGAGAGCCGAAATTTAACTCTTGGAGTAGAGTCTTGCTCCACCGGGGTTCAAACCTAGGTGGAAGCAATGATTTAAATTACTTTTATTTAAGGTTGATAAATTAATTTAATTAATTAATAATTATTAAGCTGATTTAATAAAAAGGAAAAAATCAGATTTTTAATTAAGTTAATTAAATCCTATTTTGACTAAGTCTTGAAGTTAGTCTCCTAAATCCTAATAACTCTCTCCCTCATGTTTCTCAACTCTCTCTCACGTTCTCAATCTCTCTCTCACGTTTTTGCTCTCTGCCAAATATTGTTGAAGAACTGATAATACAACAATTGTTCTTCACACTTGAAGAACTCACTAAAAAGTCCAAGAAAGCAAGTTAATCGAAAATGTTAAGGCAAGGGAGTTTTCCGTCGAATTGGTGGTGAAACTTTAGGTGCATTGGGCGTGGTGTTGGAGACAAGTTTGGGCAGCAACTTCAAGCTTGAACAATGTCAAAAGGTATGGGTTTCTCTCCTGGAATTCTTTATCCAAGAGTACTTTCCTTCGAACGCTTCTTAAACTCTTGAAACTAAGGTTGTTCCCCTTCGTATATCCTTGTCCTTAGCTCCCACATGAATTTGTAGGATGGGTATGTTGTGCTGCTAGATTTAAGCATGAATGATGTGTTTAAATTATAATGAAGTATAGCTATCTAAATTTATGGAAAAAAATGCAACTAAAAATGGTTGGAGAAGGACTAAAATTTCCAGATTTTGTACCCTCTAATAGTGCCAAATTTTGGTTTTTTTTAAAGTAAAATAAAATAAGTGAGCTCAATGGGAATCGAACCCAAGACCTCACCTGTGAAAGAAACTGAAAAAAACGAAAAAAACGTGAAGAAGCTAAGGGGGATCGAACCCCTTAGCTACGGTTTTCATGAGGCAAAGAAAAAGAAAAAAAAATAAAATAAGTCAGTATGCCTCTTTCACTCCGAGAGTTCCATATATTCATAGGGTATGCTCTCGGGATGTGACAAGCTTGGTTTCAGAGAATAGGTTTTGTAAGTAGTCTTAGGAATCAAAAAGTCTCATGAAGTCATGTCTAGTAGAGTCTCGACCATCGGTGTGAGTCGCGACACATCTATGGGCGAGAGGCTATAGGACGATAGAGTTTCCCTTGTTTTCTACATCTATGTCGTGTCGTTGAGTAAAATTTTATGAGTTCTCTTTTCTTATGGATTTCCTTGTGTTTCTAGGAAGATGAATATGAGGAGGACACCGGCAATGAGAGTGAAAGAGAATGAAGTGAATGAGGAGATTCCTCCTCAAGTTGAGCAAGTTGAGAAAGTTGTTCAAGGTGTTCAAGGTGATCAATGTGCAAGAGATGATCAAGTACCTATTGTTAAAGGAGGTAATGATGTTCCGGTGGTCACCCCAGAAATGACTAATGGGGAGATTAAAGAGGATTTCCTTCTTTTAGTCCGAGATTTGACTACCCATGTGAATAGGGGTATTGAGACTAGAGTGAATGTTGTGGAGATCACTATGACATCTAGATTGAGAGATTTTGTTAGGATAAATCCCCCTAACTTTCTTGGCTTTAAGGTAGGAGAATATCCCCAATAGTTCCTAGATGGTGTGTATAAGGTGTTGACTGTCATAGCGGTGACTTCTAAGGATAAGGCGGTGTTAGCTTCGTACCAATTGAGGGAGGTTCCTCAAGTGTGGTATACTCAATGGAAGGATAATAGGCCGGTTGAGTCGGGTCTTATTGAGTAAGAAGAGTTTGAAGAGTATTTCTGGGAAAGTACTTTCCTTGTGAGAAGAGGGAGGTGAAGTTAGAGGAGTTTAACAATCTCAAGCAAGGCAATATGAGTGTTGAGGAGTAATCTTTGAAGTTCTCTATGTTGTCTAGATATACACCATCCTTAGTTTCTAATCCTAGGATGATATGAGTAGGGGTCTACACACACATGGGTGGCTAAGCGCTATTGGGCGGAGTTTTCTCGATCCAAGCTAACTAATAGAAGAAAAGAGAATAAAGGAAGATCTTATAAGGGACACACCCCATCTTTACATAAGCTATTTATTGAACGGAAAAAATAGATGCTTTCATGGACTACTTTGACTTTAGGGATTTGCTTCAGGGTTGCCGACTTAGTGAAAGAAGAATGTTGTACGGCCATGCTCCATGTTGATATGAATTTTCTAGAATCATGGTTTATGCTCAATCTATTGAGGAGTCTTAAGTTGGTAGGATTGCTAGAAACTTGAAGAGGAGTAGGTGAAGTGATCAAATCCAGCCTAGATCCTAGAAGAAGTTCTCAAGTCAAGATGAACCTAGGAGTGCTAAGGTGAAACTTCAGATAGGTATTGGTTCTCAAGAGGGCAAGCCTACATGTGCTACTTGTGGGAAGAGGCACTATGGGCAATGCCTTATGGGTACCGGGAATTTTTTTGTCTGTGGTAAAGATCAACACAAAGTGAGGGATTTTCCTACTAGAGATGGTAAGGAAGTTGCTCCTAATGTTCCGAAAGACGATGCTCCAAAGGCGTTTCTATGCACTCCGGACTAGAGGAGCAAAGCCGGATGAGGGTGATGATGATGATGGTAAGTTCTTGTATTTCCCTCTTTAGTGATATGCGTTCCTTCTATGTGGGGGAGTATGGTTAGTAGATGAGCTAGATGATCATAGTAGCATATTGCATTTTTGTACTGATTGCATTGTGTTTAGGAGTCTTGTTGGAATTAAATTTCATTGATTCCTTGCATTGTGCATTTTATGGAATAATGATGATGTTGTAAAGTGTGTTGATGTAGCATGGTTTTACGGTACTTCCAATGCTTTTTCCTTAAGTTTAGTGTGTGTCTAAGTCCTCTTTGTAGTAGTTTTAATGTACTTTATCTTTGTTTGTAGGAAAACTGTCAAAAATGGAAACGTAGAAGACTGTGCTGAAATCAGTGCAGAAGTGGTGACCTACGGAGCCATCGACGGTCCGTCGACCCATCAATGGTCCATAGGGAGTTGAGAAAAGGATCAAAATATTCCTTTATGTTTTAATTAAGAATCAAAGTAATCCTTGTGTTTTAACATGGATCACTAATAGTCCTCCATGTTTCAACAATTGGTATACTTTTGATACCCTTGCAAACGGACGTCAAAAATCTAACGTTGCTTTCTCTTTTACACGTGAGAATGGTTTCCTACCAAAACTCAATTTTCCTTTGTCTCTTCGTTTTCCTTGTTAAACCAGACTTCTCTTCCCTTTTTTCTTCAAATCAAACCATATAATCTCGTTTTGTTCTGAATTTCATTAAAAGGTTGATCCATTATTTGAAGCAACTATGTTGTTAAGGCACAACAATGATAGAGAATCAACTCCTACTTATGGGGAGAATTTTTTTCATCTCTAGATTATTGTTATTGCTTTTGAGAATTATCTGTTCTTCTGCATCCCTTTCTAGTCACATTTTTTTCATGAGATGTTGTAAAAACAAAAGAAAAAACTTGATCCTACCATTAAAAACTATGGTGAATGGTTAAATTTCTTTCGATCCTTAACTAGATATCTCGATAATTTTTTTTTTGGTAGAATACACTTTAACCCTCTTATTGATCTGAATCTAGAGATTAGGTTAGTGAATGGTTAGATTCAAA
Organism: Solanum sitiens; assembly: GCA_016801875.1. Classification (NCBI taxonomy): domain Eukaryota; kingdom Viridiplantae; phylum Streptophyta; class Magnoliopsida; order Solanales; family Solanaceae; genus Solanum; species Solanum sitiens. Next base: position 1,136,052 of record JABWTJ010000375.1, on the reverse strand, counting down.
AAAGAAATTACAAAGTATTAAGTTGTAAGAAACTCAGATAGTCTTACTATTCACAAATAGTATTAGGATCAATGGTGAAACAAAAAAAAACACTACAGAAATCAGCCAGAGTGGCAATGGCAATAAAATTTGAGTTGTAAGAAGTAATAAGATCCTCCTGCATCGGAAAATGAACTATCGAATCTGAATGCCGGTGGAGGCTTGGAGCTAGCTACGTTAGTTATAGCACCACAAGATGGTGCACCTGGAATGGAATCTGTAGTATCTTAGTTCACGTAGCTAGCGCACACCGATATCACTGTGATCAGTGATGCATTCTTCAGTAGATGTACTATTTTCTGTTTATATAATTACGAGCATTAAATTTCTTTATTTTTGATGCAGCGGCATTATATTTGATTATTAAGTTGAAGCATTTTACATTAGTTAGTTTGTTTTATGCTTTTATAAACTACAACACCTTATGTAATATATGCTTGTTTTTTTTATTTCAGATCCAGTAATCGAAGATTCATTTGTTAGTGTAAAAGTATATCATGGGGGTGTCATGAGACGTATTCCAGACAAACATTACATGAATGGCAGCATAGACTATATTGATTACATTAATGTGAACACGTTGAATCTTCAGGAGTTTAAAGTGATGGCGGAGATTTGCGGATATGCATCTGCTTTAATAACCTTTTGGTACAAGTGTGGAAAGTATGGTAGAAGATGGAGATTGATTTCTACCAATTTTAAATCCTATGCAGTTAGCAAAAGTCTTCAAAAAGAGGATGTGAATGAGATTTACTTCGAACACTTGGACTCTTATTTTAAAATGGACAATGGGGATATACCAAATCAAGAAATCATTGAATATAATGACAAGGAACAATTTACACATGAAAATTCATCTGGTGATAATTTTTGTAATTTAGAGGCTGATTTATCCGACGACGAGTTAGTCAATGACCATGAAAAGATAAAACAGAGTATTTTGGGTGAAATAGAGCCTATTAGTGTTGAAGTAAAGAAAAAGATGGCAGTAATAGAGGGAGATTCTAATTGTTGTGATTCTAGTGACACAAGAAGTTTGCATAGTGATTCTAAAACTGAGAGCTACAATTATCCTCAATTCAATCCAAAGATTGATGGAGATGATCCCATTTTACCTCTAGAGTTGACTTTTGGAAGAAAAAGATAGTTCAAGGATGCTGTAGCAACACATGAGATAAAAAAAGGAAAGTATATCAAGTGGAACAAGAATGACAAAGAAAGAATCAGGGCAAAATGTATACATGAAGAGTGCAAATGGAAAATTATGGCATCCAAAATGCAACGGGACAAATCTTTCCAGATAAAAACATACGATCCTACACATACTTGCAAAGAGTGGCACCATGAAAATAGAACAATCACATCATCCTTCATTGCGAGAAAATACCTGAATGAAATTGGATCAAATAGAAATGGTAGCTTGGCTGATTTAGAGATAGAGTGAGTGTTGATCTAAGAGCTAAAGTGACTTTATCACAAGTTAAAAGAGCAAAGAGTAAGGCCATTTCGATTCTAGATGGTGATATCAAGGATCAATTCAAAATGATGTGGGACTATTGCAATGAAATTGATAGGACAAATCCAGGAAGTACTATTCGAATGAAGTTTACTGATAATGAGGTGCCGGGACAACCATACAGATTTCAGAGAATATACATTTGTTTTGCTGCTTGCAAGTTCGGCTTCAAGTCTTGTTGTAGAAAAATAATTGGAGTGGATGGTTGTTGGTTGAAGAGTCCTATGTACGAAACCCAATTGTTATCTGTAGTTGGAATTGATGGTAACAATAATATATTTCCCATTTCCCACGCCATTGTTGAGAAAGAAAATAAAGAGACATGGACTTGGTTCTTGACTTATTTGGCTAGCGATTTGGATATACATGAGGATGAGGCTAGTTGGACCTTTATGTCCGACAAACAAAAAGGTTTCATTGAAGCTTTTAATGATATTTTACCATATGTTAGTCATAGATTTTGTGTGAGACACCTTCATAACAACTTTAAAAGAGCAGGTTTCGGTAGCTTCTCATTAAAAAAGACACTTTGGGCTGCTGCAAAGGCTACTATTGTGCAACAATTTATTGTATGCATGAATCATATGTTTGAGTTAGATCCAAATATTGCTGCTTGGTGTAATGAAAAAGAACCTAGTCAATGGACAATGACTTATTTCTTCTCAAATGCTAAATCTGACATGTTATTGAATAACGTGTGTGAAGTATACAATAGCATGATACTCGATGCTAGAGACAAGCCAATTTTGACACTTTTGGAGAAGTTGAGATATCTACTCATGGCTAGAATGCTAGCTAACCGGGATAAAGCAGAACAATGGAATCTAGGTGATGTTTGTCCCAAGATTAAAGATATATTGCTTAAAAATCAAAAGGCAGCCGGAGAATATATTCCTAGAAAGTCAAATCAATGGAACTATGAAATTCTAGGAGCTAGTATCATGGATAATTGGGCAGTGGATTTGGAGAAGAGAACATGTAGTTGTAGAAAATGGAGTCTCACTGGAATCCCTTGCAAGCACGCAATTGCAGCTATTTGGGCTAATCGAGAAGACATTCTTGATTATGTCCATGATTCCTACAAGGTGGAAACATACAGAAAAATATATGAGAATGCAATTTTTCCGATGAATGGCCCGCAAATGTGGCCAAAATCTAACAAACTTCCCCCGTTGCCTCCAAGGAGCTTGACAAGTACAAAGAGAGGAAGAAAGCAGAAAAAGAGAAGAAAAGAAACTGATGAAGTATGAGCAAGTCCAACAACGAGCTTACGAACATTGATAATGTTTCCGTCATAATTGGAACAATTAGAATGAACCAATGCTAATTATCACTGGGACAATTGATCAAGCACCTTGTGTGCAAGAAACTAACTTGTAGATAAACAATACACCAATATGCATAGCCCATTCCTTGAGTTTAAATGATCTATCACATAGGACATAGAAGAAGACTATGATCATAAAAACTGCTTTGCATTCATAAAAATAAAGAATTCTATTCTTGTTGCAGACTTCCATTGAAGGGTGATACATTCTTCAAAAATAACAGATGCAACTGAATAAGTTTTACTTCTCCAAACATCAATCTTCAATGAATCAAAGTTATGAAATTATGGATATCCTAGGAAAAAGAAAGAGAAGATTTAGTTGGCAATGGTAGAAATCTTTCTCACATGTAAAAGAGAAAGCAACGTTAGATTTTTGACGTCCGTTTGCAAGGGTATCAAAAGTATACCAATTGTTGAAACATGGAGGACTATTAGTGCTCCATGTTAAAACACAAGGATAACTTTGATTCTTAATTCAAACATAAAGGACAATTTTGATCCTTTTCTCGTCCATAGGTGGTGACCGTCGACTAAAGATTTAGGATGCTGAAGAATGATAGGGGAATTCTGACTAAGTGTGGGGCTACGGAAGGGTTGATGGTCCATCGATAGCAAACCGTTGGTGTTAACAGAATGTAGTCCCAGTACCCGAGTTGAAAAAGATTCTAAGTGTGGAATAACGGAGTCCATCAATGGACTGTAAGGCCATTGACGGACCGTCGATGGGGTCCGTAGATGGTAACATAATGATTGAAGAAAATGACAGCTAAAAAAGTGTTCAAGTATGGACCGATGGAGGCTTCGACGGACCGTCAGTAAGGTCGTCGACTCGAGACGAGTTTTGGACAGATTTTTACTTATTTAGGTTTACTTTTAATTTAGGACTCTATTATTATAAATAGAACTAAAAACCTCATTTTTGGGGTTAGACTCTTTTCTATTTTTTCAGATTTGTATTGTTGGAAGTTGAAATTTGGGTGTTGGAAAATACTTCACTTTTTCGGAATCGGTTCTTACAATATTTTCTTCAATTTAAGTGATATTTCTAGACTTTATGCAATCTTGTGAAAGTAAGTACATGAATTCTTTTTTAATAAATATGAATTGTGTAATTCTTAACATGGGTAACTAAATTCACAACTAGGGTTGTGGGAACCATGGGTAATTAACAAAGTAAAACTAGTTAAATAACAAGTCTAGAATAGTTTCTTGCATGTATTGATAATTCTATCGTTTAGAAGTCTATTTAACGGTGGCCAACGTTAGAACTCGCCTTGTTGCTACTTGCCAGCCCAAGGAGGTAGATAATAAGAAATGAATTATCAACGTAGATTTAGTATACATTATCTAATAGGCTAGTTTCAATTGGTGCGAAGTAGTAACTTAGCCATACATTGAATATGATGCTTAAAATGAGGTAAAAGGTAAGGTTTAGTTAAGTATACAAATGTAGCCAGACCAAGGTGCGGAGTGAAATTCCCTAGTTGCCGGACCAAGGAATTAGGGATACATAACTTACCACTTTGCATGCAAGATACTAGGAAAGAGTTGTTATAGCTAAGGTTACTGCGTTATGAACCTATGGGGAACACTTACACCCTAGTTTCTCTCATCACTTGATAAACATCAAATATTTGAACTTGCTACTTGTTTACTTAGAATTAATTAAATACTTTTGTTACACAAAATCCCCCCTTTAAATTGTTTGTTTTCGGAAAAGACTTGACTAAATAGAAGTAATCGTAGATTAAAGTTAAGTCTAAACCATTTTCCTCATGGAATCGACCCCAACCTAACATTTGGGTTCTTTACTTGATACGATCGCTTATACTTCTTTAGGAAAGTGTAATTTGAGCGTATCAAATTTTGGCGCCGCTGCCGGGGATAGTGGCTTTTAGATTAACTTTAAGCACATTGCCAAATTTTAGTCAATAATTTCCTGATTTTACTTTTTCTTTTTGTTTTTGTCTCTCGCAGGTCTAGCTTTAGTGTATGCCAAGTAGACAGAGTTGAGGAGAACCAATACTTTCACTTGATCCAGAACTAAACCGTACACTTTGTTGAATGAACATTCAAAACAATCCTGCTTATATCGAGGATGAGATCAATCCTCAAACTCCCCCGCCGGTTGATGCTCATAATCAAGTGATGGTTGATAACCCTAGTGAAGGTAATCCGAGAGGCAACCCCCTGCCCCACGCCCTCAAGAGTACTATAGGGGAAATGTTAACATCACTGGCTCTGATGGTGAACTTGTCCTACCTCCTCTACCACATGGTCATACTTTTGTGGTAACTAGTAGCTTGATGCAGATGCTCACTGCTAGAGGTCTTTTCTCGGGGCTACCATCTGAGGATCTACATGCTCACATAGCCAAACTGAGGTCGGTGTGTAATAGTTGTGTAGGGAGGCCTGACTTGGACATGGACTTCATTGGGTTAAGAGTGTTCCCTCTCTCACTGACGGGAGAGGCCACAATCTGGTTTACTGAGTTGCCCTACAATTCAATATATAATTGGGAGCAGTTGAAGGATGTGTTCCTTGCAAGGTATTACCCGATTTTGAAAAAGCTCAACCACAAAGATAGGGTGAACAACTTTGTGGCATTACCACGGGAATCAGTAAGAAGTTCTTGGGATAGGTTTACCTCATTCTGGATAAGTGTCCCAAACCACCGCATTGATGATGAGTCTCTCAAAGAGTACTTCTATCGGGGACAAGATGATATCAGTAAGGCGGTGCTTCATACTATTGCGGGTGGTTCCTATAGGGAATGTACTTATGCAGAGATCGCTGAGAAGTTAGAGAAAATCTCTCGAAATAATAAATCTTGGAGAACTAGGAAGTCGGATGATGGGAGAAACACTTTTGCGGTGCAATCTACACACAACCCAGCCGCAGATGAGATTCATGAAGAGATGGCTCAAATGAGAAATGAACTTGGGTTATTGTTTAAACATGTCACTGGGGGTGCAAAGAAAGTGAATGTGGTGAATTATTTGACTAAGCCACCACTGCCGATAGATGAGTTTTACTATGAGGAGGATTCTCATGCAATGAATGAGTAGACGAGGGGGTTCCGACCGAAGGCCCAAGGCTCCAATCAAGAGAATTGGAGCCAAGGTCAAGGATATAAAGGTCGGAACTATGGGAATTACAACCGATATGGTCACTATGTTCGTGAAGGAAACTACAACCGTGACAAAAACTTCAACCAGAGTAACTTTGGAAACAGAAACGATCGAAGTGGGTCCTATGTTCAACCTCAAAATCAGGAAGTTACTCCTGGGGATGGTGGAGGTAGTATGGCGCGAGTTGAAGACATGTTTCAAAAGATGAGGAGGAGGTTTGACGCAATTTATGAGCACGCCAAGGAATTGAGATGTGATTTGGCTAACATTGGGAAAAATATGGATGCACATGCAATCTCAATCAAGCATCTTGAGATGCAAATGGCCCAATTGTCGTCTACTATGAACCCTCGTCAACCGGGTACTTTTCCTAGCAACACTGTTCTAAATCCGAAGAATGATGGACATTGTATGGCAGTCACTACTCAAGGTGGTAAGCAAACCACAGATCCACCTATGTCGTCTGGCGTAGAAAATAAGATGAGAAGAGAAGATGAGGTAGTAGAAGCTAGTGGTGAGTTGGTAAATGAAGCGGTAAAAGAAGCAGAGAAGCCCCAAAAGGTGACTCCCATTCTAAGACCACCACCACCATTCCCGCAAAGGTTGGTGAAAAGAGTGAGGATGGTAAATACCCGGCTTTTTTTTAATATGTTGAAATAACATTCCATCAATGTTCCTTTGATAGAAGCTCTTGAACAAATGCCCGGTTACGCCAAGTTCATGAAAGATATGGTCACTAAGAAGAGATCGGTTAGTTTTGAGGATGATGACAGGATGCAAAACTGTAGTGCTATTGCTATAAGGTCTCTAGTGCAAAAGAAAGAAGATCTGGGTTTGGATGATCCAAATCCCACTGTGATGCGGCTACTGATGGCCGATTGAACAGTTAAGAGGCATTTTGGGATACTCCACGATGTGTTAGTGAAGGTGGAGTCATTTATATTTCCGGCCGATTTTGTGATTCTTGACTGTGAGGTGGATTTTGAGGTGCCTATTATTCTTAGGAGGCCATTTATTGCTACCGGTCGCGCCCTGGTTAACATGGAGAAACGGAAGATGAAATTTTGGTTAAACAATGAAGAAGTGACTTTCAAAATTTATAGGTCGATGAGGCAGAGTGGTGAGCTCCAATCGGTATTTGCGATATCAATCAAAGTTGAGAGTTCGTCAGAGGTCCAAATGGAAGAACGTCTTGGGGTTGAGGCACTAGCAACAATAATTATGAACTTTGAGAGTGATGGTGTTGCAGAGTATGGGTCATTGGTTGTGGCACTTCATCGAGGTGATGTTCGGTTCAAACCCAAGAAATTGGAGATAGATGTGATGCATCGCGAGTCTCCACCCGCGAAACCGTCTATTGAGGAGGCTCCAAAATTAGACATTAAGGCTCTACCATCTCATCTGAGGTATGTATTCTTGGGGAAATATGACACTTTGCCGATAATTATTTCGTCAGATTTGAAGGTGCATCAAGTAGAGTGTTTGGTTGAGGTGTTTAAGAGGTTCAAGAGAGCTATTGGGTGGACTATTACGGATATTATTGGGATCCCTCCCGGTATTTGTTCACACAAAATCCAACTTATGCCTGATCATAAGCCAAGTATTGAGCACCAGAGATGTTTAAATCCACCTATGCAAAAGGTAGTGAAGAAGGAAATTATTAAGTGGTTGGATGTCGGAGTAATATATCTGATCGCTGATAGTAGTTGGGTATGCCCTGTTCAGTGTGTGTCCAAGAAAGGGGGAATGAATGTGGTCCCTAATGAGAAAAATCAGCTTGTTCCAATGAGGCCAGTGACCGGATGGAGAGTGTGTATGGATTACCGGAAATTGAATGCTTGGACTGAGAAGGACCATTTTCCTATGCCCTTCATGGATTAGATGTTGGATAGGCTTGCAGGAAAGGGGTGGTATTGTTTACTTGATGGTTATTCGGGTTACAATAAAATCTCTATTGCACAGGAAGATCAAGACAAAACCACTTTTACTTGTCCTTATGGAACTTTCGCGTTCAAGAGGATGCCCTTCGGGTTGTGTAATGCACCGGCTACTTTTCCGAGATGTATGATGTATATATTCTCCGATATGGTGGAGGACACCATTGAGGTATTTATGGATAATTATTCTGTTGTTGGTGACTCATTTGATCATTGTTTGAGTCACTTGTCTGAAGTTCTCAAAAGATGTGAAGAGTGCAACCTTGTTCTAAATTGGGAAAAATGTCACTTTATGGTGAAAGAGGGTATTGTATTGGGCCATCAGATCTCACAGAAAGGTATTGAGGTGGATAGAGCTAAAGTCAAGGTGATAGAGAGACTTCCTCCACCCATCTCTGTAAAAGGTGTGAGGAGTTTTCTTGGGCATGCGGGCTTCTATCGGAGGTTCATCAAGGATTTTTCAAAGATTGCACATCCTCTGTGCAAGTTACTTGAGAAAGTATGTAAGTTTTATTTTGATGAATCCTGTCTTAAGGCATTTGGTGAGTTGAAGGAGAAATTGCTGTCTGCGCCCATTATTATTTCCCCGTATTGGAGTAAGCCATTTGAGACGATGTGTTATTCTAGTGGGGTTGCACTTGGTGTAGTTTTGGGTCAAAGAAGGGATAAAATCCTTCACCCCATTTACTATGCCAGTAAAGCCCTTTATAAAGCCCAAAAGAACTACACTGTGACTGAACAAGAGCTCCTTGCGGTGGTCTTTGCTTTCGAGAAATTTCGCTCCTATTTGCTTGGCACAAGAGTTATAGTGCATACTGATCATTCTTTCTTGAGATATTTGATGGCAAAGAAGGATGCAAAACCGAGGTTGATTCGTTGGGTATTACTGTCGCAAGAATTTGAATTTGAACTGAAAGATAGTAAAGGGACCAAAAATAAAGTTGCCGATCACTTGTCCCGACTAGAGGATGAAGATATGTTGGAATTGGGTGAAAAGGCTGAAATTGATGATACTTTCCCTGATGAGCATGTATTGGCCACTTCTCAAGACTTGATTCCATGGTTCGCTGATTTTGCAAATTACTTGGCTAGTGATATTGTCCCATTGGACTTGTCCTTTCATCAAAGGAAAAAGTTCATGCATGATGTGAAAAAGTTCTTTTGGGATGAGCCATATTTATATAGGAGTTGTGCCAATGGGCTTATTTGGCGTTGTGTGCCGGAAGTTGAGATGTTGAGTGTTTTGGAGGCTTGCCACTCCTCATATGTGGGTGGGCATCATAGTGGTATCCGGACAGCCCATAAAATCTTGCAATGTGGCTACTATTGGCCAACCATCCACCAAGATGCTCATGAGTTCGCCAAGGCATGTGATAGGTGCCAAAGAGATGGAGGTGTTTCTAGACGGCAAGAACTCCCTTTAAATCCCATTCTTGTAATTGAGTCGTTTGATGTGTGGGGTATTGACTTTATGGGCCCCTTTGTGAGTTCTCATGGGATGAAGTATATTCTTGTGGCGGTTGGTTATGTGTCAAATTGGGTGGAAGCCATAGCACTTGCAAATAATGAACGGAAGAGTGTCACCGCATTCTTGAAAAAGAACATATTTTCCAGATTTGGCACCCCAAGGGCCATTATTAGTGATGGGGGATCCCACTTTTGCAACAAGTTGTTCAAAGGGTTGTTGGAGAAATATGGGGTTCGCCACAATGTGTCCACGCTTTACCATCCTCAGACTAGTGGGAAAGTTGAGGTGTCAAACAGGGAAATCAAGCAGATTCTTGCAAAAATGATGAATGCGAGTAGAACGGATTGGTCAAGGAGACTTGATGATGCTCTTTGGGCCTACCGGACAGCATACAAGACGCCCATAGGTATGTCTCCATACCAACCTTTATATGGGAAGGCTTGTCACTTGCCGGTTGAGTTAGAGCAAAAGGCCATGTGGGGAATAAAGAAACTGAAGATGGATTGGAATGAAGCAGCGAAACAAAGGTTGAATGGGTTAAATGATCTTGATGAGTTTCTCTTGAAGGCATATGAAAGTTCAGCCCTCTATAAAGAAAAGATGAAGAAGTACCATGACCAAAAGATTGAGAAGCGCGATTTTGTGGTTGGGGATTTGGTGCTTTTGTTCAACACTAGGTTGCGCTTGTTTCTGGACAAACTCAAGTCCAAATGGACTGGTCTATTCTTGATCACCCAAGTATTCTCTCATGGAGCGGTTGAGTTGAAGAATAAGGAGGGTGTAAGGTTCAAGGTGAATGGGCAACGAATCAAAATCTATCTAGGGCATGCTGAAAATGCGATTGAAGTGATCGAGGCATACCATCTTGATGAAGTATGAGTAATCAAGAGTCATGCGTCATGCCGCGACGTTAAATCAAGCGCTGATTGGGAGGCAACCCAATATGTATCCTCTAGCCAATAATAGGTTTTTGGTTATTTTATAGGCGTAGTTGCATCATTTCTGTTTTTCTTACTTAATGTCACGTATGAATTTTCTTTTGCTTTCTTTTTAGAAGTGTTGGCTAAAGAGTAAACTAGGGTCCGTGCCTAAAAGGTGTCCACAAAATACAAAAAGATTAGCTTATTGGGTGTTAAATGTGCAGGGACCAAATCACGAGAAATCTGCAAAAAATTGGTCTGGTGCACTGATCGACGGGCCAATCAATGGACCATTATCCCATCGACGGACCGTCGTTAGGGTCCGTAGATCCCAGGTTAGTTTTTTTAATTTTTCTATGTTAGGTCATAGTCGACAGAGCAGTCGATGGTCTGTCGACTGACATACGTTTCGTCAATGGGGAATTGTCGGATCCTCAGACCCACTAACCTGACCCGACCCGACCGGCTATATATTAATTTTCAAATATTTCAGTTACGCCCACCCTTTCAAATACTTTTCCCAACCGTTTCCCTCCCCATTTCCCTTCAAACTTCCCCACTCACTCACCCATTTACTCCCACTTAAAACATTCTGATCTCCCCTGTTCCCCAAATCTCCATCAATTCCTAAAGCTTTTCTCTCCCAAACTCCCATCTTCTTTTGTCCTCTTTCCGGTCGGTGTTCGAGGTCGCTCTTTTGGTATTGCTTACTTACAAGAATTCACCCACACAGTCTCCCCACTACAGTACACAGGTATGTCTCTCTCATCTGAATCCGATTTTATGTTCTTTGTTTGGAACTCATAATGTTGATATGTGGGTCTTGACTTCGAGACGAAATTGCATGTTTAAACTATAAAATTGGTGTCCTTATTCCCTTAGAATAATGGAAAGTAACTGGGTCGGGAGTGTTTTGTCTCAATGAACTGTGCTAGTTGTTGAGTATTTTACGACTTAGGTCTTGTTGAGTATGTGAGAACCTAAGAGTAAAGTTTCACTAATCGAAGCACTAGGAATGACGAAATGGTGTGTTACATGCTATATGAAATTGTTGTGTCTTGTTTTTATTGCAGATTGCTCTTTCGGGGGTCCAACAATGGTTGTCTCTAACCTACAGTAAGAGACCCCAATCAATGGACCGTCGATGGGGTCCGTCGATGGCAACTCCCCAAATTTGTGTAACTCTTGAACGACGGATGTGGTCGACGGTCCATCGATTGATCGACGGACCGTCCTGCACATCCGTCATCTGTAATAGAACCCTATTTTTTGATAGTCTCTCTAATTTTGCCTAAGTATCTACTCACGATGTAGGTCGACGGTCCATCGTTTGATCGACAGACCATCCTGCACTTCCGTCGTCTCTAACAGAACCTATGTTTCAGAAATTCCAATTTCTTTATACTAAGTGTCCACCGACAGACACCACTGATGGACCGTCATTCCATCGACGGACCGTGGGCAGTGTCCGTCACTCAGTTCTGCAGTTTTGCACTACCACTCTGTTTTGTGTTTCCCCTTTGGTGTTTTATTATTTTGAGTGTGTTGAATTTTTAAATTGGTACTAATAACCTCTCCTTGCAGGTACAAATGGCACCCAAGCCTAACGTAGTCTACTCTAGAGGATGATCAAAGTCCGTGGCCCCATCACGCCGGATGGTGATAGGCTCAGACGATGATCGTGACCCAGAATACGTGCCACTAGGCACCCATACACCTACACGTGCTGCTAGGACCACCCGAGTCACGGCCAAGAAGGTGGCGTCCGACGTAGTCACTGCCTCCCAGTCTGATGAGGAGCGCACACTGACCGGCACACCGTCTGGGTCTGCTGCAGTTTTTGAGGGAGCGTCTGGCTCCGAGGAGGCTTCCGGGTCTGAGGGAGAGTCTGGATGTGCGGAGGATTCCGGGTCTGGGAATCTTCATCTTCACATGGTGCCACTGCTCCAGCTACATCGGTCCACTCTGCCTCGTCTGATGAGGCTGACAGTGCGGATTCTGCTCCAGCACCCCAGACCGACGTCCCCACACCGGTTACTGATTAGCCCAACCGGTGGTGTTTTGAGCGCCAATACCAGATAAACAGGGAGGCGAAGCTGCTCAATGACAAGGGGTTCATGACTCGGACTCTTACAGTCAAGCGACGAGTCCTTATCGGGAGTCTTCCCAGGATACCAGCTATACATGACCTCTTAACCCACCATCAGCTAGAGTGGACGGCTAGGAGCATGGACCGTTACAGCGAGGAGGTGGTGCGAGAGTTCAACGCATCTTATGTGGTGACTCTCAGGGCTCGTTTGGACAAGCGGGCTAACCCCGCCAAACACGCACCACTTGAGTATGTTCGTGTCCGCGGCAAGCGGGTGGAAATATCCTTGCCCACCATTTGCAGGTTCTTATATGGTGCTGATGCTGATGCAACCCGAGCCCCCCTCACCTCCGAGTTTGACTACCGGTGGAAGCTGATAAAGGACGGTCGTTTCTAGCGTGATATGGTGGTGAGAGAGACCACCAATAGGTGGATAGCCCATAACGTCTCCGTGGATGGTGAGGGTGCTGATTGGGTGCTGGAGACCAAAGGCGAAATAAAGAAGGCCAACCCTACATTCGCGGCCAAATTCCTTTGGCTATTGGTCCGTCACTACCTATCCCCCACTGCTGTTGACAATATTGTTACATAGGATGGAGCAGTACTGATAGCTGCTAGGGTTGCGGGATTTGAGGTGGATTTCGCGTGGCTGTTGCTGGCAGTCATTCATGAGAGGGATTTTAAGTCCACCACTACTTACCCTTTCCCATGCATGATTTTCAAGTTGTGCAGGTCTGCTGGAGTGCCCGTATGGCACATTGATGTTTTCAAGACCCCGACTAGCACAGTTTATATCGGTCTCATCCGGGATGAGGCCAATGAGCTTGCTCCCAACAGAGGGCCCAAAGCAGAGGTGCAGCTACTTGGTGGGAACTTGGCAGACACGGTAGAGCTAGCTCGAGGGGCTGATCAGGCTACATCAGATCCTACCGACACCACCCCGGTTGAGTCTATCCCGGGTACTAGCACGGCTCTGAGATGTAACAGAACTTTTTTTTTTGGGTCTCTCTAATTTTGCCTAAGTATCTACTCACGACGTAGGTCGATGGTCCATCGTTTGATCGAGAGACCATCCTGCACTTCCGTCGTCTCTAACAGAACCTGTGTTTTAGAAAATCCGAATTTTTTTTCTAATTGTCCAACGACGGTCTGTCGTTTCATCGACGGACCGTCCTGCACTTCCGTCGTCTCTAACAGAACATGTGTTTCAGAAATTCCAATTTTGTTTACTACATGTCCACCGACGGACACAACTGACGGACCGTCATTCCATCGATAGACCGTGGGCAGTGTCCGTCTGTCAGTTCTGCAGTTTTGCACTACCACTCTGTTTTGTGTTTTCCCTTTGGTGTTTGATTCTTTTGAGTGTGTTGCATGCTTAAATTGGTACTAATAACCTCTCCTTGCAGGTACAAATGACACCCAAGCCTGACGTAGTCTACTCTATAGGACGATCAAAGTTTGTGGCCCCATCACGACGGATGGTGATAGGCTCAAACGATGATCGTGACCCAGAATACGTGCCACCAGGCACTCGTACACCTATACGTGCTGCTAGGACCACCCGAGTCACGCCCACGAAGGTGGCATCCAACGTAGTCACTGCGTCCCAGTCTGATGAGGAGCGTACACTGACCCGCACACCGTATGGGTCTGCTGCAGTTTTTGAGGGAGTGTCTGGCTCCGAGGAGGCTTCCGGGTCTGAGGGAACGTCTGCCTCTGCGAAGGCTTCCGGGTCTAAGGAAGCTTTATCTTTACACTACTCCAGCTACATCGGTCCACTCTGCCTCGTCTGGTGAGGCTGACAGTGCGGATTCTACTCCAGCACTCTTGACCGACGTCCCCGCACCGGTTGCTGATCAGACCAACCTGTGGTGAGTCGAGGGCCAATACTAGATAAACAGGGATGCAAAGCTGCTCAACGACAAGGGGTTCATGACTCGGACTCTAACAGTCGAGCGAAGAGTCCTTATCGGTAGTCTTCCCATGATGCTAGCTATACATGACCTCTTCACCCGCCATCGGCTAGAGTGGACAGCTAGGATCATGGGCCGTTACAGCGAGGAGGTGGTGCGAGAGTTCTACGCATCTTATGTGGCAACTCGCATGGCTCATTTGGACAAGCGGGATAACCCCGCCAAACACGCACCACTTGAGTATGTTCGTGTCCGCGGCAAGCGGGTGGATATATCCTTGACCATCATTCGCAGGTTCTTATATGTTGCTGATGCTGATGCAACCCAGGCCCCCTTCACCTCCGAGTTTGACTACCGATGGAAGCTAATAAAGGATGGCCGTTTCCAACGTGATATGGTGGTGAGAGAAACCACCAAGAGGTGGATAGCCCATAACGTCTCCGTTGATAGTGAGGGTGCTGATTGGGTGCTGGAGCCCAGAGGCGGAATAAAGAAGGCCAACCTCACATTCGCGGTCAAATTCCTCTGGCTATTGGTCTGTCACTGCCTATCCCCCACTGCTGCAGACAAGATTGTTACATGGGATAGAGCAGTACTGATAGCTGCTATGGTTGCGGGATTCGAGGTGGATTTCGTGTGGCTGTTGCTGGCAGTCATTCATGAGAGGGCCTTTAAGGCCACCACTACTTACCCTTTCCCATGCATGATTTTCGATTTGTGCAGGTCTGCTGGAGTGCTCGTGTGGCACATTGATGTTTCATGACCCCGACTAGCACAGTTTATATCAGTCTTATCCGGGATGAGGCCAATGAGCTTGCTCCCAACAGAGGGCCCAAAGCAGAGGTGCAGACGATTGGTGAGAACTTGGCGGACACGGTAGAGCAAGCTCGAGGGGCTGATCAGGCTACATCAGAGCCTACCAACACCACCCCGGTTGAGTCTATCCTGGGTACTAGCACGACTCCGAGCTCCTCCCGCTCCACCCCATCTGTAGCACTGGTCTCGATCGCTAGGGTCCAGAAGTTAGAGGCCCAAATGGCCACACTTCTGCATCATATCCTGCCTTGGATGCAGAAGTCATTGCTTAAGCAGAGGAGAACATCGAGAGGAAGATGGCCCAGCAGACTGAGCAGAAGATTCTGGCGGTCCACCAGCACCTTGATGCCTTCGAGGTGAGGGTGCTCGCCCGGCCAGCCCCTACTATAGATTTGAAGACTCTCCAGGCCGCTGTGGAGTCTGAGGGAAGATATGGATACAATTCTGGAGGCTCGGGTGCCCGAGTCTGAGGCCCCATCTGTGGAGCCTACTGAGGATACGATGCTGGCTGCACTTTTCCAGACCACTGTTGCGCCACCGCCTCTGCCACGTGAGCATACCAAAAGGCAGCAATCCAGAGAGGATGATGATACTCGAGCTAAGAAGAGAGAGCATCTTGAGTTGGAGGCTGCGAGAAGAGCCTCGCTGATTGATGAGGAGGCCCGACAAATGAGGGCTCAAGAGGTGGCTGTTGCGGCGTCTAACTCTAGGATTGCTGATGTTGAGAGGAGCACTATTGAGGGTGCTGATATTGCAGCGGACACTACTGATGGTGTCCCTACTACAGAGGGAGCGGGTTCTGATAAATCGGACCCGCCAGCTTGTTGATCGCCGGCGCTATGCGCCTCAGGTTTGCTTCATCCACCACCTTGTTTTATTTTTCTTATGCATTGGGGACAATTGCATGTTTTTTTGTTGGGGGTGGGGTAAATGGAAAGTGAGTGCTAGGGTGAAGTCTGAGTAGCCCAACTCACGATCCTCTCTTGGGGTTTTCTTGCCTGTGTTCTTTTTCCCCAAGAGACTGGTTATTTTACTGTTGAACTGGCACGTTATTATCTTGTACATATTATAGATATGAAATTTGAAGCATGATGGCTAAATAAAATGATATACTATTTTAAATAAAATGCTTGCATGATTAGGCATAGTGAATGATGAATTTGTGGCTCTAAGCATGACATAGAGATACACCACTACATGACCCTCAATCTAAAGCTCGAACTAGGTGTCTGATAATCTGGTAGAGTAATGAGGTGTTAAGTGAGTGTGAGGAAAGTTGAATAGTCCACCGTTGGTACTGAGCTACAACTTCCCCGGTTAGTCCTACTAAAAGTAATCTGTGTTATAAAATTAGGAAAGGATCATATGCCCTTGTTCAAGATAGTCAATATTTAGCCTAAATAAAAGATAACTAAATGAAATTAATCACTTCTTGATCCAAATGATTTGAGCTTAAAATGGACCTTTCTTTTCTACCCCAACTTATCTCTTCTCGGTATAATGTGTTGGCCCTGGTCCCTCCTTGGACATGTGCACCTCAGCTTATACCAAAAGCATAAGTTGAGGGTGGCTAATGTAGAAACTAATCTCGTCTTGGCCCTGACCCAACTTTGGGTATTGTGTACCTTAACTCATGGTATGAGGAATGTTCCGGAAAGTGGGGTTGAAAGATTAAAAAAAAAAGAGAAAGAAGAAAAGAAAAGTAACTCAAGCTAAAGTTGAAATCAAGTGAAAAATTTGAACATTTGAAAATAAAAATAAAAGAAGAGTCATTTACAGAAAAGGAGAAAGAAAGGAGAAAATCAAGGCAAAGAATATAAGAATATGAAGAGTATGGCGTAATAAACGATGAAAACGTAGAACGCTTAGCCATTATGTCAAGGAGGTCAACAAGTCACTAAAATGCGTCCAAATGTACCCTAGCTGACCCTGAGCCTACATTACCAGCTAAGAAAGTCCTATCGTGATCCTGAGAGTCTAATATGGTGAACTTAAAGGAGTGAAAATAAGGGCAAGCCTATCGACAAGTATCAATGAGGTGAGAAGTTGTTCTGAGAGTGAGTGTTGAAAAATAATCTTTATACTCAAACTGAAATCACTGTGTGAAAAAGGAGGATATTGTTTTTCAAGTAAGGACAGTAGTTGCAATACTGGAAAGTCACCTTGGTGAGAGATAAAAAAGGAGAGGTGTCGGCGCATGGTGAGTCTGTGTCATTGTCTGATTCACATGAGCGAGCCTAATAGTGATATCATGCATGAACATAATAAAAATAATCGGGATTGATAGCCAGATGATTGCGAAAGCTAAAATAAGGATACTTTTGTAAAAATGTGTTTTGGTGAGTCATAGTGCATCGCTTGAGGACAAACAACAAATTTAAGTTGAGGGTGTTGATGTACCGTGGTTTAACGGTACTTCCAATGCTTTTTCATTCAGTATATTGTGTGTCTAAGGCCTCTTTGTAGTAGTTTTAATGTATTTTTATCTTTGTTTGCAGGAAAACTGTCCAAAATGGAAACGTAGAAGACTGTGCTGAAATCAGTGCAGAAGTGGTGACCTACGGAGCCATCGACGATCCATCGACCCATCGACGGTCCGTAGGTGGTGACCGTCGACTGATGATTTAGGCTATTGAAGAAAGATTAGGGAATTCTGACTAAGTAAGGGTCTATGAAAGGGTTGATGGTCCATCGAATCATCGACGGACCGTCCTGACAAATCGTTGGTGTTAACAGAATGTAGTCCCAGTACCCAAGTTGAAAAAGATTCTAAGTGTGGAGCAACTGAGTCCATCGATGGACCGTAAGGCCATTGACGGACCGTCGATGGGGTCTGTCGATGGTAACAGAATAATTGAAGAAAATGGCAGCTGAAAAAGAGTTCAAGTATGGACCGACGGAGACGTCGACGATCCATTGTTACATCGACAAACCGTCAGTAAGGTCATCGACTCGAGACTAGTTTTGGACAGATATTTCCTTATTTAGCTTTCCTTTTACTTTAGGACTCTTTTGTTATAAATAGGACTAAAAACCTTGTTTTTGGGGTTAGACTCTTTACTATTTTTGCAGATTTGTATTGTTGGAAGTTGAACTTTGGGTGTTGGAAAATACTTCACTTTTTTGAAATCGGTTCTTACAATATTTTCTTCAATTTAAGTGATATTTCTGGATTTTATGCAATCTTGTGAAAGTAAGTACATGAATTCTTGTTTAATAAATATGAAATGTGTAATTCTTAACATGGGTAACTAAATTTACAACTAAGGTTGTTGGAACCATGGGTAATTAACAAAGTAAAACTAGCTAAATAACAAGTCTAGAATAGTTTCTTGCATGTATTGATAATTCTTTCGTTTAGAAGTCTATTTAACGGTGACCAACGTTAGAACTCACCTTGTTGCTACTTGCTAGACCAAGGAGGTAGATAATAAGAAAAGAATTATCAACGTACATTTAGTATACACTATCTAATAGGCTAGTTTCAATTGGTGCAAAGTAGTAACTTATCCATACATTGAATGTGATGCTTTATATGAGGTAAAATGTAAGGTTTAGTAAAGTATACACACGTATCCGGACCACGGTGCGGAGTGAAATTCCCTAGTTGCCGGACCAAGGAATTAGGGATACATAACTTACCACTTTGCATGCAAGATACTAGGAAAGAGTTGTTATAGCTAGGGTTACTGCGTTATGAACCTATGGGGAACACTTACACCCTAGTTTCTCTCATCACTTGGTAAACATCAAATATTTGAACTTGCTACTTGTTTACTTAGAATTAATTAAATACTTTTGTTACACAAAATCCCCCCTTTAAATTGTTTATTTTCGGAAAGGACTTGACTAAATAGAAGTAATCGTAGATTAAAGTTAAGTCTAAACTATTTTCCTTGTGGGATCGACCCCAACCTAACATTTGGGTTCTTTACTTGATACGAGCGCTTATACTTCTTTAGGGAAGTGTAATTTGAGCGTATCATGTGTTTATATGGTTTTACCTTGCATATTATCATGCTTCTATCATCGGTTGCCTAAATGTTGCTTTTTTTAAGATTTGAAGTATGTTCACTGCCAGGGGAAAATCTGCTTACTGTAAAATTTTTGAAAAATTGACTAATTCATTATTTAAATTAAAATTATTATAATATAGGTCGAACATGTGTATATGAGTATAAAAATGAATGTAAAAAGAGTTCATTCTATTTGGAATGAAGAATGTGAGTTTTATGGCATAATGAATTGTAGAATGAGTTTCTACCTTCTTGTTGTGTTATGAGTCTCTTGATTATGTGAAATCGATGTTTCTCTTTGATTGTGTATTGAATGATATGTTATATGGTATGGTTATGAGTTGTTAACTGAATCTTTACTCTTGGAAGTATTCGGAGAGTCGCAAGTGTCATTCGAGGACGAATGTTGTCCAATTGGGGGAGAATGTAACACCTCTAAAACGACTTAGGTGAATCTAGAGCCTAACATGGTTTTCATGAGGGTGTAAGGTCGTAAAATTGTTTATAATGTGGTTATGAGGCGGTGTCTAAGAGTTTAGGTGAATTGGAAGTCAAATGTCAAGGGACGACTAAGAAGTTTGACGACTAGTCACCTATGTTCCTCATGAGTAAATATGTGCTCATATGTGTTTTTCATGAGCTTATGAGGATCATATATGAGTTATAATGGTGTTTAATGTCAGTGTGTCAAGTTTCATTAAATTTGGAGGTCAAACGTCAAAGAACGTCTATGACGTTCGAAAGGTTTGCCTTGAAATGACCTTGTGTGTCTTAGCATGTTTCGTCAAGTTTTATGTGTTCGTTTTGGATAAAATTCATATGGGAGGTCATAAACTCTTATACGATCATATTCGGGATGGAAACATCCGTGTGAAAGTCCCCAACGACCAACCAAGGGTCCTTTAGAAGGACCCTTCATTTGAGCCAAAGGCTGTCAAGACCAGCCCCAATCGACTGAGGCAATCGACGTCATGTAGGCTTGTCGACGCCCCGTAGTTGGTGGCCGTTAGTCAAGACTTAGCCTAGGGAGCTCAATCTCCCAATGGCCAGTCTCAGAACAAAACGACAGCCAGACAGGACGATTTACTGTCTTAAGAACCCGACTCAAAAGAGAAAAGAAGACCGGACTAAAAGAGATCTCACTATCGACGATTGAATTTGACTTTTATTGTAGACAAATGGTTCGTCGATGGACAATCGTTGGTGAGGCGTGCAACTTCGCATTTCACTATTAAGTTGGAAGGGTGAATTGGTAAATTCACCCCAAGTCCAAATAAGAGTTTGGACAGTTACTTAGGGGTATTTTAGATATTTTAAGTGGACATATAAGTCCTAAATACCTATATGTATTCATTCTTCCAAATTAAAACCCCAAATTCTCTAAGAAATTCTCTAGAACTCCATTGATGCCAAAACTCAAGGAACAACTTGGATTGTAGATTTGAGTGGTGATTCTTCATAAAATTGGTATATTAACATCATTAAGGTATGGCTTGTTCATCCTTGAAACTTTATTCATCAAGGAGTCGACTTCAAAGTGATTTTCTAAAGTCTTCTAAACATGAACTTGTCCAATTTCATGATCTATCTATGGGTTATTGCATAATTTTTTTAGATAATTTATTATTTATTGAATTGATGTTAATTATGTGATTCTAACTAATTATGTGATTCTAACCTAAATTATTCATGAACGTATGCAAAACATAATGTCTTCGAATTGGCTATATTTTAGATTTGATAATCTTGTCTTAATGCTTATAAATTTTAGTGTAGTTGTCTATGGGATATTGAATTGATGTTACGCTGTCTTAGATTGATAATTCGATATTGAATTGACTTAGATTCATTGAGTATTGTGATTTATGCATTGAATTGATGATCATCACCATGGGTAAGGGCTTATTGGTATTGTATTGGATGATTTAGCTAATGATTGAAGTGGAGAGAGTGGATTGGTGGTATGCTGCCCTAATTCTATTTAGTTTGTTTAATGTAGGTTTTGAATTATGTTGTTATTGGTATGGTTTACTTATGGCGGCGGTGTTATGTGTTATAATTGTGAATGATGTGGCCTTGTATGTGTTACTTTTTTTATTATGAAGATCATGGCCTTGTCGTAATACTTTAAGTATTATGATGATTTGTGTAGTTTATCATGTGAAGTATGATCATATCTACCTACATGTTAATAATGTCGAAGTATGTGTTCTTCTATTGATGTTGTTAGGAGATCATGCCAGACTATGACTTTGTCCTTATGTGTGTAGTCTTAGAGTTGATGCATGGTTATTCCTACTTGACTATATGAGTCTATGATGGTTATATTGATGATGTTATATTAGTGTATAGGATGACTTAAAGATGATAATGGTTATTCCTATGTGCTTCTAGAATGATATGTTATATGTGATAAAGTGAAGTCATTCGTGTGTCTTGTGTGGTAGAATTGTGTCCCTTACTTGATACATATATGAATGTGAATATGAGATGACTTGACTTAGGATGGTAAAGCCTCTTAGTATTTTATGTATGAATTACATAACACCTTAAATGTTGCTAAGAAGGTCCTTTATGTGGAACTTTCAACCTAGTGGTAAGGTTATGATTCTTGAAGTCGAAAGTTGAATTGGTATCCTTCTTGTATGAATTGTGGACTTAAGGTTGGTTAGCTGGAACGGGATGATATAATCCTTAGGAAATTCATTAATCTATATTCATCGCCATTGAAAGGCAGCCCTAGGAGACCTTTTTGTAGGGTGAATGTGATTGGGTTATGAAGTAGATATGGAACCCCTTCATGTTATCCTTTATGTGAATTACACTATGAGAACAAAGGCTAGCACCGAGTAAGTATTGTATGGGAAGTTGCCCAATATAAGATGAAATTAGAGACAAAGAAACCCATAATATTCCTTAACCATGTGCCTACATGGGATGTGTCCAAGTTCTACCATTGGCAAGTACAACACCCTTATCGGAGTAGGTTATAACTCCAGATTCCATGTTTTGTTTCCATTGTCTATGTCAGTAATTTCCTATTATCATCATGTGGGATAACTATTAGCATTAGAGAAGTTCTATGAAGTTCAGGTGGTGGCATGGGACGCTATCTAGACATTGCACAATAGGCTTTGAAAATGTTAGTCAATGAGTCCCTAGGTCTTCTCCAAGACCATTACTTGAGTGTCCTTTATGTGATGAATGTCTCTTAATTACTAATGAAGTAATGACTTATGTTAGGAAGCATGTGAATGAATGAATACCTAATCTAGAGTAACTCTAAGGATTTCCTAGTTAAAGTTTGAAGGGGGCATAAAAGATAATCTCTTCATGTCTTACCTAGAGAAATCTTGAGAATATCTCTAGTTAGGAAGGTTGGTTGATAAAGTAGACAAGATGTAATCTTAGTAAGTCTTAAGAATTATTTAGCTAATCTTGGAGAGAGTGTATGGGCGTTCTCTTTTAGAAGTACTTAAGTATGTCTTTTGATAACCTTAGTGAGGTGAATGTGATATAATATATGTTATGTGTTTTGGTGTGTTGTCAGTGTATCTCTATCATTATAGGTAGTCCCAAGTATTATGTAGGTGTTCTTAGAGATGGTGTATGCACTACAATAAATATGAACTCTAACGAAGGGAAATACAGTCGTTAAAAATATACATCCGGTCTCTATACGTCAATAACGACCAACAATAATTTGGTCGTCACCATTCGTTAAAAGCTTCGTCATTAAAAGTTAAGGACCGAATTTAAAGTTCGGTTGTTAAAAATACTTAAACGTCAAAACAATTCTGGTTGCTATTTGTTTTTTTCCACCAATTTTCCCCTCTCTAATGTCCATAAAAATATTTGATAATACGGTCGTTAAAAAAATTTAAACCCACAATTTTCTTCACTTATATCAAATAATATTAAATAAATTAGATAAGTTATAAACATCCACATCAAAAAATATAATTACGAATACATCCCCACATAGAAAATGTTTACAGAGTCATATTATTATAAAAATTAATTGTTAATTACAAAGAACTAAATGTGCATATTACAATAAAATCAATCTATCAAAATTGCATAATACGAATTTATAATTCCTTAAAAAACTTATCGCATATATACAAATGATAAAATCTTTAAAGTACCACTAACAATATATGCTATAAACAAATGATAAAATCTTTAAAGTACCAGTAACAATATACAAATATATTTCTCTTGTATGTGCTCTCCAATTTCTTCAAATGACATGTTCTTCGTACTTCAAATTCTTGACCTGATATACAAACAAGTTCATGTCAACTAAGGAACAAGATTTCTACAAGATACTCTTTGTACAAAATAAAAGTT
Source organism: Solanum sitiens (assembly GCA_016801875.1). Taxonomy (NCBI): domain Eukaryota; kingdom Viridiplantae; phylum Streptophyta; class Magnoliopsida; order Solanales; family Solanaceae; genus Solanum; species Solanum sitiens. The sequence goes on along the minus strand of JABWTJ010000375.1, from coordinate 1,112,521 downwards.
AATTTAATCACTCACTAGATAATTGGAAAATATTGTTCTGATCAAACAAATGCAGCCGATCAATAGCCTCAAGAAAGTATATCTTGTGTTCAATAGGATGTAATTTAGAGACTTTAGACATCAAGATGAGATACTAAAATATTTGAGTATCATAAAAAATAACATTAGTTAGTAGAATAAATCAACACTCTGACTAGATATTAGAAAATGCAGAAGCTGTAATTTTTTTTTGAGTTAGTCATATTGCACCATACAAAAGCAAAGGGATTCATCAAGCAAGAGAGTAAATAGTTTGATCAAACAGATATTCACCTATCGTTGCAGGATGTAATATCAATCAATCACATGTATTATGCTCTTCATATTTTAGGATACAGACGCAAGAGTTAGATGCAAGTGACAGACAAGACACTAACAAGTTCTCCTACAAGACAACATACTCAACTTACCAAGCTATCTTTTCCCCAAGTCTAAAAGTCAACTAAAAAAGAACAACTTAAAATACCATTGAATTTTCAGTTCTCAAAATTCAAAACACTTGAATACATGGCAGAGGTCTGATCATCCACATCAATTCCATCCTTCTACATCATTTCAACTTTCAAGGTTATACATTGGATTTTCTTCTCTTGAGGAATTTGTATTCGAGGAAGTGACATAAACACTAGAAAATGACTGAAGACTAAGGTAATTTTTACTATTCAAATTTGGTTTCATATAGGAGGGCCATGAGAATTGAAAAGAAAAATATATATACCAACAGTGAAAAAGTAAATTAGTAATAATTTTGTTACTAAGCTAGTAAATTAAACTTTCAATTGTTCGTAGCCGATTCTTGTGTATATTTTGAATAGTTTTTTCATTGTAGATTTAGTAAGTTCGAAATTATAAGCTAAACTCAAAGATGTATTTATATAAAAAAGTTTAAGGATAGATACTGAGGTTTTTAAAACCAGGCATCTTACCTAAAGCAAGGAAAGCACTTTTAAACATAAGGAAAGCCAAAGATAAAATTTCATATCACCTTGGAAGCTAGGAGAAAATGCATTTTATTTGATTGTTATCAGAAATATTACAAGAATTTTTCATCTATATATAAGTCGATGGTAAGTGTTCTCACCCTTAATGATTAAGTTTACCAAGAGCATGTATATGTATATATTTTCTCAACGTATTTCAGAAGACATTAATAACAGAATATAAAATCAATAATTTACTGATCTAATTAGCGTCTTATGCATATAAGTGATCACTATGTGTAAGTACCACATAATCACCTTCTAAAAAAAATTACCCAAACAATGCTAGAAGTTTTACTTTTGAAAATAAAAGAAATTTCTCTATGACTACTCTGCCACCTAGTATTATTATGACAATACTTTTAAATTGACATGTCCGTTTTTGCATAATTTATCTGTACAAAGGAAAGGAGCATCTCTTGTGGCATCACTTTAACAAAGAAATCAACATACAATGACTTCATAAACAAGGTGGGCTGAAATATAACTTTAGCATCTTAGTAGAATAGATTGAGTTTTAGCTTCATAAGGCCTACCAAAAGAAATCAAGAAAAAATGTATAGGAAAGGGAAGTCAAACCAGTAGGCCTCCATCCTTTGTGAATCAAGTTTATATTTGTCTAGTTTCCAAATACTTATGAGATACCTACATAAGCTAGAACCTTTTCCATAGAATCTAACTCATTTTGATCAAATATATGTTTTGATGCAAAATTAAACATTCTTGACTAGCTTTGATCGGTTCCTTATGAAGTGTAGCTAGCCTCGTATAGTGTTTCCTGGTGAAAAAGTAATTTGCTTATAATCCTAATCACAGTATAAAAATTCAATATGAGAAGAAATTTAGGTGAGAAATTCTATACATCATCTACCTTGCAGGTTATGATCTTCAATGCATTCTTATTGAAATAAACTGGATGGCCTTGAAAAGAAAGATAGACATACCTATAACTATAAATAAAACATTAGAATCTTAGTGCTAAACTCATCAGGACTAATGAAACAACATAAATTTTGAGATCTCAATGCCAATTTCATCAAACTATCTGGAAGAAGGATCTTTTTTAAAGCTCACCATCTGACAATAATCTTGGAATTGAACAAAGGATCCTTATTAGTACTGGTTTACATGACATATGTAGCATAAACAAGCATACATAACATAGATTTTTGTAAGAGCTAGCCATAGTAGTACAATTCATCTTGAAATTTTCTGATGAATGAATTTTCAGATGAATATAAGACAAACAACACCAATTTTTTTAAAAATAATGAGAAGTTCTACTCTTTCCACTAGGTAATGAAAACAAGCAAGGGAAATCATCCTTCACAATTGACATTATTACCATTACCCCACACGCTCGTGGAAAATCATACTTTACTTCCTTCTCTTACAACGTATGCTAATATGACAACAAATTTAAGTGAATAAAGGAGAAAAACATTAGACTGTTTAACTAAAATTCCAACAAGAAGGATTCGTCGAATGAAAGTTCATGGCTTAATTAATTACCACAAAAATAAGGATGTATCTTTTATGAAATTCATGTTAGATTTCACATATCACAAAAACTCTTATGATATCATTGCTCATTTGTGATTCACAACAAGTAAGGGTCAAGGGAGAGTACACAAAACATGATGAGCGGGGTGGACTTTTCACATTTGAAGTGTGCAGCAGTAGAGATGACCAAGAATTTGAATTTACAATCATCTCTGAGATCATGAACACAACTTCAAGACTAAGTGTTCCATATTAGTAACACACAACCACCGTGATGACCTTGATCACTCCAGAAAACAAGCTCTTGATGACACCAAGGATAGAAACACCTCGGAGTCGAAGTACAGTAATGTGTTGACACCTTGCGTGGGATTCAAGGTCATTCAGTCCTCAAAATCGAAGTACAGTAATGTGTTTACAGCTTGCATGGGATTCAAGGTCATTCAGTCAAGGCTGGTGAGTTTGAAACTATGGCAAGAGAATCAAACCAACAAAAAAGTCATCTTAAAAAAATTTGTGATATAACGATTCTAAATCACCTTCGCAAAGACTGCGACTAATCTATCCATACACAATTACATTGAAGATCTACAAATCGTTTTGAATTTTTATGCAGATTCATAATAGAATTGCAAAAAGAAAAGCAATTCAAAATTTCATAACAAAACATAGTATAAGAAACTAAGAGATAGATCAATTTACTTTTTATTCAATGGAAATTGAAATGCTTGAATAAATCTCATCAGTCACACTCAAATAAAAAATAAAAACCGAGAACTGCTTGTATATATAAACCAAATACTAACCTTAATAAACCGTATGTATATTTGAGAAGAAATCCTAAATCAAATCTTTGACATCTCGCGATCAACATCGGCTATCCCCGTTTGTTTTCGAGAAATTGGTGAAGATTTTTTTCTGTGTGTGTTGAAGCCCTAGACTAGATGCACCAACAGAAGCAACATAAAGAATAGTTTATACGGGAACTTTTGAGAAGATATTTTGAGTGGGAAATTGTTTTTTCTTAATTTTCTAAAAGAAGTTTAAAGGATTATTTTTTCTTGAACATTTTTTTTTTTAAAAAAAAAGTATTAACCACCAGATATAATTATTTTAGAGATTGGGTTTTATCCTTTTAATATTTTTTAGAGATTGGTTTTATCCTTTTAATATTTTTTGATTTAAGATTTATCTTAACGACCGAAAAAAGACTTGGTCGCAATAGATATACTTATAACGACAGGAATATTGTCCCCTCAAAAAATAGTGGTCGTTAAGAGCCTATATTCTTCTAGTTATGGGCGGTCTCTCTTTGTCTTACTTATGTGAGCCTTAGGATAACCTTAAGTGAGAAAATTGCATGCTAGGAAGGGGTAATTGTGAAGTTGATGAACTTCACTGTAAGTTATAGTGACCTAGTTCATTGTAATGCCATTAAAAAGTGATAAAATGTCTATGTGTTATCTTATGTGTTTCTATGGTATTAAATGTTATTCTTATGCTTATACTATGAAGTTTAAATCAAAAAGAGCATATTTCTATTAAATGTCCGTTATCATTATTTTTATGCATTAAGCCATACTTGGTACATGTGTTTGTACTATTTTCATATTTTATCTATCTCTAAAGTGACTCATAGGTGAGGGTGCTTATTGGGAGCGGAGGCTTGGATTATAGGATCTTTCAAGCAAGTTTGAAGTATGTCCTCATTTGACTTGAGGGCATAGATTTCTTTAGATTTTCTTTTATTAAAGCATTGTAAGAGACTTGATAGTACTATATTTCGATTGTATGGGCCGTGTGCCAAGTTTTCGTGAGTCTAAGATTTGATGACATGAGACTTAGTATTTCCTTTGATTTTATATGAAAGATATTTTGAGAGACTATTAGAATGTTTTGTGAATATTTTTAATTCCTAACTACTTTTGATATATGTATATTCAATTAATAATGTGAAAGGGCTTGTATGAGACATCCGAGAGGTCAAGTACGCTGGTTGCACTCCGAGAGTGCCATATCTTCTAGAGTATGCTCTCGGGATATGACACATAGCCCCTTCGTATAAGAAGATCACACAGTCTTCTACTTTTATGGCACATATATATATAAGATACATAACATAGTCTTAAAACAGATATCTCATAGTAAACCATCTAAACAAGAGTATAACCAATTGGGCATAGCCCATTGACACACCCTAAAATTTCATGACCTATACTAGAGCCATATATGTTGAGTAATGATGATTTTTGACCTAAATAAGTGTAAATAACTTGTTTGAGAAGTATTGTGGCCATATAATTAAAGAAAGGCCTTAACGTCCGAAAATGAACGAAATTAAACTAGTTAACGTTCCTATGTTTGGTGAAGGCTTGGGAGGGTCATATGAAGTTCAAAACTTGTAAAAAGACTTTAAATAGGTACAATTTACTATAAAGGGTTAAAACGTACAGTCACAACACCCCAAGAACCTCCATAAGGGTCCTTTGGGAAGACCCGAACATGGGCGAGCAGGCTGACAAAGCAGTCTACGAGCAGCCAAGAATTTGGTGGCTTCTGCGCGATTCGCAGCCATCACGTAAGGATCCAAACATGGACTCGCAACTCGGGGACTACTTGAGGCTTACTAATTCAACCCAGATTTCAAAAATAAAAGGTAAAATTAACCCCGCTACGCGCAATTACTTCCCAAATTTGTAAAAGTCGTAAATTAAACATTTTGACTTTACAATAAGACCCATTTAAGTGAGCGGTCTTTTGGGTGATTTAAGGGGTGACTATATAATGTATTACGGTCAGTTTTCTCTCTCAAATAAATTTCCCAAAACAAAAACCCAAAAGCACTCATCTCTCTCTATTCTCTCTCTCCCTCTCCCTAAACCCAAAACCAATTTATCTAGGGTTTCACTTGGATTTCATGGGTTACGTTTCATTGGAAAAAAACCAAAAGTACTCATCTCTCTCTACTTTCTCTCTCCATAAACCCAAAACAAATTTCTCTAGGGTTTCACTTGGATTTCGTTGGTTAAGTTTCATTAAGATATGGTTTCTTGCATTCTTGGGATTCTATTGCCCAATAGGTCCCTCCAAAATATGATTTGTAAATCCCCCAAAATCTAGGTTTTCTTCTACACATGGGTCTTCTTTTAAAAAATGAAATTATGAATCAATTGTGATTAATTATGATTAATTAATGCTTGTTAAGTATATATTGATGGTTAATTGGTGATTTCTAATGAGATTTCCCTAGATCCATGTCCTTCCCCCAATTTCATGAAAACCTTGAATTGATGTGGTGAATTGTGAAGATCATGAACATGTAGATTGACTACATTGTTGTTAATTATCTAATTGCTGCTTGAATTTACCTTGTATATGTAATTGGTTATGTATTCTTGGTATTGAAAGTATGAAGGTCCTTCGAAGGGAAAATAGGTGTGTCTATTGGTTCTTCTTGGATTAAATTATGAAGTATGAGTTACTTAGATAGTAAAGCTCGTATGTCTAATGTGTGGGTTTGATGTTCATGCTAAGTATTCCTCATCCTTAACCCTACACTATTTCATTTATTATGAATTATGTAAGTATGTTATGGTATGATTATTAGATGATTGAAAGTAGTTTCGCATAATTATAATAAAGTGTTGACTAAGAGGTTTACTCACTTGTATGTGGTTTCTACAGTGAAAGGATAGTTCTCACTCATGAATTCCTATGAGCTATTATGGTAAGATGTTCAGCCTAGAAGAGACTAAGCTGAACTTGGATGATGAAATAGTATGATTACTAAAGGGAATAATATCTTAGCACCGAAAGGGCATGTAAATGAGATGGAGGTCACACATTTAGCAAGTCCGGAATCTCACATGTGTTTCCTCACGTTAGTAAGTCGGGATTCCCAAGTTATGTGTTGTCTCATGAGATGGAAACCTCCACGTTAGTAAGTTAAGGTTTCTACCTAGAATCTCCTTGACCCTTAACTATGTGCCCACATAGGACTCTAGCTTAGTGGATCCACCTAGATAGCTACGTACGAATGGTTACACCTTAGGCAAGTGTTAACCCTTTATTTTTGGTGTGGGATTAGACCACCGAATTCCATGTAGCTCACATGGTCTCATGTCGGTTATTGCACTTCTTTCCCGATGTAAAAATTAAATAAACAGGTTAAGTATGTGAACTCTTATTAGGGTTGTCTTTAAGGCTACTACGTTGGGTGAGGAAGGGTATGAGACTTCTCTTACTCATTGCACTTGTGGAATCCTAAGGGATGGTTCTAGTAGTGTTCATTTATAATTATGATTATGATTACGATAATGTTGATATAGTATTAACAGTATTGATTTATTAAGCATTTATTAATAAAGTATGAGAATATGTTATAAGTATGAAGTGGGTGGATTAATGTGATACTTAGCTTGGAATGGGATTATGGGGTTCTATTCTTGGCATTGGACAAGTATTGCTTGAGTTGCTTATGTGTTGGGTTGCTATTATGTAGAATTAACTTATTATGCTTATTATAATTGCATATTGAGTTAAGTTGATAGAAAGCATGATTTTGACTAAATTGTCCTTTTCTCATGCATTGATGATTTTGTGCATAGAAGCTATACTTAGTACATGTGGTTTGTACTAACTCATATTTTGTCCTCTTTGCCCCAAACATTTTAGGTTTCGGACATTGAGGAGATTCATGGCTATTGTAGAAGAAGACATGTATATTTCCTAAGTCAATGGTCAGTCCTCATGAGTTTCGAGGATAGAGCCACTAATAAAGCCTTATTAGTTTTGTCTACGTTTCGAGACTATTATTCCATTCTCATGTTGAGACTTCGTTATAGCCTATATGGGCATATTGTAATAGACAAAGGGCTATGCCCAAACTATTGTGATTCACTTTTTAGATGGCTAATGTGAGACGAAATATTAGACTATGTTTAAATGATCAGTGAGAAGCCTATGTAAGCTTCATAAGCGAGGGGTATATGTAAACCCCATATACTATATGCGAGAAGTCTAAGTATAGTTAGCTATATAGAATGGCTTTAAATTTTCCGCATTTTTTACCTATGATGTGCTATGATATATGCTAAGGGCTTGTCTTAGTTCTCCTAGAGGACAACGATGTCGGTTACACCTAAGGGGTAATTTGGGTCATAACAAGCTTGGTATCAGAGCATGAGGTTGAGAAATCTTAGGGTTTATGTCTCACTAAACCACGTCTATGTAGGGTATTATTAATAATTGTGAAGCGCGCCACACTTATGAAAGAGAGACTATGTGATGCTTAGGAATTTCACTCTCTTGTTATTCCTTAGTCGTGCCTAATAGTATTAACTATATGTAGTCCAATCTTCTAATACTTTTAATGTGCTTATAATCAATGAATACAAAGAGGAACAAAGCTCGAAGGCCGAGGAGGAGAATTTGAATGATGCGGTTACCCCTCAAGCTCCTCTGAACCCTCAATTTCCTATTGAAGAAGGGGATATGTCTAATGTTGAGATAAAAATAGCTTGACTTAAGTGTTGGTTACCCAACTTGCTAGGGATGCAAAGGTTCAAGTGAACCCAAATGCTAACACCACCGCTTCAAGGATTAGGGATTTCACAAGGATGAATCTCCCTACTTTCTATGGTTCTATGGTGGAGGAGGACCCACAAGTGTTCATTGATGAAGTGTTCAATGTTCTTGATGATATGGGTGTTTCTTCTCAAGAATAGGCGGAAATAGTCGCCTACCAACTCAAAGACGTAGATCATTTGGTATGAGCAATGGAAGGATGAGATGCCGATTATAGAAGGTCGGAGTACTTGGGGAGCTTTCAAGACACCTTTTCTTGATAGGTTCTTTCCCTTTGAAATAATGGATAGGTATATGCAAGAATTCATCGATCTTCGTCAATGGGGTATGAACGTGAAGGTGTATAGCCTCAAGTTGACTCAACTATCCAAGTATGCTCCTACTATGGTTGCGGATTCTAGAGCTAAGATGAACAAATTTGTTATGGGGATATACGACCTTGTGGTTAATGAATGTAGGTCGGCTATGTTGATTCCTAGCATGGACATCACTCGTCTTATGGTTCATGCGGAAGAAATTGAGAAGCAAACTTAAGCAAGTTTTTAGGGAGTTGAAAAAGGTAAGAACCGAAGATAGAATTCTTACAAGACTAAGTTTGAGGTGCAAGCCAAACCAAGGTTCAAAAGGAGGTTTTTCAACCAAGTCCCTCCTAATGCACCAAGGGTCAACAAGAGTAAGGTGTCTACTACCAAGCCCAAAGAGGGGAAAGCTAGTGTTTCTTATGTTGAGAAGCCTCTTTATTCAAAATGTGGTAGAAAACATGATTAAGTGCTTAGTTGGCACGGGTTATTGCTATGGTTGTGGCAAGAGTGGTCACATGAAGAGAGATTGCCCTATGATGAAGACTCAAGGAAGGGAAAATGCTCAAGCTCAAGAAAGTTCCCGAAATCCGGATGCTCCTAAGAAGAATTGCTTTTATGCTCTTCAATCCTGAGGTGATCAAGAGAGCTCACCGGACGTGTTTATCGGTATGTTAAAATTACTTTCCTTTGATGTATATGTTTTGTTGGATCCGGGATCGACATTGTCATTTGTGACTCCTCTTGTAGCCATGAAATTTGAAATACTACCCGACATATTAGATGAACCTTTTTCGGTTTCTACCCCGGTGGGTGATTCTGTGGTGGTTAATAGAGTCTATAAAGGTTGTCCTATTTCCTTGACCAATAGAGTTACATTAGTTCACTTGATAAAACTTGATATTCTAGATTTTGATGTCACATTGGAAATGGATTGGTTGCATGCTTGCTTTGACTCTATTGATTGTAGGACAAGGGTAGTCAAATTTCCCTACACCATTTAAGGTATATAGCCACATTAATTCTGGACTACCTTTGTAAAGTATTGCCTAAAGTAGTTTTGGGAACTCTTTTAAAGCGTAGCCAAAGTTTTAAAGATTTAGCTATGATTATATTGGAAACACTTCAAAAGTGAACTCTTTAACTGTATAAGCTACACTTTATAAATGTTGTTAAAATATCATACAATTGACAACACCTATTTACATATATGGCCACACTTTTAAAGCGTTTTAGTTTTATAATTTAAGAAGCAGCACATTATAAGTGTGGCCTTAAAATTTTCACTAAAATACTATATACCCTCAAACATTTTTTAATCTACCTGCAATTTTTATTGGGCGAAAAATAATGATAAAACATTAAAACTTTTTCCCCAAATTGAAGAACAACTTTCCAGGCTTTTCTCTCCAACTCTAAGAACACGATTTCCACGTGATGAACCCTATTTCCAAATCTGATTTCTTGTTGAAGAGCTGAAGAGGTTGTTCTGTCACATTCTCGCTAAAAAGATGTTCTCGCTGAAGAGGTTGTTCCGTCATTTTCTGGTTGAATCATTCCCAAATTGAGTTGTTCCTTCATATTCTCAGAAAAGCTTCATCACATTGAAATAATTTTGTTTAAATAGGGTTTAATAGGTAAGAAATTCTATCTTTAAAAGTCTAAATTTTAGGTTTACTGTTTTTATATTCTTGTGTTGTTGATAGATTTTTGTTGATTTTTGGGCATCTGGTTGTAGTTGTATTACCCAGATAATTAATAACTAAATAAATATAAATGGGATGATTAGGGATGATTCTTTACTTGAGAATTTAATTTGTATTAAGCTTATAAGCTAGAAATTTATCTTGTATGTAAGTTTTAAAAGATGGAAACTATTTAACCTTGTTCTATTTGCAACATATATCTAATTCTAAAGTACATGTAAAAAGAGAAAAGTCTGTTAAAATATAGGAAACCTACACGTTTTTATGCATGGAAAAGAAATTTAGCGAATGAAAACAACTTCATCTTACAGATAATTACTATCTTTGACCTTCTCTTTTTCTTTTCAAAAAAAGATTATTTTTATACGTTATTGGGATATTATCAAAGTATTTTTCTTAATTGAATTGTAGTCACTTGGACATTTTATTTATTAATATCAACAAATGTCACCATCCACAAAAAATGTTCACTGTGGGATTCTAACCTTGGACATGAGGGTCTTTTTATAAGGATATCAGCCACTATATTACAACACACTTATTTTTAGGAAATTATCAAAGTAATTCAGAAAGTTCAACATAAAGATTCATGATATTAAAAATGACAAAACAAGTTTCCAAAATAAGTAAATAATTATGTTGCACAGTATGTATGTGATGTGTTCATTTCTTCATATGTTTCTTATTATTCTTTTTCATTTTGCATGGAGTACTATGGTTCTGAAATTGTCTGTTTTATTGCAAATATTGGTCAAGTATGATTTTTTCTATAATCATCGATTGTGTAAGATCCCAAAATTGACTTAGGTTTAACTAGATCCTAACATGGTTGTCATTATGGTCTAAGGTCCTAAATTTGCTTATAATGTGGTATTGTGGCAGTGTCTAAGAGTTTAGGTGCATTGAAAGTCAAACGTCAAGGGACGACTAAGACGTTCGACGACTAAGTAACATATGTGCCTCATATGTTTTTATATGTAATTATGTGTGATTCATGAGGTTATTGGTACCTTAAATGAGTTATTATAGTGTATATAGGCAGTGTGTCAATTTTCCTGAAGTTTGGAGGTCAAACATCCAAGAACGTCCATGACGTTCGAAAGGTTTGTCTTGAAATGACCTTGTGTGTCTAAGCATGTTTCATCAAGTTTTACATGTTCGTTTTGGATGAAATTCATCTGAGAGGTCCTAAACTTGTATACGAGCATGTTCGGGTTGGAAACGTCCAGGTGAAATTCTCCAAGGACCAACCAAGGGTCCTTGAGGAAGGACCCTTTCCTTGAAGCCAAGACTGCCTAGGCAGCCCCAAAAGAAGGAGGCAGTAGACGGCTCGTGGGCCATTCGACGCCCCATCGATGGGTGTCGTGGGTCAGTACTTAAGTGTGTGAGAAGTCCAAGATAAGGAACAGCCTCAGTCCCAAACCATGAACCAACAGAACAGTCCGTTGGTTGAGAGACGGTCCGCTGGTGTCTATCCGTCGATAGTTTGTCTCTTCTGCGCAACTTCACTCTAATGTTAGGTGTGAAGTTGTAAATTAACCCCACATCCAAATAAGTGAATGGGAGGTTACTTAAGTGTCTTTTGGGTATTTTAAACATGTTCATACGCCTTAAACACTTAGAAGAATTGATTCTTCAAAATCAAAACCCAAAATCCCTTAGAAATTCCCTAGAAATCCATTGAAGCAAAAACTCAAGGTAGATTGGAGATTTTAGTGGTGATTCTTCATCAAATTGGAGGATTAACATCATTGAGTTATGGTTTTTGATCCTTGAACCTCTATTCATCAAGGAGCCCAAATTCAAAGAAGTTTTCTAAAGTTTCCAAAGATGAACTTGTCCAATTTTATGATCTATCCATGGGTTCTTGCATTAAAGGTTTTTTATCATTGATTATTGATTGAATTGTTGTTAATTAGATGATTTTAACTCAATTAACCTATGAACCCATGTAATTGATGAATCCTAGTTTTTGACTACTTTATGGGTTACTTGATATTGACTTAATGCTTATGAATTATAGTGTACTTTTCTATGGGCTATTGAATGATGTAAGAATTGTATTAAATTGATGTATAGGTTGTATTAGATTGATAAATATATATTGAATTTACCTAGTTTTATTGAGTATTATGATTTTTGTATTGAATTGATGTTCATAGCCATGGGTAAGGGCCTATTGGTATTGAATTGGATGATTTAGACATGGATTGACGTGGAGAGAATGGATTGGTGGTACGCTGCCCTAATTCACTTTATTTTATGTAATTTAACTCTTGAATTATGTTGTGATTGGTATGTCCCACTTATGGTGGTGGTGTTATGTGAATGATGTGGCCTTGTCGGCGTTACTTTATGTATTATGATGATCATGGACTTGTCGGCACTACTTGAAGTAATATGATGATTTGTGTAGTTTATTTTGTGAAGTGTGATCATATATACCTATATGTTAATTAATGTGAAAGTATGTGTCTTTTCTAGTAATTGTTTTAGGTGATCATGTTAGACTATGATTATGTTCTTGTATGTGTAGTCTGAGAGTTGATGCATGATTCTTCCTAATTGGTTATTGAGTCTTATTATGGATAAATTGATGATGTTATAGTAGTGTATAGGATGACCTAAAGGTGATGAAGGTTGTGTATATGTGGTTCTTGAATATGATATGTAATATGTGATAAGGTAAAGTCTTAGTGTGTTTCGTGTAGTAGACTTGTGTCCCTTACTTGATGCATGTATGAATGTGAATATAAGATGTCTTGACTTAGGATGCTAAAGCCTCTAAGTCTTGAATGTATGAATGATATGAGACCTTGAATGATGTTAATAGAGTCCTTTATGTGAAGCCTTGAACTTAGTGGTAAGGTTACGAAACTTGAAGTCAAAAGTCGTAGTGGTATCCTTGTAATAAATGATGGACTTAAGGTTGGTTGGCTGGAACGGCATCATATCAATCCATAGTAAAATCATTATGAGCTATCTTGTCGCCATTGTAATGCAGCCCTAGGGGACCTCTTTGGTAGGGTAAATGTAATTGGGTTATGAACTTGATATGGAACCCCTTTGTATGAACCTTTAATGTGAATTACTCAGTGAGAACAAAGGCTAGCACCGAGTGAGTATGGTAAGGGAAGTAGCTCTAGTTAAATGATGAGGCTAGAGTTCAAACTAATCCCTTCATATTCCTTAACCATGTGCCTACATGGGATGTGTCTAAGTTCTACCATTGGCAATTAGAACACCCTCCATCAGAGTACGTTACAACTCCGGATTCCATGTTTTACTACAATGGTCTATGTCGGTTATTGCCTATTCTAATCATGTGGGATACCTATTTGCATTAGATAAGTTCTATGAAGTTTAGGTGGTGATATGGGATGCTATCTAGACATTGCACAATAGGCTTTGAAGATGTTAGTGAGAGTCCCTAGGTCTTCTCCAAGACCATTACTTGAATGTCCTCTATGTGATGAATGTCTCTTAATGAACTATTGAAATAATGGCTCATGCTAGAAAGCATGTAAGCGAGTGAGTACTTAGTCTAGAGTGACTTAAGGATTACTTAGTTAAAGTGTGAAGAGGGCATAAGGGATGATCTCTTCATGTCTTATCGAGGGAAGTTTTGAGAATGACTCTAGTTAGGGAAGTGTGTTGATTCTTTGGGAATGATCTAAACTTTGGAAGTCTTAAGGATTATTTAGTTAACCTTGAAGAGAGTGTAGATGCGTTATCTTCTAGGAGTACTTAAGTAAGTCTTTTGATAACCTTGGTAAGGAGAATGTCATGTCGTACATGTTATGTGTTTGGTCTCTTATAACTGGGTATGTGTCCCATTAGAAGTTGTCCGTAGGATCATTTAGACATAGAGTAGGTGTATGGGCTATCTCTCTTTGTTTTGCTTAAGTGAGTCTTAGGATAGCTTTGAGTGAGGGGATTATATACTATAAAGTGCCTAAGGTAGAAAGAAGTAACTTCACTTAAGTATGAAGAAGTTCAGAAGTTGCCTTAAAAATGTTCTAAATTGATTAAGTGATTTCATATGTGCTTCTAAGTTGATAAATGTTGCTCTTATGATTATATTATGATATTTAAATCAAAAGATGCATATTTTCAATAAATATCCGTTTTCATGATTTTTATGCATTATGTCATACTTAGTACATGTGGTTGTACCAATTCCATGCTTTTATATATCTCTATAGTGGTTGGTAGGTGAGGAGCATTGGGAAGCAAGACTTGGATCGTAGCATCATTCAAGTGAAGTTGAAGTATGTCCTCATATGACTCTAGGGCATAGATGTCTTTTATTTCTCTTATTGAAGTATTGTAATAGACTTAGTAGTACTATACTTCTATTGTGTATGGGTCGTGTCCCAAGTACTTTTTTGTCTATGATTTGATGAAATGAAACTTAGTATTTCTTGTGTGTAACAACCCTAAAAATGAATAGGATCAAGACTTAGGGTGTCAAGAATGCTTGCGATTAAACCAAAGTTCACACGGACTAATACGCGTAGAACCAGACCTTAGAACCCTTACTGCGACCAAGTCAACTAACTTGGGGAGTTAGTTGAGCTTGGAAAGGTTGGGACCAACCATGTAAGGCTCTCGAAAACTAAGATTTAATCGAAGGAGTCTTTACCGGACTTAAAAGAAGAAATCTTAAGTTTTGAAGGTCTAGGGTAAAATAGTCTTTTACCATGCTAAGGGTAATATCGTAATTACCCTAAATATATAATTAATTAATTATTTAATAAGACGGAGGGGCAATTTTGGGACAGAGAGCCGAAATTTAACTCTTGGAGTAGAGTCTTGCTCCACCGGGGTTCAAACCTAGGTGGAAGCAATGATTTAAATTACTTTTATTTAAGGTTGATAAATTAATTTAATTAATTAATAATTATTAAGCTGATTTAATAAAAAGGAAAAAATCAGATTTTTAATTAAGTTAATTAAATCCTATTTTGACTAAGTCTTGAAGTTAGTCTCCTAAATCCTAATAACTCTCTCCCTCATGTTTCTCAACTCTCTCTCACGTTCTCAATCTCTCTCTCATGTTTTTGCTCTCTGCCAAATATTGTTAAAGAACTGATAATACAACAATTGTTCTTCACACTTGAAGAACTCACTAAAAAGTCCAAGAAAGCAAGTTAATCGAAAATGTTAAAGGCAAAGGAGTTTTCCGTCAAATTGGTGGTGAAACTTTAGGTGCGTTGGGCGTGGTTTTGGAGACAAGTTTGGGCAGCAACTTCAAGCTTGAACAATGTCAAAAGGTATGGGTTTCTCTCCTGGAATTCTTTCTCCAAGAGTACTTTCCTTCGAACGCTTCTTAAACTCTTGAAACTAAGGTTGTTCCCCTTCGTATGTCCTTGTCCTTAGCTCCCACATGAATTTGTAGGATGGGTATGTTGTGCTGCTATATTTAAGCATGAATGATGTGTTTAAATCATAATGAAGTATAGCTATCTAAATTTATGGAAAAAAATGCAACTAAAAATGGTTGGAGAAGGACTAAAATTTCCATATTTTGTACCCTCTAATAGTGCCAAATTTTGGGTTTTTTTAAAGTAAAATAAAATAAGTGAGCTCAATGGGAATCGAACCCAAGACTTCACCTGTGAAAGAAGCTGAAAAAAATGAAAAAAAACGTGAAGAAGCTAAGGGGGATCGAACCCCTTAGCTACGGTTTTCGTGAGGCAAAGAAAAAGAAAAAAAATAAAATAAAATGGGGCAGTGGGAATCGAACTCGCGACCCAGCCCCTGTCTTCGCAAGAAAAGAAAAGAAAAAAATAAGGGGGGCTGGGGAATCGAACTCGCGACCCGTTTGGCTAGTGAATTTCGTGAAAAAGAAATTAAAAGCGGGGCTGGGGGGACTCGAACTCGGGCTACTGGTGGGGGAAAGGAAAGGGAAATAAATCAAACAAAAGAAAATGGGAGGCGTGGGATTCGAACCCACGACCTCCAGGTAGCGAGTGAAGGAGGAGAAAATAAAGAAAAGAAAACGCGAGGCGTGGGAATCGAACCCACGACCTCAAGGCTGAAGACGGGCAAAATTAATTAAGAGATGAAGTGAGGCTGTGGGGATTCGATCCCACAACCTCACTGCCACTCGCCTCATTTAATTAAATAAAAATAGAGGGGCTGTGGGGGTTCGAACCCACCACCTCACAGCCTCCTTAGCGAATTTAATTAAAAAATAAGGGGGTTGTGGGGGTTCGAACCCACAACCTCCCCATTGTAGTGAAATTTGATTAAATTAAAATCAAAGAGGTTGTGGGGGCTCGAACCCCCAACCCTTTGGTTAAATTAAGAGTGAAATTAAAATAGAAAATTTATCCTTCAATATAAATGTTGAGATTTAATTTAGAGTCTAATGTTGAATATTAGAAATAAAATTAATCAAAAATATAGATGATATCCAAGTGATTCAAGATTTGGGTGTCCTTGCCCAAAATTGCGTATTGATGCATAAGTCATACGTGAGTAAAATATCCAAAAATAATGCCATCTACTTAGATCAGAAATTAAGATCTTGGCATATATACAAGATACATAAGTCTTGTACTACATAATCTTAGGAAAGTAAGAATCACTTAACGAACTATGAATGAAGCCCCATGGCTTGTATGTTTAGACACATAAGTCTAACATACGTTCAAAAGTAAGTGAACCTAAGATGTATGTAACGAAATGATGAACCCTAGGAGGGTTAAGTATGAGTGTAAGATATACTAAGTGGACAAGTGCATTGGCATATGATGAGATGCACTATGAAATGATGAAATGAATATTCACGTAGTAAGAGGTGAGTAACTATGAAAAGTAAAGGTGCTAATGATGAAGAATGTGGTGACAACATGATGTGAGGCTAATATAAATGATGAGAGCAATTTCAAATGAGTTTAAGTAAACGTTGCCAATACGTACTCACCAATGAGAGTGTAAGATAATGAAGAGACCATTGTCTATAAACACTCTACTGAAAGTATTGAGCTTAACACACTTAATACATGATGAGATGAGAAATCATCTAATGAGCTATGATGTTCTCATACTAGAAGCCAGCTTCCATGACGTATGAGATGAATAAAGTGGAACTTTATACTGAGCACCGATAGACTAGCTATGAGTGGTGATGCCTTCTTTTGGGAAAGGCGAAGGTTCACGTAACTCTCATGAGATGAGACTGTCTGGCTTGCCGGGTATGGGTCTCCATACATCTCCTAGTCTTTGAACCTATACTGCCAATATAGGGATCTGGCGGGGTTAAATTCCCATGTACGCTAGCATGTTATTGGATCACTTTGGCCGGTGATTCCACCTCTTTTTGGTGTGGGGGAGACACTGGATTTCATGATGATCACATGATCTATGTCGGTTAAAGTTAAAGTTCCCAATGAATGAAAAGAATAATGAAATGAATGGTACCAAAGGTGTTAGGATAGGATAATCAAGAGGTGAGCCAGACTCAAGTAATAACACTAGGTTATTCTTGATCATTGCACAGCACACCCGATGAAAGTCTTAAACTACACCCTAGGTATAGCTGGTGTTCGCATTGGCCTATGAATGAAATGAAATGAAGTACGTATAAATTAATGAAGCAGACTCTGTGTTTGCTAATGAAGACTCCCTAGTTGAGGTCCCATATGTTGAGCCCTCATTTTGGAAAGTCTTAATGTCAAGTCCATGATTCCAAGGTCTCATGGCATATGAATGAATAATACGAAAGAAGCTATGTGTTACATGTTATGTGTTATGATATGTGCTATATGAAGATGTTATGTGTTGTGTGCAATATGATGTTTATGATGATGCATGTTACTCTCATGGCATGACTTTCCTAATCTCAATTTGGCAAGTCCGTTGACTTGACCCCTAAAAATCATGTTGTTAGGAAAGAGCTATTCATGTCCGTGGTGTGTGCTTGTATATACCCATACTTAGTACAAGTGTGTACTAACCCTATACAACTATACTATTTTAGGTGCAGGCACAGGTGGACGATAGAGCTACAGGATCATTGTTGAAGTTATCCGGATGTCCAGCATTTATCCGGAGTTGGTAGGTCCTCATGCTTTCGAGGATACTACTGTTTTACATTCTAGCTTAGTTTTAGAGTTGAGCTAGTGGAGTATGTTCCACTAGCGTTTCTTTCTTGTTTTTATTCAGACTATGTATTGGTGCCATTTTGGCAATTATACACTTATTAAGAATTGAACTATTTCTTTCACTTGCCTATCTCTTAATGTTAGATGGTTGATGGTGAACAATTACGTGTTAATGAGAATATTTTCATAAGTATGTTAAGAAACAAAAAGTTTCAAATTTCCGCTAAAATTAACCTAAGTGAAGTAAGAATAACGTAAGTAGGCTTGTCTGCGACGTCTGAGAGGTCAACGACGCCGGTCTCGTCTGGGGTCTAGATTCGAGTCGTGACACTATGGATTTTATATGAAAGATATTTTAAAGAGTTATAGAATGGTTGTGAAAAGTTTTAATTCCGCACTACTTTTCACTATGTATATGCGATGAAGAATACGAGAGATCAAGTACGCCGGTTGCACTCCGAGAGTGCCATATCTTCTAGGGCGTAGTCTCGGGATTTGACATATTGGTTCTTATTTTCTTGTTCAACAAAAAATATAGAATTATAGTGCATAAAATTGAACAGTCAAACAAATAACTTTCTTTTTGTAAAAACTCATATCTGAGATAAATTATTACTTTTTCAGGGGATTAAGAAATTGGATGGCTTGGAGTCAAAGGCCACAACTAGTGTGGCTTTTCAATTAGTGGTGAAGGATTTGCAAGAAGAATTTATGAAAGATTACATATATCCCAATCTACGAGCTGCTGCTATCTATGAAAGGAAATACTTGCTTGGGATATCAATAATCCATCTAGTTATTGTTAAGGTGAGTTTAAAATCTTAAATATGAAATTGAATCTTTTTTGGTCATTGTTCCCTTCCATAAACAACCCCAAACCTTCCCAGGAAAAGAGAGGAATGACTTGCTGTTGGAGAAGTTCATGTTTGTTTGCTAACTAAATAGAGGTTTAATACAAATATAGTCTTATTCCCATTTTTGTCTCTGGTCAGTATGCATATTTGGACGGCCAACCAAGGATAGTGGACAATATTTTCTCTTATTATAAGCAAGTTAAACAATTAAGTTCCTCTATATTAAATTATTTATAATTAGTTTGTAGTACCCTAGTTTTGTCTCCTGACAGGGACTTTCTTCTGTATATTTCATTTTTAAGTCGTACTTTTTCTTAAAACACGAGCTTAATACAAATGAATGTAAAGGGATAAGAAGGAAAATGAGTTGCAATCATACAGTCAATTAAACAAGTCACAGACCCAAATTCTCTTCTGTGAAAATTGAACTTATGAGAGAATGATGAATAGGTTCTTGATCGATAAATCTTAAGACAGATTCAACATGTGCAAGGCTTCTAGTAATCATTCTTATAATTGGACTAAGCTTGTTATAATATTTCTCAAGCAACTTCTCAGGGATATTAAATGTGGAGGATTTTGGAGAAATCCCAAGATTTGCCTTCTCGTGATTTGGTTGCTTATTTGTGTGTGTTGTTGTAGCTCCAGTTTCCCTGTTAGGATCTTCTGTCTGGTAGTGATAATAGAAGTCACAAGGTCAATAGGGATATCATTTTTAGCTTAATTTTTTCTTAGTCAAGCAGAAAATGATTGGATAATAGTGTATGGAGCTGGTTCAGGGACTATGCCCCTATT
This sequence comes from Solanum sitiens, assembly GCA_016801875.1. Taxonomy (NCBI): domain Eukaryota; kingdom Viridiplantae; phylum Streptophyta; class Magnoliopsida; order Solanales; family Solanaceae; genus Solanum; species Solanum sitiens. The sequence goes on along the minus strand of JABWTJ010000375.1, from coordinate 1,092,645 downwards.
AGGAGTATCAAGGAGATGTAATTCTTATTAAATCATTAGATAAACCATATACACAACAACAAGTATTAAAAAAAAGAATTCAACTCACAACTTAACTAGGAAGGATAAAAAAATAGGTTTGAAATATTAATTATTACAATGCAGTAAACTTAGATGTTGCAATCTACTAATTTCAATAATCTTATCACAACTTTTAAAGAGAAGTAAAGAAAATAAGAACGACCAAGTATATTAGATCAAAATTATTGTACAGGTTAGAGTAATATAGCCCGAGGAACATTAATACAACTAAAACAAATCCAAGAGAGAAAGTGGGGTTTGGAAAGAATAATATTGTTCTTGAAATTTTGTATTAACTCTTGATATTCTGAAAAGAGAACAGGATACAGTGCTGGACATTCTGGAAAGTGTTGAGCTCTACTATAATTCTTTAACTCAGAAATTCTGCCCCTTTCCTTTGACCTGAAGTGGACTTTGAGTTGGAAAATGTACTGATTTGTTTCATTGTGCGACCGTGACACTATTTTGCGAGAATTAGGTGTGTCATTTTCACCTTTTTTCCACCATTTGATTGTTTTGAGGTGTTCTACCATGTGATAGGAAGAATCCCCAGTGGTTGATTCTTCACAAATCTGCTCTGATAATTAGGTGTGTCATCATTTTTATAGCTGCAGCTCATCATATGTATATTGATATCCATCGAACCACCAATAGAAATTCAATAACCTCTATCCCTATATTCATCGATTGATGGGTCTACCCTGGATTAAAGATGATACCACCATCATATCTGTGTAAATCAGGCTATTAGTTATTGAAAGCTTGCAGGAAGTGAAGGATGTGTCTTTACGGTGGTGGCTTTCAGGTTCACTCGATCAAGTAAAAGCGTAGAAAGAGAGAACTTTATCCATGCCTTTGAGATCACAACTTGTGAAAGGTAACACCATTATCATTTCACATGTTCATCATCCGTATATTGATATCCAATGAAATACTAGTAATTAAGCCACTGACCGTTTAGCCTTATTTCCTTATTTTGATGGATATACCCTCGATGAAGGCTAATACACAATCAAATATGTTTAAACTAGTCTATAAGTTACTGAAAGCACCTAAATCGTTAATTTGTTGCTTTTGTATGTTGTTCATATAGCTTTGCAAGTACAGTAAACTCATGAATTTTGTCTTCAATACCAACAATCATTATTTATATAATGTCATTTTAACACCTCCAAGCTCTCAATAGGTACTAACATTAAATTCCATGAAATAGCTTCTTACATGGCCTTATTTGTACCGACTTCAATCCACAAGTTGCTTATTCCACTGGCTCTTGCTTATTATTTATATGAAGTTCTGATATTTCGGATGCTCGAGTTTATCAAGGTTTATTAGCCTTCTTCCTTGACATGGGACCTCTTGAAAACTATTAAATTTAAAAACCAGCAAAATAAAAAAGTAGATTAGTGAAATAATCAATAAGTTCATTTCCCTCTATAATACAGTGTTGTACACTTGCTGTGAATATGGTTCTTAGACCCTTAATTTCAAATAATTGATCCATATATGTTTGCTTTTTCAAAAACATATTGACTTTCTTCCTTTGTTTTATTAACATGATATCATATTCAGTGTGGAGTGATAGATGGTGAGTACAGCTAAACACTGGTTGTGATTAATCTAGACATGACGTTGAAAATCACCTTATCTGTGAAAATCTACTTATATTTGAACCGTTCTTGTGAAAGTACCTTGTGAAGTTAGAGCATGTTATACCTATATCACATTCTTGGCTTTTGGTATTGACTTTCTTCTTGCCACTTCCGGTAGAAGATTACTTGGGTGTGGCTATCATGTTCTAGTCAGTGTAATGACATATGTATTGGAATTTTAATTACGCTGACTTGTACTACTTTCTGTTTCTTCTTACATCTACATAATCTGTATTTTTGTTGATAAGCTGACCTAATGTACATTTTTTCTATGAATTCTAGATTATGTCTTGACTTCTCTATGACTAGATCTATTATATTGCTTGTATGTCGTGATATTTATTTGCATTTTTATCCAACTCCATCGTTATGAATTGTCAACACACTTTTATGATACTTTGTGATTTCCTTTAGTGAATTCTATGTCCCAAAAGTTTGTGGAACTGTGATATTGGAACTTTCCTTTACCAATTCTTATGTTGATATTTGTAATACCCACAAACTGTGATACTGGATCTTAGCTTTTACGCTGATGAAAATGTTTTTACCATTATCAAAAATAATATAAGTACATAACAACAGTACTATCTTCAGTTCTGATATTTCATAGGATCCCTCAACCCTAACCCACAATTTTGGTTGACAATAACTAAGTAATTTCTTTTTAATTCCTACTATTTAAAGAGAATAGGAAGTAGTGAGGGGTTCCCATGATGAGTTCATATGGATATATTCTTTTGATTACTCCATACTAGTTGCAAGAACTAAGAATTCACTGCATTTTGAATACGTGTATACCAACAATAATTTTTACACAAGATGTAAGACTGACTTATATTAGTAATTACATAACTTTCAATGTTTGCTAAATTTTTTTTGATGAAGACCCAAGGAATAATGTGATGTCAAAAATGTAGGTATAGGAAACAAGCTTTTGTTGATGAGTTAAACTCCCTTCATGGGGAATCCCGTGACGGAGGCTTAGGTTATGAGGTACTAAGGAAAAGGAATTTTCTGTGTGATGTAGTTCTATTGTGGTTACTTCTAAAAGGAGTCTCCTGCCTTTCTTTCTTGTAATCATTTCATATAAGCTGGCCCCCGACACACGGCAAAAGAGAATGCAAACTATATTAAATGTCTTTATAGGTAAAAATGAGAATCCTAATGGGGAGATATTCTCTATTTGCTGGTTGTTATGATGCATATTAGAAACGCTGACTCTCGCTACAATATGTGGAATTTACAGGTGAAAAGAAGAATGATCCATTGTCAATGTATGTTGGTGATATAATGACTGTACGTAGTTTGTCATTCCTATTTTTACCCCTCTATTCAGATGATGACGTAACTTGTTCAATCTGTTTTATGTTCTCTTCAATTGATAATTATTTTCATTATTGGCAGGTCAATGTCAACTTGCCTGGTTCCAGCATTAGTTCTCCTATGTGGATTTGTTGATAGTAGTTTTGTGTACCTTCCCGTTGGTGTTTAGATGATTAGTGCTGCATTTTAAGAGGTGCTCTACCGGTTGACAAACATCATACCTGGTAATTCTTATAGTCCATGACCAAAGCTGGAAGGCTCTATTGAGTTTCTAAACATAATACATGGTAATGCTTATGGGCCAACACAATATTTCTGCTTGGTCTGTTATCTTTTGTTTCGTTTTTTGTCCACTCTCCATTATAGTATACATTGCAGGTTGTGCATAGCATTTCTCTTAAATAAGTCTCACTTTTCATTATTGCTTACTGCCACTCATGTGCATCTTGTTGCCATTACACAAGAGAACTCGTTGCTTGAAAACTCTGCTAGAATTGAGGGTTGGTTAGCCACTGCTAGTAGTAGTTACTAAGATTATTAGGTCCTTGTTTCTAAGCATAAGTTGAAGAGTCTATTTTTCTTTGCCTCAATCGAATTGCTTTTTCCAGTGGATGGTTACTTTCCGTCCAATGGTGACAACAATAATCTTTCTTAGTCTTCCAGCATTAGTTCTCCCATGTGGATTTGTTGAAATCTAGAGGCTTGAGGTCACTAAAAGTAATTTGCAATTTCAAATTACTGAGAAGGTACATATATTGAGATCCTTATTCTTATAATTGAGAAGTTATATGTATTCTTAATCTTATTCTGAATGAGCAGGTACATGTATCCTATCTCCAGGTTGCAATTTCAAATTTTTGAGCAGGTACTTTGTGATTTCTTTTAGTGAACTCTATGTCCCAAAAGTTTGAGGAACTCTGATTTTGTATCTTTCCCTGAGAAATCTTATGTTGATATTTGTGATATCCATGGACTAAACAAATAGTTTCTGAGCACCAGACAATACCCAATATTTGGATTGGTTAGCTTATAGTGAATACTCTTCAATTATGCACTTCCACATTTATTTCACTAATTTATATTTTTTTTCTGAATGTGCAAAAAAATGCCGGTAATTGAATTTTAATTGTGGCTAGAAGGAAACTCGATCTATTTTAGTGATTGATTAGTTGTTTTTGTAATATTGTCATATACGTTTAAATACATTTAGTTTCTTGGAATTTATTGATATTAGAGGTATTTAAGCAATCACTTTCTAAGTATTGGTTGTACAAGACACGTTTCTCGAAGTGTATTTGACATATATAACTTCTCTCTAATTATTAGTTAATTTTGTGCCTTAGGTCACTTGTATATTTAATTATGTTATTACATATTGAATATATGAAATTCAAAATTGTTGTTGTAGGACGTCCAATGCTAAAGTTACGCTTTATAAGTGTTGCTCTAGTTGAGATATAGAGTGACACTTAGTAAGTGTTGCTCTATATGATATATAAATTACACCTAATAAGGTGTTGCTCTACATGAGATATATAGTTACACTTTATAATAGTTTCTCTAGATGACATATAAAAGGCAACACTTTTGAAGTGTGACCAATGACAATGCAAAGGCAACACTTTTAAGTGTTGTATAATAAAAAAATATGTATCACCAATGCATCATAATAAAGCATGCCCTTATACCTCTTTTGCTACATTGTATAAGTGTAGCCAAATATGTCGACATTTAAAAAGTGTTGCTTAATTTCAAAGTTTACGCTTCTTTAGGCCACCCCCAAAAAGAGTTTCTTAAAGTCCAAAAGAGTGGCCTTTTATTAAAGGCCACACTTTTTGCTATCTTAGGCTACATTTTAGTGGGGTGTCCATAGGCCTAAAATGGTGTAGTTTTTCAATTTCAAAATAAACCCATTTTTGAGTGTAAGAAAGGAAACTCAAATCCTAGGGGTAAGATCATATTGTGTCCAAAATCTTGCAAGTTGATTGCAAAGGGTTGTCTTTACCACATAGTAAGAGTTAGGGATCTTGAATCCGAGGTCCCTCCCATAGAGTCATTACCCGTAGTGAGGGAATTTTCGGAGGTCTTTCCCTATGACCTTCCCATAATTCCTCCCGAATGAGAGATTTATTTAGGCATAGATTTATTGCCGGATACACAACCTATTTGAATTCCTCCATATCATATAGCCCAGGCCGAGTTAAAAGAACAAAATTCTAAACTCAAAGATTTCCTAGATAATGGTTTTATTCAACAATCATATCTCCATGGGGTTCCCCCGTATTGCTTGTGAATAAAAAGGATGGGTCTTTGAGAATGTGTATCGACTATTTTCAATTGAACAAAGTCTTTATAAAGAACAAGTACCCGCTCCCTAGGATTGATGACTTGTTTGATCAACTCAAATGAGCGAGCTACTTTTCAAAGATTGACTTGAGGATGGGTTATCATCAACATAGAGTGAGGGAGGTTCATATTCCGAAAATGGCATTTCGAACAAGATATGGTCACTTTGAATTGCTAGTGATGTCATTTGGTCTATGAAATGCCCCGACGGCATTTATGGAACTTCTGAATCGACTTTTTAGAAAGTATCTTAATTTGTTTGTGATTGTCTTCATTGATGAAATTTTGATATACTCTAGGAGTGAGAATGACCATATGAGACACTTGAGGATAGTTTTGCAAATTCTCAAGGATAACCAACTTTTTGCTAAGTTTAGCAAGTGTGAGTTTTGATTGAGATCGGTTGCCTTTCTAGGTCACATTGTCTCTAATGAAGGGGTAGATGTTGATCCGTAGAAGACAGAAGTGGTGAAACGTTGGCCTAGACCTTTGAGTCCTACCGATATTCGAAGTTTTCTAGAGTTTGCCGGTTACTATTGGATATTTGTTGAGGGATTCTCGTCTTTGGCATCTCCATTAACGGCCTTAACCCAAAAGAAGTCCAAATTATAATGGTCGGAATCATGTGAAAAGAGTTTCCAGTTATTGAAAGATACCCTCACCTGCGCTCCGGTATTTACCTTATCGGAGGGTACCGAAGGGTTTGTGGTTTATTGTGATGCCTCCTGAGTGGGTCTAGGATGTGTTCTCATGAAACATGGGCAACTCATAGCTTATGCCTCCAATCAACTCAATCCACATGAGAAGAATTACCCAACTAATGACCTTAAGCTTGCGTCCGTGGTATTTGCCTTAAAAATTTGATGACGCTATCTCTATGGGGTACATGTTGATATGTTCACTGATCACAAGAGTCTACAATATGTATTCACACAAAAAGACTTGAATCTATGCCAAAGAAGATGGTAAGAACTTTTATGGGATTATGATATGAGTGTTCTTTACCATCCCGAGAAAGCTACTGTGGTTGCGGATGCACTTAGCCGAGTGTCCATGGATAGTGTGGATCTTGTGGTTGATGATAAGAAAGTGTTAGAGAAAGAGGTACATAGATTGGCTCGTTTGGGTGTTTGACTAAAAGGCTCTCCAAAGGGTGGCATCATGGTTCGCCACAACACTGAGTTAGTGATTGGGGTGAAACTCAAGCAACACCATGACCCACTATTGATGGAGTTGAAGGAAACGGTCCTTAGTAAGTCAAATAATTCTTTCTCTCAAGGAAAAGATGGGGTTCTTAGGTACCAAGGAAGGTTGTGTGTACCGGATGTGGATGGATTAAGGGAATTCATCAAGGAAGAGGCTCATGGCTCCCGTTATTCCATCCATCTGGGGCCACAAAGATGTATCACGACTTACGAGAAATCTATTAGTGGAATTGTATACAAAGGGACATAACGGATTTTGTTGCTAAGTGTCTAAACTGCAAACAAGATAAAGCGGGGCATCAAAGGCCGGGTGACTTTACTCAAAACATAGATGTTCCTACGTGGAAGTGGGAGGATATTAACATGGATTACGTAGTAGGGTTGCCTCTTACTGAAAGACAACATGACTCGATATGGGTCATTGTGGATAGGCTAACCAAGTCCGCACATTTTCTTTCCGTCAAAGTCACATATTCGGCGGAAGACTATGCCAAATTGTACATCAAAGAGAAAGTGAAGTTACATAGGGCCCCTTTGTCCATCATTTCGGATAGAGGTACTCAATTTACCTCCCATTTTTGGAAAGCTTTCTAAATTGGGAACAATACGAAGGTGAAACTCAGTACCTCTTTTCATCCCAAGATGGATGTACAAGCGAAACACACTATTCAAACTCTTGAAGACATATTGAGGGCTTGTGTGATTGAGAAAACTATATGTCTTGACCAACGACACCATTGATGGGTCGTTGACCCTTATGGTGGTCCTAAGGGATTCGTACCAACAAGTTCCGACCCTAACCATGACCAAATACATGCTAGAGTCCCTTGTATAAGTTTGAACACCAACAACATATAAAACATTCCAAGGACACTAGCACACACAAGACTAGTTTCCGAACGTCTTCGTCGTTCTTTGACTTTCAACTTCCAAACTCTTTAAAACTGACTTATAAAGCTAGTCTTAGTAATTTCAACACATTATTAACATATGAAATACATGTGAAGCTCTAGTTTGTCCTATTTTATTCTGAGGGTCATTACACAAACGACCTTAGTAGAATTCAAATAAGAGGTACGTAAAAAGTCCGTTGAGGGTTTATCACTATAGGGAGATTGTGTGATTTTTTATAAAGGTAGATTCTGTTTCCTAATGTCGAATACTTGAGGGAGAATATTTATTATATGACTATAATTCAAAAATATTCTTTCACCTAGGAGACACTAAAATGTACCATCACTTGCGGGAAATATCTTGGTGGAATGTGATGAAGAAGGATATTGCGGTATTTGTGGCTAAGTGTCTGAATTGCCAATCAGTAAAATTTGAGCATAAGAAACAACAAGTTTTGTCCCAAGACATTATTATTCCTACATTGAAGTGGGAAGATTTGAATATGGACTTCATAGTAGGGTTGCCCCGTACTCGAGGACACTATGATTAAATTTGGGTTATAGTAGACCAAATGACAAAAATCTGCTCATTTAATTCACATCAAAGTTCTTATTCGGTTGAAGATTATGCTAAGTTGTATTTGTTAATGGTAACTCCGTTATCTTTGATCGAGGTTCTCAATTTACTTCTCAATTTTTGAAATCTTTTCAAAAGAGTCTTGGTACTCGTGTTAAACATAGCATGTCTTTTCATCCACAAACCGATGGGAAAACGGAGCAAACTATCAAAACTTTGGAAGATATGATGAGAGCATGTGTACTTAATTTTAAGGGTTATTGGGATGATCACTTGCCTTTTATTGAGTTTTCCTATAATAATAACTATCACTCCAGTATAGGCACGACTCCATTTGAGGCTCTAATGGTCATAGTGTAGATATCCAATTGGTTGGTTTGAGGTGGATGAAAATGCATTGATTTGACACGATTTAGTTCATAAGGCTATGCAAAAAGTACGACTTATTAGACAAATATTGAGGACAACACATAGTCGACAAAAGTCCTATGTCGATGTTAGAAGAAGAGACCCAGAATTTGAGGTAAATGAATGGGTCTACTTAAAATCTGACCCATGAAGGGTAATGAGATTTGGGAAGAAAGGAAAGCTTAGTCCCCATCATGTGGATTCATATCAGATTTTGAGGCATGTTTGTTAGGTTTCTTATGAGCATGAGTTGCCTAATGATTTGGAAGTAGTACAATTCCATGTTTCTATGCTGAAAAAATGTGTTCAATATTCGACATCTAAAGTTACATTTTAATGTTTGAGAGTTTAGGAGAATCTTTCTTATGAAGAAGTTCTGGTTGAGATTTTAGAAGTTTCTTCAGTGAAAGTGTTGTGAGGGAATCAATTAGTTGAGGGCGATACTTGGGAGGTCAAGGACGATATAATTTCCCTTTCACGACCTAGGAGCACCCCCTAGAAGTTACATGACGTACTTGACCTGTCGGAGGTCTTGTACAAGCCCTTACACATCTTTAATTGCATATGTATGAAAAGTACCACAGAATTAGAACTCTTTCCTTATAACATAATGCGGAGTTCATTTCAGAAAACGAAAGTCTTTCTAACATATGTCTCAAAACCATCAATGACAACATGAATAACAATGTCTGGAGACGCATTCCACAAATGTCTAAACATAGTAAAAAATATATAAGAACATAGGGGGGTATCCTTGGATGATATGAGGACTCACCAATCTTCACTTTTTGAAATTGTTGGAAACTCTACCCTTCAAGCAACTCAATTTCCTCAACACCCTACATTGGATTAGAATGTAGGCAAAATATGCGTTAGTACGAAATGTACTAAGTACGAAAACTATCATACCAAACATAAGATATCTCAAAGGGTTAGTCAACAATAGACATAATCATAATAGATAATAGCATAACATAACACGAATATCATAAGAATAATAAATCATGATAAAGTATACTTAAGTTCATACTTAGACCATTTGTTCTTCTTACTCAAGTGAATTACTTCAATAGCTACTTTAAAGTATACTTGTGCAAGGCTAAGGTAGCATTCCATACTACTACATAAGCTAAGTACCTCTCTTGTGGTCATTCATGATCATAATACACTCTAATAATTAAGACCTAAGTTCTTCATGACATATGGGCAATATACCCCTAGATCACTTGTGTAATGCATGTGAGGCATCATATTCTACCTTACATACTAAGCATATATTGAGATCAACCTAAATCACTTTCATCAACATTAGGTGTTACAATTAGACCTACTTCATATTAACTAGGAACTATTATCTTAAGTCAAACATATCATGGAAAGAAAATATAGCCACTACCCAAGATAAACATACATCACATAGGGGTCATGTTATAGGTACTTCAACTCATACTTGTAACGACAAGGGAGCACCCCCTAGATGTGACATGACGTACTTGTAACACTCCAAAAGTCCATAACTTGGTCTAAAGCATCACATGTTGAAGTAAGACTTGAAACACTGTTTCTAATCCTAAACCAATTTATGGAAATCAATTAGGAAGTGTTGAAATCAAAACGTCATGGAACGGCCATGACGTCCGGAGACAAGTGAAATTTAGCCAATGTGCCTTGGCATGTTTAAAGGAGTTTTGAGAGTCACAATTAAGTCAAATTTTGTGGAAAGGTGTGGAATATATGGTAGAGTTTTTTTAGGGTCGAAACCTCCGAGTAAGACACCCCAAGGACCACCCTAGGGGGTCTTGAGGAGGACCCGTGCATTGACACTCAAAACTGCTAATTAGCAGTGTGCAACCACGAGCACCAACGATGGAGCGTCGTTAGGTGTCGTTGGTTGGAACTTATTCATTTGGAAAAGTGGATCAAAATGTCCCTCTCTGAACAAAACGACGCCATGCAAGGACGGACCATTCATGGAACGATGGACCGTCGACTGGGGGTGGTCGATTGGTCATGCACACTGGTGCAAAATTCTGTCAAGCCAAGAGTGGTTTGGTAAATTCCACCCTTGGCCATTTAAGTGTGGGGTAGGTCTAAATTAGTAATTTTAAGTATATTAAAATAATTTGACTCAGTAAAGCAACTAACTCTTCATAACATCAAAATCAATAATCAAAACCCATTTTCCCTCCCTCACAAACTTTGTATCTGGGCCACCATTCAGGAAAAAGGAAGAACTCAAGTTAGGGATTATTAAAATAATTGAAGTTTCAGCATTAAAATCATTACCTAACATTAGAAACATCATTATTAAGTCATTCAAAATGTTTTCATGCAAGACCCATATTTAGATTTGAAGATAGAAGAAACTAGGGTTGAAAACCTTTTTTGTAAATCCATTAGAAGTGACTCCTTCAATTGAAGAGAGTTCAAGGATGTATACAATACCTTAAGTAGAAGAAAACCTACTAAATTTGATGAAGAAACACATCCAAAACAGCACTCTTAGTTCTTCTTGAGTCTTAGCTCCAATGGTGACTTTGAGAGAGAGTTCTAAGGTAGAGGGGTTTTGGGTTTTAGGAAATGAGATCTAAAATTAGGTCTTAGGGTTTGAAATACTTTAATATACCTAATAAACCCTAAAAATATCATCCTAGGGTCATAAAAGACTTGGAAGTGAAAGAAGTAAAAGACGAGCATCTAAAGCCGAGTGGTTTGACCCAAATAACGGATGTCCTACTTGGAAGTGAAAGAAAATTAATATGGACTTCGTTGTTGGGTTGCCTCAAATACATAGGTAAAATGACTCAATTAGGGTTATTGTGGATAGATTGATGAAATCCATTCACTTCATCCCTGTTGATTCTACTTATTCGGCGGAGGATTATGAAGAATCTACATAGATGAGATTGTGATTCTTTATGTTATCCCTTTGTACATCATATCGGATAGAGGTGCATAATTCACTTCTTGTTGTTGGAGGTCTTTTTAAAAAGGGTTGGGTACTCAATTGAGGCTTAGCACTTCTTTTCATCCTAAAATGGAAGATCAAGCGGAGCATACCATTCAAACCCTATAGGATATGTTAAGAGCTTATGTAATAGAACTTGAATGGAATTGGGACGATCACTTGCCGTTGATTGAGTTATCGTATCATAATAGCTACCATACGAGTATTTCCGTGGCTCCATTTGAAGAACTCTATGGTAGGATATGTAGGTATCCGGTTGGGTGTTCTGAGGTTGGTGAGTCTTCGCTCCTTGATCTTGAAATAGTCTATGATGATTTGGAGAAAGTTCGGGTTATAAGGGCTAGATTGAAAACAACCTATAGTCGGCAAAATTCCTATGCCGACAATAGAAGAAGAGACCTTGAATTTGAAGGGGTGATAAGATGTATTTGAAGATTTCACTTATGAAAGGGTTGATGAGATTCGGCAAAAAGGGGAAACTAAGTCCCCCGTATGTGGGTCCTTATGAGGTTTTGGAACGGGCTAAAAAGGTTGTATACGAGTTTAAGTGAACTAGCTTCGGTTCATCCAGTATTTCATGTGTCCATGCTTAAGAAGTGTATTTGCGACCCCGTGTCGATTCTCCCTATTGAAGGGTTAGGTATGGATGAGGACCTTTCCTATGAAGAGGTTCTGGTGAAAATTCTAGATCACCAAGTCAAAAAGTTGAGGAACAAAGAGGTGGCCTACGTAAAAGTTCTATAGAAAAACCACCTAGTTGAGGGGGAAACGTAGGAGGTCCAGGCCGACATGAATTCCCGTTATCCTAATATTTTTCCTAATTAAGGTTAGTTGTTCCTATAGATAATAAAAATAATGGATAAATTTGAATTTGTCTTGCTTTGCTAAAATGTGCATATTTATGGTAAAGGTTCATGGTAAAAAGAAGTTTTCATGTGAAAATGCTCTTTTACTTTATTTACACTTATTGGTATTTTGTGTATTGTTGCCTTCATGAAAAAAGTATTTAGCATGTTTATGTGTTTTGAAATAAGGTTGGCATACATGACTCTTGATGTTTATGTGACCTCATGCTATCTTTGAGAAGGTAGTTCCTCATGTTGTGATATTGAGCTCTTGTATGTGTCGAGTTGTGTTTTGAGTTTATTTGTGTAAATACCATGTTTATCTGTTGAATGGAGTCGTGAATTACTCCTTTGATTTTGAACCCATGTTGATTGTGTGTTTATTGGGCTGCTAGTATTGAGTATATGCATTCCCTATAAAAAGATTTTAGTATCATTAGCGAACGAATGTTCCTAAGGGGGGGGGGATAATGTAACACTCCGAAAGTCAATGACTTATTCTAGACCCTGATATTGTGAACTAAGAGTAAAAACACTGTTTATAAGCTTAAAATAAGGTATTGAAACTAGTTAGGAAGTGTTAGAGTCAAAACGTCAAGAAACGTCCACGGCGTTCGCAGACTAGTGAAATTGAGGTTAGTGTGCCTTGGCATGTTTCATGGGGTTTTAAGCGTTGAAATTTAATGAAAATTTGTAGAAAAGTGTTAAACATGAGTTAGAGTGAGTTTAGGGTCGAAAATTCCAGGTATGACTTCCCAAAGACAACCCTAAGGGTTCTTGAGAAGGACCCTTCAATTTGGATCCCAAAGTTGTCAATTGACAATGTGAAACCACGAGACAATCGAAGAGCCGTCGGTTGATCGACGCTCCATCGATGTCCACATAGGTTGACACTTAGTCAATTGTATAGTAGGGTCCAAAGTACCTCTATATTTCCCTAACCGCAACTTTCTAGCACGGGCCGTCGATGGGACTACGGGGCGTAGGTCGAGGAGTTGTGATTTGGGCATGTTTTCACTGTTAATTTTTTAGTTAGCGTCTTAATTAGTTAGTTTGTTAGTTAATTAATTGGGGGTTAAGGGGTGGTTAATTAAGTCAGTTGAGGGACTATATAAGATCTACCTCCATTAAACTAACCTAACACCCCACAATTCCCAAACCCAATTCTCTCCAACTTCTCTCTACTTTCTCTCTCTTTCCCCAAAGACATCATTGAAGACCAAGGTCAAGCTTCACTAGGGAATCAAGATTCAAGTTTTATTCTACAATTCTCTAAGAATTAACAAGGTATGGAAGCTATTCACTCTTGGGAACCCTTTCCCCAATAGGCACTTCAAAGTTCATTTCTAAAGTTGATAAAATCATGTTTTTTCTTCTTATTTCAAAATTGATCCTTCAAATTGAATTGTAATTGGTTTCCTTTGATTATTATGTATAGATTATGATTGATTATTTGTTAATTATTGTATTTCTTGGTATTTGACCTAGTTCTAAGGTAGAAATCTTGATTGAACCCTTTTCCCCTAACCGTAGGTTATGAATTGATGTTGAATTGGTTAATGAAGATGTCACGACCGACGAGCATACCCTAGAATTAACATGGCATACTTGAAATCTTGAAGGTCTTTTACATTACCATTGTTATAATTCATCGCATTATCATAGGTAAATTTAGCGAAAAATTTAAAACATTCATAGCACATAATATGCTAGAACATCACTTCAATTATATATAAAATATCTCTAAGTCTCTTTTCCATCTAAGACTCAACATCATTAGAGTACATTAGGGACACAACCCTCATAGCATAAATCAATAACTAATCTATTACATGAATTTATAAAAACTTGACATAGGAAATCCTTTGACTTAAGGATTCCTTTCCTAGAGCTTGGGAAACACATATCAAGCTCTTCACCTTAGAAATAACCTTTAAGCATCCATAACCTGCACTTTATGTAAAAAAGATAAAGAAGAATCGTGTTAGTACAAGAATGCACTGAGTATGGAAACCATGAAAAAATATTCATTTAAAAGGGACGTTTTACCTTAAAACCATGCATCATGCCTTTTTGTGAAAACTTTGTACAATTTCATATAATAAGCATTACACCATTCACATACTTATTTTAAGCATATTCAATAGTCATAACATTACATAAGCCATATATTTCATTTAAGGCATAATTAGAATCACTTCGCAGTAAACCCATTACAATTTACAGTAAGCTTCTTTTCCCTTTACAGAAAACTCTTTTCTTTTTAATCCCTTAATTTTCTCAAGTAACCCTCTACTGATACTTGGTGCAATGTATAGATAATGTACCATTAAACTATCCACACTCAAATATCACCTTAAATCCACTACGTAGTCATACATACAACCTTCATTAGTAAATACATACATTCCTAGACCACTTCATATAATAACACATATACTTCACATTTGACAAAACATACATTTTGGACCACATAGAAGAACTCATTACAAGACAACATACAAGTCAAGACTTCCAACAATATCATAAGAGACATTAGTCAACAATACATACTTGGACTTCACTTCATAAGACATCTTAAGACCTTACTCATAATCCCAATCTAAGCTTACCAGTGCAATGTACATGTGAAGACCCATAACCTCACACCTACTTAGTAAATTCATCAAGAGACTACAAGCATATCATTTACTTCATACATTAACAAGGCAAGTAAAGAGAACTTCATACATGCAAAGCAAGACCTTCTTCATATAGTCACTAAGACCCACATTACACACATCATATAGACTCCTTAGGACTCATTCCATGAATATCATCATAAAAATTAGATACTACTACAATGTCATGCATTAGGACATAAACATAATCATATACATTAGAAAACCTTCCTAGGACTCCCTTTAAGAGCTACTTGTGCAATGCAAAGGCAAAGTCCCATACCCTCACCTACACTAAGTAACTTTCCTTAGGTTATCCTTATTAGGGTCCTTACTTTACTTCCATTGTCCATTTTATATTAGGTAAACTATAGCCTTAACTTACACTAAGACCATGGGTGCTAAACATAGAATTTGGTCTTGTAGAACCTTAAACCAAGGAAAGGGGATTTATCTTGCCAAAGTAGAACATTAAGATCATGCTAGCATATTAGGTAATATCACTTGATAGATACTATGGAGCAAGAGTAGTTTATGGAACTTGGAGGCATATAAGGAAACCCTCTTTATGCCTAGTTAGGCATTGTAGTTATCCACCTCATGAGAATTATTGTGATCCTACCTTCCCATATTTGGAAGGGACACCCCTCAACTTTAAGTTCACTCAGTGCTAAGCTAAGTTCCCTTAATTGAAAAGCCTTTATTGACATTACTTTATAAAATTAGTGTTTGTGAGATCGAATCCCCATATGCGTAGGTCATAGGTCATAGATGAAAGTTCATTAACCTATATCATGTGAGAAGACCTTTCACATAGATATAACATATTCAAGCACTGTAACACTCCAAAAAGTCAAGACCTAATACAAAGAAGAATATGAGTGTTTAAAGGTACAAATACTGTTTTAAAACATATAATAATGTATATATGCAATCCAAGAAGTTTTAGAGCTAAGACATCAAAGAACGTCCATGACGTTCGAAAACTAGCCTAATTTAACTAGTTGACGTTGCTATGTTTGGGATGGTTTAGGAGGGCCATCTGAAGTCTAAAACTTTTAAAAAGACTTTGGTTAGGTAGAATGTAGAATAGAGGGTCTAAACGTCCAATAACGATGCTTCAAGGACCACCCGAAGGGTCATGGAGGAGGACCCCAACATGTACTATAGAGGGTCTAAACGTCCAATATCACAACATATAAACATAGCATTAACAATTAGGAACTTAATCCATACATATTATAACAAAAGCTCACCTTTTCATATCACATAAGGAGGTACTACCTTCTCCATTTCAATATGAGCTCAATATGAACATTAAAAGTTGATATGTTGATTTCTTATCAAAACAATATCAATTATGCTCATTACAATCTTCCATGAACAATTGTAGCACACAACACGCTCAAGTGAAAGCCAACATATTAAGCATATTTCATGGAAAGACAAGAACCCAACTTAGGCATGAATTTTCTACTACTATATGCACATATTTAGGAAAACATGATAAGTTCAACATTATTCACAATAGTCATATAAGGAATTACTAACCTTAATCTTGGCTAGGAGTAAGGGGAAAAAGATAAGGATAGCGGGTCTTCTTGTCAGCCTCGGCCTCCCATGTTGCACCCTCAACAAGGTGGTTCCTCCATAAAACCTTTACGGAGGCAACCTCCTTATTCCTCAATTACTTAACTTTGCGATCCAATATCTCAACCGGGACCTCCTCATATGGAAGGTCCTCATTTACCTCCAAACCATCTAGAGGAAGAATGTACACCGGATCGCCTATACACTTCTTAAGCATATATACATGGAGTACCAGATGAATCATGGCCATCTCATTTGGCAATTTAAACTCATAGGCAACACTCCCAACCATCTTCAAAATTTCATACGGCCCCACATAACGGGGACTAAGTTTTCCTTTCTTTCCAAACCTCAAAACCCATTTCATAGGTGAGATTTTCAAATAAACTCAATCTCCTACTTCAAATTCAAGGTCCCTATTTCTATTATCTGATAGGATTTTTATCGACTTTGAGAGGCTTTTAGTCTATCTCTTATAACTCGAACCTTCTCAAGACCTTCATAAACCAAGTCGGGAACAAGTAGAGCAAACTCACCTACCTCATACCACCCAACCGAGGATCAACACCTCCTCCCATAAAGTGCCTCAAAGGGTGTCGTGGAGATAGTAAAGTGGTAGCTATTGTTGTAGGAGAATTCTATCAAAGCTAGGTGGTCATCCCAATTACCTTTGAAGTCGATGACGCAAACCCTCAACATATCTTCAAGGGTTTGAATAGTGCGTTCCGGTTGACCATCCATCTTGGGATGAAAAGAGGTACTAAGTTTCACCTTCGTACCAATCCCACTTTGTATGTTGTTCATACAGCTTTGCAAGTACATTAAACTCATGTATTTTGTCTTCAATGCAAAAAATCAATATTTATATAATGTCATTTTAACACCTACAAGTTTTCAGTAGGTCCTAACATTAAATTCCATGAAATAGCTTCTTACATGGCCTTATTTGTACCGACTTCAATCAACAAGTTGCTTTATTCCACTGGCTCTTGCTTATTATTTATATGAAGTTCTGATATTTGGGATGCTCGAGTTTATCAAGGTTTATTAGCCTTCTTCCTTAACATGGGACCTCTTTAAAACTATTAAATTTAGAAACCAGCAAAATAAAAAATTAGATTAGTGAAATAATCAATAAGTGCATTTCCCTCTCAAAAACAATGTTGTACACTTGCTGTGAATATGGTTCTTAGACCCTTAATTTCAAATAATTGATCCATCTATGTTTGCTTTTTCAAAAACATATTGATTTTCTTCCTTTGTTTTATTTACATGATATCATATTCAGTGTGGAGTGATAGATGGTGAGTACAACTAAATACTGGTTGTGATTAATCTAGACAGGATGTTGAAAATCACCTTATTTGTGAAAATCTACTTATATTTGAACCGTTCTACTTAAAGTACCTTGTGAAGTTAGAGCATGTTTTACCTATATCACATTATTGACATTTGGAATCGACTTTTTTCTTGCCACTTCAGGTAGAAGATTACTTGGATGTGGATATCATGTTCTACTCAGTGTTATGACATCTGTATTGGAATTAGATTTACGCTGACTTGTACTAATTTCTGTTTCTTCTTATATATAATCTGTATTTTTGTTGATAAGATGACCTATTTTTTCAATGAATTCGAGATTATGTCTTGACTTCTCTATGACTAGATCTATTATATTTCTTGTATGTCATGATATTTAAAATTGCATTTTTATCCAACTCTATTGTTATGAATTGTCAACACACTTTTATGATAATTTGTGATTTCCTTTAGTGAATTCTATGTCCCAAAAGTTTGTGGAACTGTGATACTGGATCTTTCCTTTACAATTTCTTATGTTTATATTTGTGATACCCACAAACTGAGATACTGGATCTTAGATTTTAGGCTGATGAAAATGTTTTTACCATTATCAAAAATAATACAAGTAGATAACAACAGTACTATCTTTAGTTCTAATATTTCATAGGATCCCTCAACCCTAACCCTCAGTTTTGGTAGACAATAACTAAGTAATTTCTTGTTAATTACTACTATTTAAAGAGAACAGGAAGTAGTGAGGGATTCGCATGATGAGTTCGGATGGATATATTCTTTTGATTACTCCATACTAGTTGCAAGAACTAAGAATTCACTGCATTTCGAATACGTGTATGCCAACAATAATTTAGACAAGATGTAAGACTGAATTATATTAGTAATTACAAAACTTTCAATGTTTGCTAATTTTTTTTGATGAAGACCCAAGGAATAATGTGATGTCAAAAATGCAGGTATGGGAAACAAGATTTTGCTTATGAGTTAAACTCCGTTCATGGTGAATCCCATGACGGAGGCTTAGGTTATGAGGTACTAAGGAAAATAAATTTTCTCTGTGATGTATTTCTATTGTGGTTACTTCTAAAAGGGGTCTCCTATTTTTTTTCTCGAAATCATTTCATATAAGCTAGCTCCTGACATATGGTCAAAAAGAATGCAAACTGTATCAAATGTCTTTTAGGTAAAAATGAGAATCCTAATGGGGAGATATGCTCTCTTTGCTGGTTGTTATGATGCATATTAGAAGTGCTGACTCTCATACAACATGTGGAATTTACAGGTGAAAAGAAGAATGATCCATTGTCAATGTATGTAGGTGACATAATGACTGTACGTAGTTTTTCATTCAAATTTTTACCCCTCTAGTCAGATGATGATGTAACTTGTTCAATCTATTTTATGTTCTCTTCAATTGATGATTATTTTCATTATTGGCAAGTCAATGTCAACTTGCCTGGTTCCAGCATTAGTTCTCCTATGTGGATTTGTTGATAGTAGTTTTGTGGCCCTTCCCATTGGTGTTTAGATGATTAGTGCTGCATTTTAAGAGGTGCTCTACCGGTTTGACAAACATCATACCTGGTGATGCTTATAGTCCATGACCAAATCTGGAAGTCTCTATTGAGTTTCTGAACACCATACATGGTGATGCTTATGGGCCAACACAATATTTCTGCTTGGTCTGTTATCTTGTGTTTCGTTTTTGTCCACTCTTCATTATAGTATACATTGTAGGTTATGCATAGGATTTCTCTTAAATAAGTCTCACTTTTCATTGTTGCTTACTGCCACTCATGTGCAGCATGCTGCCATTACACAAGAGAACTCATTGCTTGAAAACTCTGCTAATATTGAGGGTTGGTTAGCCACTGCTAATAGTAGTTACTAAGATTATTAGGTCCTTGTTTCTAAGCATAAGTTGAAGAGGCTGTTTTTCTTTGCCTCAAACGAATTGCTTTTCCAGTGGATGGTTACTTGCCTTCCAATGGTAACAACAAGAATCTTGCCAGGTCTTCCAGTATTAGTTCTCCCATGTGGATTTGTTTAAATCTAGAGGTTTGATGTCACTAAAAGTAATTTGCAATTTCAAATTACTGAGAAGGTACATATTTTGAGATCCTTATTCTAATAATTGAGATATCCATGGACGAAACAGTTAGTTTATGAACACCATACAATACCCAATATTTGGATTGGTTGGCTTACAGTGAATACTCTTCAATTATGCACTTCCACATTTATTTCACTAAATTATATTTTTTTTCTGAATGTGCAGGAAAATGCCGGTAATTAAATTTTAATTGTGGCTAGAAGTAAACTCGATCTATTTTAGTGAATGATTAGTTGTTTTTTAATATTGTCATATACGTTTAAATACATTTGGTTTCTTTGAACATATTGATATTAGAGATATTTAAGCAATCACTTTCTAAGTATTGGTTGTACAAGACATGTTTCTTGAAGTGTATTTGAAATATATAAATTCTCTCTAATTATTAGTTAATTTTGTGCTTTAGGTTACTTGTATATTTAATTATGTAATTATATATTAAATATATGAAAATCAAAATTGTTGTTGTAGGAAGTCCAATGCTAAAGTTACGCTTTATAAGTGTTGCTCTCGATGAGATATAAAGTGACACTTAATAATTGTTGCTCTAAATGATATATAAATTACACTTAATAAGGTGTTTCTCTACATGAGATATATAGTTACACTTTATAATTGTTTCTCTAGATGACATATAAAAGGCAACACTTTTGAAGTGTGACCAATGACACTACAAAGGCAACACTTTTAAGTGTAGTGTAATAAAAAATAGGTATCGCCAATGCATCATAACAAGGCATGCCCTTATACCTCTTTTTCTATGCTGTATAAGTGTAGCCAAATATGTCGACATTTAAAAAGTGTTTTTTATGTCAAAGGTTACGCTTCTTTAGGCCACCCCCAAAAAAAGAGTTGCTTAAAGTCCAAATGTAGCCTTTTATTAAAGGCCACACTTTTTGCTAGTTTAGGCTACACGTTAGTGGGGTGACCATAGGCCTAAAATGGTGTATAGTTTTAATTTCAAAATGAACCCATTTTTGAGTTTAAGATCATATCGTGTCTAAACGCTTGCAAGTTGATTGCAAAGGGTTGTCTTTAAAACATAGTAAGAGTTAGGGATCTTGAATCCGAGGTCCCTCCCATAGAGTCGTTACCCATAGTGAGGGAATTTCCGAAGGTATTTCCCTATGATCTTCCCGAAATTCCTCCCGAACGAGAGATTGATTTCGGCATAGATTTATTGCCGGATACACAACCTATTTAAATTCCTCCTTATCAGATGGCCCGAGGAAAGTTAAAAGAACAAAAGTCTCAACTCAAGGATTTACTAGATAATGGTTTTATTCAACCAAGCATATCTCCATGGGGTGAACCCGTATTGTTTGTGAATAAAATGGATGGGTCTTGAGAATGTGTATCAACTATTGTCAATTGAACAAAGTCACTATAAAGAACAAGTACCCGTTCCCTAGGATTGATGACTTGTTTGATCAACTCTGTTGAGCGAGCTACTTTTCAAAGATTTACTTGAGGATGGGTTATCATCAACATAGAGTGAGTGAGGTTCATATTCCGAAAACAGCATTCCAAATGAGATATGGTCACTTTGAATTCCTAGTGATGTCATTTGGTCTAAAAAATGCCCCGGCGGCATTTATGGAACTTCTGAGTCGACTTTTTAGAAATTATCTTTATTTGTTTGTGATTGTCTTCATTGATGAAAATTTGATATACTCTAGGAGTGAGAATGACCATATGAGACACTTGAGGATAGTTTTGCAAATTCTCAAGGATAACCAACTTTTTGCTAAGTTTAGCAAGTGTGAGTTTTGGTTGAGATCGGTTGCCTTTCTTGGTCACATTGTCTCTAATGAAGGGGTAGATGTTGATCCGAGGAATACTCAAGTGGTCAAAAGTTGGCCTAGAGCTTTGAATCCTACTGATATTCATAGGTTTTTAGGGTTGGCCGATTACTATAGGAGATTTGTTGAGGGATTCTTGTCTCTGGCATCTACATTAACGGCCTTAACCCAAAAGAAGTCCAAATTCGAATGGTCGGAATCATGTGAAAAGAGTTTCCAATTATTGAAAGATACCCTCACCTCTGCTCCAGTATTGACCTTCTCGGAGGGTACTGAAAGTTTTGTGGTTTATTGTGATGCCTCCTGAGTGGGTCTAGGATGTGTGCTCATACAAAATGGTAAAGTCATAGCTAATGCCTCCAAGCAACTCAATCCACATGAGAAGAATTGTAACATTTCGAAATCTCAAGACATGCCATAAATCCTAACGTAGGTGTCATGAAGTCTTAGTTTTGTTTCTAAGTCAATTTAAATTAATTTAGGTCAATTAAGGTGTTTAAGAACCAAAATATTCAAGAACGTCCATGACGTCCGGAAAGTTGGCTAACAAGAGTACTAGGGTGTCTTATCCATTTGACTAGTTTTTAAGAGTCGGAATTGAATAAAATTTGGTGAAAATATGTGTGACGTGTGTTAGGGATGTTTCATGGTCGAAACGTCCGGGTACGACTCCCCAAGGACCAACCAAGGGCCCTTGAGGAGGACCCTAGTGTTAGACACAACACTGCCTGGCAGTGTTCAATCGACGAACAAAGCAACGGACCGTGTGTGGACAAATGGGGCATCGATGCCACCGTTGTCCCACACTTAGTCATGGTGAGGAAGACCCTTGCCTGCACAGTCTTTGTTAGCAACGACGGAGTGCAGGACGAGAGGGGTGGTGCCGGTAGACTCACATACGGCCCGTTGTTCGGGGTCTCGTCTGTGAGGGTCGAATTTGCAGCAAACTTTTAAATGATTTCATTTAATTAATTATGTTGTTTGGTTGTTAGTTAGTGTCACGACTGGAATCTAGACCCCAGACGAGACCGGCGTCGTTGACCTCTCAGAGGTCGCAGACAAGCCTACTTACGTCATTCTTACTTTACATAGGTTAATTTTAGCGGAAAATTAAAAACTTTTTGTTTCTAAACATTACTTACTAAACATTTCTAATACATTCGAAATTCGTTCAACATCAACCATCTAAACATTAAGATATAATCAAATGAAAGACATAGTCCAATAATATAATCGTATAATTGCCAAAATGGCATCCATACACAGTCTGAATAAAATAAGAAAGAAACGCTAGTGGAACATGCTCCACTAGCTCAACTCCTAAACTAAGCTAGAACATAAACAGTAGCATCCTCGAAAGCATGAGGACCTACCAAAAACCGGATGAATGCTGGACGTCCGGATAACTGCAGCGATGATCCTGTAGCTCTACCGTCCACCTGTGCCTGCACCTAAAATAGTAGAGTTTGTATAGGGTTAGTACACACTTGTACTAAGTATGGGTATATGCAAGCACACACCAAGGACATGCATGAGAAAGAATAGCTCTTTCCTAACAACATGATTTTTGGAAGTCAAGTCAGTGGACTTGCCTAATTGAGATTAGGAAAGTTTCCAAATTTGGATTAGGAAGGTAAGTGAGCTTTCCAAATTTGGATTAGGAAAGTGATACAATGAGAATAACATACATCATCATACTTTTCACATTTGCACACAGTACATAACATTTACACATAGCACATATCATATAGCATACAGTACATTTTACATGTAGCACATAACTTCTTTCATATCATTTATTCATATGCCATGAGACCTTGGAATCATGGACTTGACATTAATACATCCCAGAAATGAGGGCTCAATATATAGGACCTCAACTAGGGAATCTTCATTAGCAAACACAGAGTCTGCTTCATTCATTCATACGTACTTCATTTCATTTCGTTCATAGTCCAGTGTAACCACCGGTTATACCTAGGATGTAGTTTAAGACTTTCATTAGGTTCGTTGTGCAATGACCAAGATTGACCTAATGTCATTACTTGAATCTTACTCACCTTTTGATTACCCTATCCTAACACCTTTAGTATCATTCATTTCATTGTGTGAATCATTTGAGGTTGGCCTCATTCATTCATTGGGAACTTTAACTTTAACCGACATAGATCATGTGAGCATCATGAAATCCAGTGTCTCCCCCACATCGAAAAGAGGTGGAATCACCGGGCAAAGTGATCCAATAACATGCTAGCGTACATGGGAATTTAACCCCGCCAGATCCCTATTTTGGCAGTATAGGTTCAAAGACTAGGGCCGGACAGTCTCATCTCATGAGAGTTACGTGAACCTCCGCCCTTCCCGAAAGAAGGCATCACCGCTCATAGCTAGTCTATCGATGCTCAGTATAAAGTTCCATTACATTCATCTCATACGTCGTGGAAGCTGGATTCTAGTATGAGGACATCATAGCTCATTAGATGATTTCTCATCTAATCATTCGTATTGAGTGTATTAAGTTCAATACTCTCATTAGAGTGTTCATAGAGACTTGTCTCTTCCTTATCTTACACCCTCATAGGTGAGTACGTTTTGGTAACATTTACTTAGGCTCATTTGAGATTACTCTCATCATTTACATTATCCTCATATCATGTTGTCACCACATTCATTATCATTAGCCCCTTTTGCTTGTTCATAGTTACTCACCTTTTATTATGTGAATGTTCATTTCATTATTTCATTGTTCATCTCATCATATGCCAATGCACTTGGCCATTTAGTGTATTTACACTCATACTTAACCCTTCTAGGGTTCATCATTTCATTTCATACGTCTTAGGATCACTTACTTTTGAACCTATGTTAGACTTATGATTCTATACACACAAGCCATGAGGCTTCATTCGTAGTTCATTAAGTAATTCTTACATTCCTAAGATTATGTAGTACAAGACTTATGTATCTTGTAGTTATGCCAAGATCTTGAATTTGATCTAAGTAGGTGGCATTATTCTTGGATGATTTGTTCACGTATGACTTATGTATCAAACGGAAGTTTGGGCAAGGAATCCCAAGTCTTGAATCAATTGAATGTCATTTACATTATTAATTGATTTTATTCTAATAGTCATAACATTTTAACTCTAAGTCAAATCACAATGTTTACATTGAACGGTTACTTGTCTATTTAAAACTTTCCTTGTATTGGCCGATGGGTTGTGGGTTCAAGCCCCCACAACCCCATTTTCGTTTTTCTTTTATTAGTTTAGGCCTATAGGAGACTTTGGGACCCGAGGTCGAGTCCCCTCAGCCACACTACAATTCTCCTTTAATTTCCTTTCCCTTCCATTCGCTTAAGGCTGAGAGGTTGTGGGTTCGAACCCCCACAACCTCTTTATTTTATTCTCCTTTTTGAAAGTTGACTTATTTGAGTTGACTATGAGGTTGTGGGGTCGAATCCCCACAACCTCATTTCATTTTTTTATTTTTACTCCTCTCATCCGCATAGAGGTCGTGGGTTCGAATCCCATGCCTCTAAAAATTTTTCTTTATTTTTCCTTTTACTTGGTTTCTAACCGAGAGGGTGTGGGTTCGAATCCCACCCCACTCATTTCCTATTTTCTTTTTCTTCACACTTAGTTCCCAGCCAAGGCAGGTTCGAATCCCCCTCATCACACAAATTTTCTTCTTCTTTATTTATATTTGTTTTTTATTTTTAAAGGGGTGAGGTCTCGGGTTCGACCCTCAAAGACCTCACCAAATATTCCTTATTTTCCTTGGCATTTTAAACATCTTAATTTAGCAGAGATATATCAACAAAATGCTGGAAATTCAAATTAACTTCTTTACTCATTTTTTTATCTCCATTTGTTAGTAGATTCATAGGACAATACATAGTTCGTTGGGTACGTTCTTTAATACAATTTTTCACGAATTCTTAACCAAAATGTTTACTCCTCATTCAGCCACACTTCAGGTCACATAAACATCACATTTTACTTCATTTAGTGTACATAACACAACCAACAAAATATTAACAAAATCAAGCCCCTAGGCCGAGACTCAACATGCCATACACATTTTGTTTTTCTTAATTCGAACACACACATGGTTGCATTTTCATGAATTAACATGCATCCAATACATTACATTCAGCACAAACATCACATAATCCTAAGTCTACCAGCATTCATACCAACCTACATTCGTTGGGAGCTAATGACAGGGACATGCAATAGGGGAATCAACCTTAGTTTTTGAGCCGAATACACTGAGTCCTAAGGGTCTCTTGGGAAAGGGACCAAGAGTAAGAAAACCCATACCTTTGTTTTCTTGTTAAATGTTGATAATGCTGCCCAAGAATTCCTCCACAAATCAGTCCACACACCCAAAGTCACACCTCACCCGACTAGCGTAGTAGTTCTGCTTAACGTTACCGGATTATTTTCTCTTTGAGTTTCTATCTTTCAAGTTCTTGATGAACTTTTGCCTTTACTTTATTTTGCTTTTGCTGATTGTTTTCTCACGTTTTCAGCCAAGAAAAAGAGAGTGAAAGAGAGAAAGAAATCGTGCAAAGAGAGTGGGGAAAAGGGAGATAGAATTCTAGTAGAAGTAGGACTTTGTGGGTTTGAATTAGTCAACTCAATAATTAATAAAAATTAATAAAAATCCGATTTCTTTTTCCTAAATCAGCTAATATTAATTATTTATTAAAAACTAAGTTAACACATTAAAACAAAAGCAAGTTTAATCTTGCTTCTAGTTGGGTTAGAACCCGGGTGACCCCATTTTGCAAAAATGGGTCCCTTCGAGTAGCCCCACCCGAATTTCTTTATCTTTTTGACTTAATTAATTAAATAATTAATTACTCAGGGTAATTACAATATTACCCTTGCCCTGGAAAAGACCATTTTACCCTTCGATCCTCAAAACATAAAATTTCTTCTTTTGAGTCCGGTAAAAACTCTTTCGATTAAATCTTCATTTTCGTGAGCCTCACATGGTTGGTTCCAACCTTTCCAAGCTCAATTAACTCCCCAAGTTAGTTGGTTTGGTCGTAGTAAGGGTTCTGAGGTCTGGTTCTACGCGTATCAATACGTGTGGACCTTGGTCTAATCGCAAGCATTCTTGAAACACCTAAGTCTTGATCCTATTCATTTTTTTGGGTTGTTACATTATCCCCCCCTTAGGAACATTCGTCCCCGAATGACACTACTAGTTCATGTTGTAATGCCAGTCAGGTCGTAATAAAAGCACTATACAGAGTCAATCAATAGCAACAAAGTACGGGGAGATAAGGAAGCATAGGCTAAGAGTATAAAGTCTAACCCCAAGAGCTGAACAGGTGAGGGTAGCAGGCCCTCATGTCGGCCTCAGCTTCCCACGTAGCACCCTCAACAAGATGATTTCTCCATAATACTTTCACTGTGGCAATCTCATTGTTCCTCAGCCGCTTGACCTGTCTGTCTAAGATTTCAACCGGTACCTCCTCATAAGACAAGTCTTCATCAACCCCTAAACCTTCAACAGGTAAGATTGATACTGGATCACCTAGGCACTTCTTCAACATAGATACATGAAAGACTGGATGGACAAAAGCTAACTCTGCGGGCAATGCCATCTCATAGGCCACCTCACCCACACGCTGTAGGATCTCATATGGCCCAACATATCTCGGACTCAGCTTCCCTTTCCTACCAAATCTCATCACCCCTTTCATAGGTGATATTTTTAAGTAAACCTGGTCACCAACATCAAACTCTAAGGGTCGCTTTCTGTTATCAGCATATGACTTCTGTCGACTGTACGCAGTAGCCAGCCTGTCCCTAATCATTCTGACCTTCTCTAAGGCCTCATGAATGATCTCCGGCCCCAAAATGGATGACTCTCCAACCTCGAACCACCCAACTGGAGATCTACACCTCCTACCATACAATGCCTCAAACGGTGCCATCCCAATGCTGGAGTGATAGCTATTATTATATGAGAACTCTATCAAAGGCAGGTGGTCATCCCAGTTACCTCTGAAATCAATCACACACGCCCTCAACATATCCTCCAATGTCTGAATGGTGCGCTCTGCCTGCCCATCTGTCTGAGGGTGAAAGGTAGTGCTAAGCTTCACCTGCGTGCCCAAGCTCTTCTGGAAAGATCTCCAAAAATGAGAAGTAAACTGAGCTCCTCTGTCTGAGATAATAGATAAGGGAATCCCATGCCATCTCACAATCTCATCAATGTAGAGCCTCGCATAATCCTTGGCTCTGTAAGTAGACTTCACAGGGATAAAGTGGGCAGACTTAGTCAATCTGTCCACAATAACCCATATAGAGTCATGCTGCCTCCTAGTCCTCGGAAGCCCAACCACGAAGTCCATATTAATGGCCTCCTATTTCCAAGTGGGAATCTCACTAATCTGCGTCAGACCACCAGGCTTAAGATGATCTGCCTTAACCTGCTGACAATTAGGACACTTGGCCACATATTCTGCAATGTCCTTCTTCATGCCATCCCACCAATAATTCTGCTTGAGATCATGATACATCTTGGTGGAACCTGGATGTATGGAATATCTGGAACCATGGGCCTCTGCAACAATCCTGGTCCGCAAATCATCCAGATCTGGCACACACAGTCTGTCCTGATACCTAAGTATGCCATCACCTCCCAAAGCGAACGACTCATTCATCTTCATCAGCACTGAGTCCTTCAGCTCCATCAACACGGGATCTAGATGCTGACCCTGCTTGACTTCAACTACCAAGGATGATTCAGAACTAGGATGAACTGAAACATCCCCACTAGAAGAGTCAACCAAACGCACACCCAGTCTGGCCAGTCTGTGTACCTCTTTGACCAGCTCCTTCTTCTCATCCTAAACGTGAGCTGTACTTCCCATGCTCATCCTGCTCAAAGCATCAGCTACAACATTAGCCTTACCTGGATGATAGTGCACATTCATGTCATAATCTTTCAACAGCTCCAACCATCTCCGCTGACGTAGATTCAACTCCCTCTGTGTGAACACGTACTGGAGACTTTTATGGTCTGTGAACACATCTACATGCACTCCATACAGATAATGCCTCCACAGCTTCAGCGCAAATACCACAGCTGCCAACTCCAGGTCATGAGTGGGATAATTCTTCTCATTAACCTTGAGTTGTCTAGATGCATAGGCTATCACCTTGCCAACCTGCATAAGAATACAACCCAAACCAACCCTAGATGCATCACAATAAACAGTGTAGTTCTCACCACACTTAGGCAAGGTAAGCACCGGGGCTGAAGTGAGTCTGTCCTTGAGCTCCTGTAAACTCTTCTCACAAGTCTCCGTCCATTCGAACTTGGCTTTCTTCTTAGTCAAAGCTGTTAATGGGGCAGCAATGGAAGAAAAGCCCTCCACAAACCTGCGATAGTAACCAGCCAATCCCAAAAAGCTATGGATGTCAGTAGGAGCAAGAGATTTTGGCCAGTTCTTCACAGCCTCAGTCTTCCTGGGATCCACCTCCACGCCCTGATCGGACACAACATGACCCAGGAAGGTCACTGATCTCAGCCAGAATTCACATTTGCTAAATTTGGCATACAACTGATGCTGTCTAAGTACCTGCAAGGTTAGTCTCAAATGCTGTTCATGCTCTTCCTTGGTCTTAGAGTAGATGACAATGTCATCAATGAATACTATAACGAAAGAGTCAAGGTATTCACGGAAGACCCTGTTCATGAGGTCCATAAATGCAGCAGGTGCATTCGTGAGACCAAATGACATGACTAAAAACTCATAGTGACCATAGCGGGTACGAAAGGCTGTCTTTGGGATATCTCCATCCCTAACCCTAAGCTGATGATACCCTGAACGAAGATCAATCTTAGAGAAGAAACTAGACCCTTGGAGTTGGTCAAACAGATCATCTATTCTGGGGAGTGGATACTTATTCTTTATAGTGATTTTGTTGAGCTTCCGATAATCGATACACATTCTAAGGGTTCCATCCTTCTTCTTTACAAACAACACTGGAGCTCCCCAAGGGGATATGCTCGGTTGAATGAAACCCTTGTCAGTGAGATCTTTTAACTGCAGCTTCAACTCTTTGAGTTCAGCTGGAGCAATTCTGTAAGGAGGAAGTGAGATTGGTTTAGTATCGGGTTCTAAATCGATACCAAAGTCAATCTCTCGAAGGGGAGGGACTCCAGGTAAATAATCAGGAAACACATCTAAGAACTCATTCACTACAGGTACTGAGTCTATGGAAGGAATATCATGGTCTAAATCATTAACAGTCACAAGATGACACAATAACCCCTTGGACATCATTTTATTGGCCTTAAGGTTAGAAATCAAGGGGTTAGGATGACTCGAATTGTACCCCTCCCAGACTAACTCTTCTTCATTAGGAAAGCGAAATCTCACCACTCTACTACGACAGTCCAAGCAAGCATAACAACTGTGAAGCCAATCCATGCCAAGAATAACATGCATGGGTAACTCAACCAGGTTTGCACACATAGTTTTTCCACTCACAACTATTGGGCAATCTTTGTATACTTTATCAGTTATTACATTCTCTCTTGAAGGTGTACTAACCACTATAGGATCATGTAGAACTTCAGGCAATACCTCAAAAGTAAGAGCAAGCAAAGGAGTTACAAAGAAAAGTGTAGACCCTGGATCAAGTAAAGCATAAACAGAAGTTGAGAATACTTGCAACATACCTGTGACCACATCAGCGGACTTCTCCTGCTCCTCCCTGCCCTTTAGGGCATAGAACCTGTTCCTCTTAGGAGGCTCGGCTGCTGCTGCACCCTGTGGATTAGGCCTAGGATGAGTATTACCTCCAGCCTGACGTCTGTCCTGTGGACAGTCTCTGACCATGTGTCCACTCTTACCACAACCGAAGCAGGCATTAGTGCCCTGTCTGCACTCTCCACTTTGAGCTCGGCCACACTTAGCACAATTCTTCTTAGTACGCTGCATCTCACCTCCATTTACCTTCTTGGGCTCAGGTCTGCCTCCTTTAGGTGTAGCACTCCTCTGAGGATTAGAATTTCCAGAACTCTGTTGCCCCTTTTTGAACCTTGGCTGCTTACGGATGCCAAAGTTATTCCTGTGGCCTCCATGCCTGGGTCCTGCCTGGTCTTGAGGCCTGGGCCTCCTAGCATCATGAACACCTCTTTTTCTGCGGCTGTCCTCTACCTGCTGGACATGCACCATCAACCTGGAAAGATCCATATTGTCATGGAGCATAGCAGATCGACACTCCTCCTCCAGGTCTCCATTGATTCCTGTGAGGAACCTGCTCATCTCATCCCTACTGTTAGAAACCAGGGAAGTAGCATACCTGGGAGATTTCAACAAGGTTCAGTATTATTCTTATTCTTGCTATTAAATAATTAGGGAAAAACAACATACCTTGACAGCTTAACAAACTTCAGGGAATACTCCCTGACTGTCATGGAGCCTTGTTTGAGGTTGATGAATTCCTCAACCTTGGCCTCCCTCATCTCCCTAGGAAAGAATCTCTCCAGGACTGCTGTCTTGAACAGCTCCCATGTGACTGGCACTCCACCCAAGACACGGCTATCTTGCCACATCTTGCACCAAGTCTGTGCTACATCCTTGAGCTGATAGTAAGCCAGCTCAGCCTTCTCAATGTTAGTGGCCCCCATAGCCACCAGAATCTTATGCACCTCATCTAAAAACTCATGAGGATCCTCCAATGTCTTAACCCCTGTGAAAATGGGAGGATTCATCCTCGTGAAATCCCTCAGTCTGTCAGCCATGCTACGGGCCGGTGGGTTCTCCCTCTGAACATCCTGTCTGTTGACCTGGGCAGTCATAGCCTGGGCCTGCATGGTAATGGCCTGTGCCATTTGGGCCAAAGATGCCCGCACCTCAGCATCAGTCAACCCAGCTGGGTTAACTGGCATGGCCACTCCTTCAGCTGGAGCCTGGGTAGATCCTGATTACCCCCAGCAGTTGCTCCTCCTCTCCTCTGACAAAATCCTCTCCTAGTGTTCATTCTCTGGAAAAAGAAAAAGGATTGATGTTAGACACGCTCATAACATCAAGAATTCAGACATTTAGAAAAGCACGATAAGATCAGAACAAGGGAAACCTTCCTACGCATCATGCAGTCTCTAATCCAGGATAGTGGTGCACTTCACTACCATGACTTAGAAACTACTCAATGTGGTTGATGTGAACTTATTATTTTCGTAATTTAGCCTAGTGCTCTGATACCAACTTTGTCACGACTGGAATCTAGACCCAGACGAGACCGGCGTCGTTGACCTCTCAGAGGTCGCAGACAAGCCTACTTACGTCATTCTTACTTTACATAGGTTAATTTTAGCGGAAAATTAAAAACTTTTTGTTTCTAAACATTACTTACTAAACATTTCTAATACATACGAAATTCGTTCAACATCAACCATCTAAACATTAAGAGATAACGAAATGAAAGACATAGTCCAATAATATAATCGTATAATTGCCAAAATGGCATCCATACATAGTCTGAATAAAATAAGAAAGAAACGCTAGTGGAACATGCTCCACTAGCTCAACTCCTAAACTAAGCTAGAACATAAACAGTAGCATCCTCGAAAGCATGAGGACCTACCAAAAACCGAATGAATGCTGGACGTCCGGATAACCGCAGCGATGATCCTGTAGCTCTACCGTCCACCTGTGCCTGCACCTAAAATAGTAGAGTTTGTATAGGGTTAGTACACACTTGTACTAAGTATGGGTATATGCAAGCACACACCAAGGACATGCATGAGAAAGAATAGCTCTTTCCTAACAACATGATTTTTGGAGGTCAAGTCAGTGGACTTGCCAAATTGAGATTAGGAAAGTTTCCAATTTGGATTAGGAAAGTAAGTGAGCTTTCCAAATTTGGATTAGGAAAGTGATACCATTAGAATAACATACATCATCATACTTTTCACATTTGCACACAGCACATAACATTTACACATAGCACATATCATATAGCATACAGTACATTTTACATGTAGAACATAACTTCTTTCATATCATTTATTCATATGCCATGAGACCTTGGAATCATGGACTTGACATTAATACATCCTAGAAATGAGGGCTCAACATATGGGACCTCAACTAGGGAATCTTCATTAGCAAACACAGAGTCTGCTTTATTCATTCATACGTACTTCATTTCATTTCGTTCATAGTCCAGTGTAACCACCGGTTATACCTAGGATATAGTTTAAGACTTTCATTAGGTTCGTTGTGCAATTACCAAGAATGACCTAATGTCATTACTTGAATCTAACTCACCTTTTGATTATCCTATCCTAACACCTTTAGTATCATTCATTTCATTGTGTGCATCATTTGAGGCTGGCCTCATTCATTCATTGGGAACTTTAACTTTAACCGACATAGATCATGTGAGCATCATGAAATCTAGTGTCTCCCCCACACCGAAAAGAGGTGGAATCACCGGCCAAAGTGATCCAATACCATGCTAGCGTACATGGGAATTTAACCCCGCCAGATCCCTATATTGGCAGTATAGGTTTAAAGACTAGGAGATATAAGGAGACCCATACCCGGCAAGCCGTACAATCTCATCTCATGAGAGTTACGTGAACCTCCGCCCTTCCCGAAAGAAGGCATCACCGCTCATAGCTAGTCTATCGGTGCTCAGTATAAAGTTCCATTTCATTCATCTCATACGTCGTGGAAGCTGGCTTCTAGTATGAGGACATCATAGCTCATTAGATGATTTCTCATCTCATCATTCGTATTGAGTGTATTAAGTTCAATACTCTCATTAGAGTGTTCATAGAGACTTGTCTCTTCCTTATCTTACACCCTCATAGGTGAGTACGTTTTGGTAACATTTACTTAGGCTCATTTGAGATTACTCTCATCATTTACATTAGCCTTATATCATGTTGTCAACACATTCATTATCATTAGCCCCTTTTGCTTGTTCATAGTTACTCACCTTTTATTATGTGAATGTTCATTTCATCATTTCATTGTTCATCTCATCATATGCCAATGCACTTGGCCATTTAGTGTATTTACACTCATACTTAACCCTTCTAGGGTTCATCATTTCATTTCATACGTCTTAGGATCACTTACTTTTGAACGTATGTTAGACTTATGAGTCTATACACACAAGCCACGAGGCTTCATTCGTAGTTCATTAAGTAATTCTTACATTCCTAAGATTATGTAGTACAAGACTTATGTATCTTGTAGTTATGCCAAGATCTTGAATTTGATCTAAGTAGGTGGCATTATTCTTGGATGATTTGTTCACGTATGACTTATGTATCAAACGGAAATTTGGGCAAGGAATCCCAAGTCTTGAATCAATTGAATGTCATTTACATTATTAATTGATTTTATCCTAATAGTCATAACATTTTAACTCTAAGTGAAATCACAATGTTTACATTGAAGGGTTACTTGTCTATTTAAAACTTTCCTTACATTGGCCGATGGGTTGTGGGTTCAAGCCCCCACAACCCCATTTTCGTTTTTCTTTTATTAGTTTCGGCCTATAGGAGACTTTGGGACCCGAGGTCGAGTCCACTAAGCCACACTACAATTCTCCTTTAATTTCCTTTCCCTTCCATTCGCTTAAGGCTGAGAGGTTGTGGGTTCGAACCCCCACAACCTCTTTATTTTATTCTCCTTTTTGAAAGTTGACTTATTTGAGTTGACTATGAGGTTGTGGGGTCGAATCCCCACAGCCTCATTTCATTTTTTTATTTTTACTCCTCTCATCCGCATAGAGGTCGTGGGTTCGAATCCCATGCCTCTCAAATTTTTTCTTTGGTTTTCCTTTTACTTGGTTTCTAACCGAAAGGGTGTGGGTTCGAATCCCACCCCTCTCATTTCTTATTTTCTGTTTCTTCACACTTAGTTCCCAGCCAAGGCAGGTTCGAATCACCCTCACCACACGAATTTTCTTCTTCTTTATTTATATTTTTTTTTATTTTTAAAGGGGTGAGGTCTCGGGTTCGACCCTCAAAGAACTCACCAAATCGTCCTTATTTTCCTTGGCATTTTAAACATCTTAATTTGGCAGAGATATATCAACAAAATGCTGGAAATTCAAAGTAACTTCTTTACTCATTTTTTTTATCTCCATTTGTTAGTAGATTCATAGGACAATACATAGTTCGTTGGGTACGTTCTTTAATACAATTTTCACGAATTCTTAACCAAAATGTTTACTCCTCAATTCAGCCACAGTTCATGTAACATAAAAATCACATTTTACTTCAATTAGTGTACATAACACAACCAACAAAATATTAACAAAATCAAGCCCCTAGGCCGAGACTCAACATGCCATACACATTTTGTTTTTCTTAATTCGAACACACACATGGTTGCATTTTCATGAATTAACATACATCCAATACATTACATTCAGCACAAACATCACATAATCCTAAGTCTACCAGCATTCATACCAACCTACATTCGTTGTGAGCTAATGATAGGGACATGCAATAGGGGAATCAACCTTAGTTTTTGAGCCGAATACACTGAGTCCTAGGGGTCTCTTGGGAAAGGGACCAAGAGTAAGAAAACCCATACCTTTGTTTTCTTGTTAAATGTTCAAAATGCTACCCATGAACTCCTCCACAAATCAGTCCACACACCCAAAGTCACACCTCACCCGACTAGCGTAGTAGTTCTGCTTAACGTTATCGGATTGTTTTCTCTTTGGGTTTCTATCTTTCAAGTTCTTGATGAACTTTTGCCTTTACTTTATTTTGCTTTGGCTGATTGTTTTCTCACGTTTTCAGCCAAGAAAAAGAGAGTGAAAGAGAGAAAGAAATCGTGCAAAGAGAGTGGGGAAAAGGGAGATAGAATTCTAGTAGAAGTAGGACTTTGTGGGTTTGAATTAGTCAACTCAATAATTAATAAAAATTAATAAAAATCTTATTTCTTTTTCCTAAATCAGCTAATATTAATTATTTATTAAAAACTAAGTAACACATTAAAATAAAAGCAAGTTTAATCTTGCTTCTAGTGGGGTTCGAACCCGAGTGACCCATTTTACGAAAATGGGTCCCTTCGGGTTGCCCCACCCGAATTTCTTTATTTTTTTAACTTAATTAATTAAATAATTAATTACTCTGGGTAATTACAATATTACCCTTGGCCTGGAAAAGACCATTTTACCCTTGGACCCTCAAAACTTAAAATTTCTTCTTTTGAGTCCGGTAAAAACTTTTTCGATTAAATCTTCGTTTTCGTGAGCCTCACATGGTTGGTTCCAACCTTTCCAAGCTCAATTAACTCCCCAAGTTAGTTGGCTTGGTATTAGTAAGGGTTCTGAGGTCTGGTTCTACGCGTATCAATACGTGTGGACCTTGGTCTAATCGCAAGCATTCTTGAAACACCTAAGTCTTGAACCTATTCATTTTTTTGGGTTGTTACAGTTAGGGGCTTAGGGAAGCCTAATTAACTAAGTTAACCCCTCATATAAAGACTCCAACACTCATTAGTCTAAACACAACTCACAAAATAAACTCTCTTCCTTCTCTCTACTTTCTCTCTCTATTAGAAGACACCATTGAAGACTTAGCTAAGGAAGGGCTTTGGGGGCTGGAAAGGGAAGAATTTACCATCAAATTATCATCAAACCTTATGGTATGGGATCTAATTCACCTTTGAGACTTCTTTGCTCAAAGTGTTCTTTCAATGATATTCCAAAAGTTGAGTTTTCATAATGGTTTCATTAAATTAGGAAATTGATGCTATGAGTTGAGTTGTTTATACTTTCTTTAGGATATAATGAGTAGATTATCATGTATTTTAACTTAATTTGGATGAATTGAGATTGTTTGGTCTAGATTGTAGATTATGACCCTTAACCTTAGATTTGATCTTGATATGAATTATGTTGGGTTTGATTCAATTGACTTTATTGTTGGTTAAATAATCCTTAATTTTTGTTATTACATTGATCATAAACTTATTGTGATGAATTGTAGTCTTTCATGCTAATTCTTGAAATATTGATCTAGGTTAAGAAGATAGACTTAGACATCATGTTTTCAAGCTTTGGTTTAGTGTTGAATTATGTTATAGTGACTTTTCTAACTTCATCATCATGTTGGTTATTGGATTATATTGGTGTGATGACTCAAGTTTGGTTGAGTTAGGGGTTGATGGTAAGACCCTTATGATGAACTATGGAGGAGTGTTGGTAAGTCTTGACCATTCAATTCTTACCTCAATTTTAGTTAATTGTGATCAAGTCATGATGTTGCATTGGAGTATATCTTGTTTAGGGTGATAGGATTGTATGATAATTGGATTGGAATGTCTTATGCTTTGGTTGTGAGGTTGCTTAGGGTGTACATGTTATAAGGATTGTGATGTGTATTAATGTGCCCTACTATGATGTGATATGAAAAGTGTTAACCTCACTGATATGAATTGTGATGAAAGGACTATTTGTCATGCAATTCTTAATGAGCTATGATGATGAATATACTAGGGTTAGACCCTATGACCTAAAATAAATTTATGATTGTAATAAGACTAAAGGCATTTCAATAAAAGGGAATTAGCTTAGCACCGAGTAAACTTGACAATGGGAGGTGATGACTTTTCAAGGAGAGGAAAGGTTCACTCTAGAGTTGCCCATGTGATGTTAATTTCCCTTATTTTTGGGATATGTTATCCGAGGTATTCCCATGAGAATAGGCCCAATTACCACATGGTATGGTGAGGGAATATCTATCTCCTAGTTCTTGAACTATGTTGCAACCATACGATACTAGCTAGTGGATCCACCTAGAAAGCTATGTTTGTATTGGGTTCTACTTTGGCCGGTATACCACCTTCCATCGGTGTAAGGTTTTATGACACCAGGTTCCACATTAGCTCATGTGGTCTATGTCGGTTAAGGAAATAATTCCCTAAACTAAAATGAATGTATGAGGTATAAACTAATCGATGTGACTTGAGGGGTTTGACTTTAGCCTAGGTAGGGGTATGGGACTCTACCTATGCCTTGCACTAGTTTTCCTTGATAGGAGCTTTGAGAAGTTAATATTATGTATGTAAATGATAATTTAATGTAAATGACTTTATATGTTAATTAAGATGCTTATGAACATGGAATTGGTTATTATTCTTAGAGAAGAAATATCATATGAGATTGAAGACTATGCTATGTGAAGTGAATTACTATTTATGATCTTTAGAAAGTTACTTGATTAAGTAGGGTTATGGGGCTTTGCTTGGTCATTGCACTTGTGGCTTTATAAGGATTGTGATTGGTTGTTTTGCTTTGCTATAATACATGAGTTACTCTTGTTCATGCTTGTGATGTTATTACTTGATGATAGAGTTTTATGAGATTATGGGTTTAAGTATGTTGATATGCATATGACCTAATTAACTTGTCTAGTATGTTTAAAGGATTGTTTAAGTTGCTGATTTTTGTATAAGACCTTTAAGAGGTAAATGACTTGAATTCATTAAATGTCCCTCTTTAGCATACTTTGATGGTAGATGTGCATATAGTTTCATACTTAGTACATGTGGCGTACTAACCCCGTTTTCTCCCTTTTTCCCAAACATTTTAGGTTCCGGTCGTTGAGGTTTGATTCGAGGTGATTGAGAGAAAGACTTGTATATTCTTATAATCCAAGTGGTAGGTCCTCATTTTCCTGATGATAATGCCGATATTCTACCGATGGGTTTACTTAGCTATTATAACTTTCATATTGACTCCATTTTTCATTTGAGACAAAGTTGTATAAAGTCTATATGTGGCTTACTTTTATTGTTGTAGGGCTATGCCCATGTTGATTTCATGTCAAAACAATATCAATTATGCTTATTACAATCTTCCATGAACACTTAGAGCACACAACACGCTCAAGTGAAAGCCAACATATTAAACATATTTCATGGAAAGACAAGAACCCAACATAAGCATGAATTTTATACTACTATATGAAAATATTTAGAAAAACATGATAAGTTCAACATTATTCACAATAGTCATATAAGTAATTACTAACCTTAATCTTTTCTAGGAGTAAGGGAAAAAATATGAGGATAGAGTGTCTTCATGTCGGCCTCGGTCTGCCATGTTGCACCCTCACCAAGGTGGTTCCTCCATAAAACCTATACGGAGGCAACCTCCTTATTCCTCAAATTCTTAACTTTGCGATCCGATATCTCAATCAGGACCTCCTCATATGAAAGGTCCTCCTTTACCCCCAAACCTTCTAGAGGAAGAATGGACACCGGATCGCCTATACACTTCTTAAGCATAAAAACATGGAATACCAGATAAATTGTAAGACCTCGAAAATGATTTAGGTTAACTAGATCCTAACATGTTTGTAATGGTGGTCTAAGGTCCTAATCTAGTCTATTATATGGTTTAGAGGAAGTAGCAAAATTTTAGGTGCATTGGAGGTCAAACGTCAAAGGACGACTAAGACGTTCGACGACTAAGTCACCTATGTTCCTCGTATATGGTTCTATGTGTTTATGTGTGATTCATGAGGTTTTAAGGTTCTTATATGAGTTTAAATGGTGTTTAAAGTTAGTGTGTCAAGTTTTGTGAAGTTTGGAGGTCAAACGTCCAAGAACGTTCATGAAGTTCGAAAGATATTCCTTGAGATGACCTTGTGTGTCTAGGCATGTTTCATCGCGTTTTACCTGTTCGTTTTGGATGAAGTTAATGTGAGAGGTGTTAAACTTGTATATTATAATGTTTGTGTTAGAAACGTCTGGGGAAACGTCCCCAAGGACCAACCAAGGGTCCTTGAGGAAGGACCCAAAATGGTGGCCAAAACTGCCCAAGGCAGTCCACCTACAAAGGGCAATCGACGGCCAGTGGCCTGGTCGATGCCCCATAGGTGGTGGGCATCGTTGGAGCCTTAGCCTTGGAATTCAAGCTTCCACTCCAGGATCTAACCCAATCGATGGTGGACAGCACGGTCCTTAAGGGACTGACGCCCCGTGGATGGGTCAGTCGTCTGTGAGCCTGTGCTTGCGTGCAGCTCACTATTAAGTTAAGGGGTGATGTTGTAATTTCACCCCACTTCCAAATATATGTATTGACGGTTTATTAAGAGTCTTTTGGGTACTTTAAGAATGTATATAAGTGTTTAACACTTAGAAGATTTTATTCTTCAAAATCAAAACCCCAAAATCCCTTAAGAATTCCCAAAGACTCCATTGAAGTCCAAAATCAAGGAAGATCTTGGTGTGACGTTTTTGAGTGGAGATTCTTCATCAAAGTGAATAAATAGCTTCATTGAGGTACGGATTTTTATCCTTGAAACTGGTTTCATCAAGGAGCCCAACTTTCAAAGATGTTTTCAAAGTTTTCAAAAGGTGAAATATCCATTTTCATGACTCTACCATGGGTTCTTGCATTAATGGTTTTAAAACGTCTATTATGGATTAGATTGATGTTGTATTGATGATTTTAACCTAAATTACCTATGAACCCATGAAGTTGATGAACCTAAGATTTTGACTAAATTATGGGTTACTTGATATTGGCTTAATGTTGATGAATTTATGTGTAGTTTCTTATGGGCTTTCTATTGATGTA
This sequence comes from Solanum sitiens, assembly GCA_016801875.1. Classification (NCBI taxonomy): domain Eukaryota; kingdom Viridiplantae; phylum Streptophyta; class Magnoliopsida; order Solanales; family Solanaceae; genus Solanum; species Solanum sitiens. The sequence goes on along the minus strand of JABWTJ010000375.1, from coordinate 1,052,278 downwards.
AGAATTGTATTCAATTGTTATCAAATTGGGATTGGATTGTTGAATCTATGTTGAATTAGGTTAGATTTCATTGATTTCTATAATTGTGTATTGAATTGGTGTTCATGGCCATGGGTAAGGGCCTTATGATGTTGAATTGGGTGATTTGGTATTGGATTGAAGTGTTGATGATGAAGTGGTGGTACGCTGCCCTATTTCTTCTTGTTCAATGTTAATTATACTTCAATTATGTTATGATTGGTTTGGTCCACCTTTGGAGGCGGTGCTATGTGAATTGATGTGGCCTTGTCGGCGTTACTTTCTAGTATATTGATGAACATGGCCTTGTCGGCACTACCTGAACTTATATTGTTATTTGTGTATTTTATTTGATGATGTGTAATCATATCTATCTATATGTGAAAGTATGTGTTAAACTATTGATACTATCTAGGTAATCATGTTATGCTTTGACTATGTGTTTCGCGTGTAGTCTTAGAGTTGATACATGGTTATTCCTAAAATTGGTTAGATGAGCCTTAAATGGTTAAGTTGATTATGTTAAGGTAATGAATAGGTTGACTAAATAAGGTTAAGGGTCATTCCTAAGAGTCTAAAGAAAGATAGGCTAAATGAGTAAAATGGAAGTATGTTGTGTCTTGTTTAGGTAGACTTGTGCCCCTTACTTGATGCTTATGTGAATATGTGATGTCTTGTCTTAGGAATCTATAGGTTCTTAGTCTTGAATAAATGAATATAGGTGAGACCTTGAATGATGATAAAAGGGTCATTTATGTGGAACCTTGAACCAAGTGGTAAGGTTATAAATAGTGAAGTAGTTAGTCATAATGGTATCCTTCATGTCATGAGTGATGGACTTAAGGTTGATTGGCTGAAACGGCATCATCTCATACCTTAGGAATGTAGCCATGAGCTTCTTGTCGCCATAGTGAGATAGCCCTAATAGACCTTGCTTTGGTAGGGTAAATGTAATTGGGTCATAAACTTGATATGGGACCCATTTGTATGAACCTTAATGTGAGTTGATCTATGAGAACTAAGCTAGCACCGAGTGAGTATGGTAAAGGGAAGTAGTTCTAGTTAAGTATGAGACGAGAATACAAAGTACGCCCTTCATATTCCTTAACCATGTGCCTACATGGGATCTCTATGTTCTACCATTGGCAAGTAGAACACCTCATCGAAGTAGGATAGAACTTCGGATTCCATGCTTTTGTACCATGGTCTATGTCGGTTATTGCCTATTCTCATCATATGGGATACCTATTAACATTAGAGAAGTTCTATGAAGTTTAGGTGGTCGTATGGGACGCTACGTAGACATTGCACAATAGGCTTTAAAGATGTTAATAAGAGTCCCTAGGTCTTGTCTAAGACCATTGTTTGAATGTCCTTTATGTGATGTATGTCTCTTCAATGAACTAATGAAATAATGATAATGAGTATGTAAATGAATAAGTACCTAACCTAAAGTGACTTAGGGATTCCTTAGTTAAAGTGTGAAGAGGGCATAAAGGATGATCTCTTCATGTCTTATCTTTGGAAGTCTCGAGAATGAGTCTAGTTAGGGAAGTTTCTTTATATGTTGACATGATCTAAACCTAGGAAGTCCTAAGGATTATTTAGGTAGCCTTGAAGAGGGTGTATGGGCATTCTCTTCTAGGAGTACTTGATTAACTCTTTTGATAGCCTTGGTACGGGAGATTGTCATATTATGTATGTCTTGTATGTTGGTGTATTGTAGGTGTGTATGTGTCTCATTATGAGTAATCTTGAGGATTGTTTAGGCACATCTAGAGAGGGTGTATGGGAGGTCTCTCTTTGTGTGACTTAAGTGAATCTTAGGATGGCTTAGGTGAGAAGACTATATGCTAGAAGATGTTCAAAAGGGAAGGCTAGGACTTCACTGTAACAGTGAATGGATTTCACTGTACAGTGAAGTGAACTCACTGTAAAGTGAGCTCTAAATTTATGATTTCGGTTTAAGTGTTTTCTTATGTGATTCTAAGTTGCTAAATGTTATTCTTATGATTATATTATGATGTTTTAAAGAAAAGATGCATATTTCCAATAATGTCCATTTTCATGATTTTATGCATAATGCCATACTTAATAAATGTGGTTGTACTAATTCCATGCTTTATTTTCTATCTATATAGTTGTTGGTAGGTAAAGAGCTTTGGGAAGAAGACTTGGACAAGGAGATCGTTCTAGAAGAGTTCAAGTATGTCCTCCTTTGACTCGAGGGCATATATGTCATTTTTATGTTTCTTTTATGAAGTTTGTAATAGACTATTAGTAGTATGTTTTCAATTCGTATGGGTCGTGTCCCAAGTATTATCGCGTCTTAAGATGATGATCGAGACTTAGTGTCTTCCTATTTCCATCTATCAAAGAGTTTATGACTTCTATATTGTTTTACGAAAAGTTTTGAATTTTGCACTACTTTTCATTATGTATATGCGATGAATGATATGATATGCTTGTATAAGACCTCTGAGAGGTCGAATACGCCGGTCGAAATCCAAGATTGAACCCTAACTTCTAGGGTGTGGTTTCGGGATGTGACATGAATCATGGCCAACTCATTCGGCAATTTCAACTAATAGGCGACACTCCCAACCCTCTTCAAAATTTTATACGGCCCCACATAACAGGGACTAAGTTTCCCTTTCTTTCCAAACCTCATCACCCTTTCATAGGTGAAATTTTCAAATAAACCTAATCTCCTACTTCGAATTCGAGGTCCCTTTTTCTATTATCGACATAGGATTTTTATCGACTTTGAGCCGCTTTTAGTCTATTTCTTATAACCCAAACCTTCTAAAGAGCTTCATAAACCAAGTCGGGACCAAGTAGATCAAACTAACCTACCTCATACCACCTAACCAGGGATCTACACCTCCTCCCATAAAGTGCCTCAAAGGGTGCCATGGATATAGTAGAGTGGTAGCTATTGTTGTAGGAGAATTGTATCAAAGGTAGGTGGTCATCCCAATTAACTTTGAAGTTGATGACGCAAGCCGTCAACATATCTTCAAGGGTTTGAATTATGCGTTCTGCTTGAACATCCGTCTTGGGATAAAAAGTTGTACTAAGTTTCACCTTCGTACCAATCCCACTTTGTATGTTATTCATATAGCTTTGTAAGTACAGTAAACTCATGGATTTTTTCTTCAATACCAAAAATAAGTATTTTTATAATGTCATTTTAACACCTCCAAGCTCTCAATAGGTGCTAACATTAAATTCCATGAAATAGCTTCTTACATGGCCTTATTTGTACCAACGTCAATCCACAAGTTGCTTTATTCCACTGGCTCTTGCTTATTATTTATATGAAGTTCTGATATTTTGGATGCTCGAGTTTATCAAGGTTTAGTAACCTTCTTCCTTGACATGGGACCTCTTGAAAACTATTAAATTTAAAAACCAGCAAAATAAAAAAACTAGATTAGTGAAATAAACCATTAGTACATTTCCCTCTCTAAAACAGTGTTGTACACATGCTGTGAATATGGTTCTTAGACTCTTAATTTCAAATAATTGATCCATATATGTTTGCTTTTTCAAAAACATATTGACTTTCTTCCTTTTTTTTATTTATACGATATCATATTCAGTGTGTAGTGATAGATGGTGAGTACAACTAAATACTGGTTGTGATTAATCTAGACAGAATACTGGATCTTTCCTTTACCAATTCTTATGTTGATATATGTAATACCCCCACAAATTGTGATGCTAGATCTTAGCTTTTACGCTGATGAAAATGTTTCTACCATTATCAAAAATAATATAAGTACATAACAACAATACTATCTTTAGTTCTGATATTTCATAGGATCCAACACTACTAACTTTAGTTCTGATATTTCATAGGTTCCCTCAACCCTTACCCTCAGTTTTAAGTAATTTCTTGTTAATTCCTACTATTTAAAGATAATAGGAAATAGTGAGGGGTTCCCATGATGAGTTGGATGGATATATTCTTTTTATTACTTCATACTAGTTGCAAGAACTAAGAATTCACTACATTTCGAATATGTGTATACCAACAATAATTTAGACATGATGTAAGACTGACTTATATTAGTAATTACAAAACATTCAATGTTTGCTAAATTTTTTTTGATGAAGACCCAAGGAATAATGTGATGTCAAAAATGCAGGTAGGGGAAACAAGCTTTTGCTGATGAGTTAAACTCCCTTCATGGGGAATCCCGTGAGGGAGGCTTAGGTTATGAGGTACTAAGGAAAATAAATTTTCTGTGTGATGTAGTTCTATTATGGTTACTTCTAAAAGGGGTCTCCTGCTTTTCTTTCTCGCAATCATTTCATATAAGCTGGCCCCCGACACACGATAAAAAAGAATGCAAACTATATTAAATGTCTTTGTAGGTAAAAAAGAGAATCCTAATGGGCAAATATGCTCTATATGCTAGTTGTTATGATGATATTAGAAGCGCTGACTCGCACTACGACATGTGGAATTTACAGGTGAAAAGAAGAATGATCCATTTTCAATGTCTATAGAGGACATAATGACTGTACATAGTTTTTCATTCCTATTTTTACCCCTCTAGTTAGATGATGATGTAACTTGTTCAATCAATTTTATGTTTTCTTCAATTGGTGATTATTTTCATTATTTGCAGGTCAATGTCAACTTGCCTGGTTCCAGCATTAGTTCTCCTATGTGGATTTGTTGATAGTAGTTTTGTGGCCCTTCCCGTTGGTGTTTAGATGATTTGTGCTGCATTTTAAGAGGTGCTTTACCGGTTTGGCAAACATCATACCTGGTGATGCTTATAGTCCATGACCAAAAGTGGAAGTCTCTATTGAGTTTCTGATTACCATACATGGTGATGCTTAGGGTCTAACACAATATTGCTGCTTGGTCTGTTATCTTTTGTTCCTTTTTTTGTCCACTCTCCATTATAGTGTACATTGCAGCTTGTGCATAGCATTGCTCTTAAATAAGTATCACTTTTCATTGTTGCTTACTGTCACTTATGTGCAGCTTGTTGCTATTACACAAGAGAACTCATTGCTTGTAAACGCTGCTAGAATTCAGGGTTGGTTAACCACTTCTAGTAGTAGTTACTAAGATTATTAGGTCCTTGTTTCTAAGCATAAGTTGAAGAGGCTGTTTTTCTTTGCCTCAATCGAATTGCTTTTCGAGTGGATGGTTACTTACCTTCCAATGGTATCAACAAGAATTTTGCCTGGTCTTCCAGCGTTAGTTTCCCATGTGGATTTGTGTAAATTTAGAGGCTTGAGGTCACTAAAAGTAATTTGCAATTTAAATCATAAGAAGGTACATATTTTTGAGATCCTTATTTATATAATTGAGAAGTTATATGTATTTTTATTCTTATTTTGACTGAGCAGGTACATGTATCCTATCTCCAGGTTAAAATTTAAAATTGTTGAGCAGGTACTTTGTGATATCTTTTAGTGAACTCTATTTCCCAAAAGTTTGAGGAACTCTGATTTTGTATCATTCATTGACAGATCCTATGTTGATATTTGTGATATCCATGGACTAAACAGTTAGTTTCTGAGCACCAGACAATACCCAATATTTGGATTTGTTGGCTTACAGTGAATACTCTTCAATTATGCACTTCCACATTTATTTCACTAACTTATATTTTTTTTCTGAATGTGCAGGAAAATGCCGGTAATTGAATTTTAATTGTGGCTAGAAGTAAACTGGATCTATTTTAGTGAATGATTAGTTGTTTTTGTAATATTGTCATATACGTTTAAATACATTTGGTTTCTTGGAATTTATTGATATTAGAGATATTTAAGCAATCACTTTCTAAGTATTGGTTGTACAAGACACATTTCTCGAAGTTTATTTGAAATATATAACTTCTCTCTAATTATTAGTTAATTTTATGCTTTAGGTCACTTGTATATTTAATTATGTTATTATATATTGAATATATGAAATTCAAAACTGTTGTTGTAGGACGTCCAATGCTAAAGTTACGCTTTATAAGTGTTGCTCCAGATGATATATAAAGTAACACTTAATAAGTGTTGCTCTAGATGATATATAAATAACACTTAATAAGGTGTTTCTCTACATGAGATATATAGTTACACTTTATAATTGTTTCTCTAGATGACATATAAAAGGCAACACTTTTGAAGTGTGACCAATGACACTGCAAAGGCAACACTTTTAAGTGTAGTATAATAAAAAATAGGTATCGCCAATACATCATAACAAAGCATGACCTTATACCTCTTTTGCTACGCTGTATAAGTGTAGCTAAATATGTCGACATTTAAAAATTGTTGCTTGATGTCAAAGGTTACACTTCTTGAGGCCACCTCCAAAAAAGAGTTGCTTAAAGTCCAAAAGTGTAGCCTTTTACTAAAGGCCACACTTTTTGCTAGTTTAGGCTACACTTTAGTGGGGTGGCCATTACCCTAAAATGGTGTAGTGTTTCAATTTCAAAATGAACCCATTTTTGAGTGTAAGAAAGGAAACTCAAATCATAGGGGTAAGATCATATCGTGTCTAAAAGATTGCAAGTTGATTGCAAAGGGTTGTCTTTACCACATAGTAAGAGTTAGGGATCTTGAATCCGAGGTCCCTCCCATATAGTCGTTACCCGTAATGAGGAAATTTCTGGAGGTCTTTCCCTATGAGCTTCCCGCTCCCGAACGAGAAATTTATTTTGGCATAGATTTATTGCCGAATACACAACCTATTCAAATTCTGCCTTATCATATGGCCACGGCCGAGTTAAAAAAATAAAAGTCTCAACTCAAGGATTTCCTAGATAATGGTTTTATTCAACCAAGCATATCTCCATGGGGTGCCCCTGTATTGTTTGTGAATAAAATGAATGGGTCTTTGAGAATGTGTATCGACTATTGTCAATTGAACAAAGTCACTATAAAGAACAAGTACCCGCTCCCTAGGATTGATGACTTGTTTGATCAACTCCAATGAGCGAGCTACTTTCGAAGATTGACTTGAGGATGGGTTATCATCAACATAGAGTGAGGGAGGTTCATATTCCAAAAATGGCATTCTGAATAAGATATGGTCACTTTGAATTCCTAGTGATGTCATTTCGTCTAATAAATGCCTCGGCGGCATTTACGGAACTTCTGAATTGAGTTTTTAGAAAGTATTTTGATTTGTTTGTGATTTTCTTCATTGATGAAATTTTGATATGCTCTAGGAGTGAGAATGACCATATGAGACACTTGAGGATAGGTTTGCAAATACTGCAGGATAACCAACTTTTTGCTAAGTTTTGCAAGTCTGAATTTTTGTTGAGACCGTTTGCCTTTCTTGGCCACATTGTCACTAATGACGGGGTAGATGTTGATCCGAGGAAGACGGAAGTGGTCAAAAGTTTGCCTAGACCTTTGAGTCCTACCAATATCCGATGTTTTCTAGTGTTGGCCGGTTACTATAGGAAATTTGTTGAGGGACTCTCGTCTCTGGCATCTCCATTAACGGCCTTAACCCAAAAGAAGTCCAAATTCGAATGGTCGGAATCATGTGAAAAGAGATTCCAAATATTGAAAGATACCCTCACATCCGCTCCAGGATTGACCTTATCGGAGGGTACCGAAGGGTTTGTGTTTTAATGTGATGCCTCCTAAGTGGGTATAGGATGTGTGCTCATGCAACATGGGAAAGTCATAGCTTATGCCTCCAAGCAACTAAATCCACATGAGATGAATCACCCAACTCATGACCATAAGCTTGCGTCCGTTGCATTTACCTTAAAAATTTGAAGACCCTATCTCTATGGGGTACATGTTGATGTGTTCACCGATCACAAGAGTCTACAATATGTATTCACTCAAAAAGACTTGAATCTAGGACAAAGTAGATGGTTAGAAAATCTAATGGATTATGATATGAGCGTCCTTTACCATCCCGGGAAAGCTAATGTGGTTGCGGATGCACTTAGCCGAGTGTCCATGGATAGTGTGGATCTTGTGGTTGATGATAATAAAGAGTAAGCAAAAGAGGTACATAGATTGGATCGTTTGGGGGTTCGACTAAAAGGCTCTCCAAAGGGTGGTATCATGGTTCGCCACAACTCTGAGTTAGTGATTGCGGTGAAATGCAAGCAACACCATGATCCTGTATTGATAGAGTTGAAAGAACCAGTCCTTAGTAAGTCAAATGATTCTTTCTCTCAAGGAGAAGATGGGGTTCTTAGGCACCAAGGAAGGTTGTGTGTACCGGATGTGGATGGCTTAAGGGAATTGATCATGGAAGAGGCTCATGGCTCCCATTGTTCCGTCCATCCGGATTCCACACAGATGTATCGTGACTTACGAGAAATCTATTGATGGAATGGTATGCAAAGGGACATAGTGGATTATGTTTCTAAGTGTCCAATCTGCAAACAAGACAAAGCGGGGCATCAAAGGCCGGGTGGCTTGACTCAAAACATAGATGTTCCTACGTGGAAGTAGGAGGATATTAACATGGACTTCGTAGTAGGGTTGCCTCGTACTAAAAGACAACATGAATCGATATGGGTCATTGTGGATAGGCTAACCAAGTCCGCCCATTTTCTTTCCGTCAAAGTCATATATTCGGCGGAAGACTATGCCAAATTGTACATTAAAGAGATAGTGAAGTTACATGGGGCCCCTTTGTCCATCATTTCGGATGGAGGTACTCAATTTACCTTCCATTTTTAGAAAGATTTCTAAATTGGGATCGATAAGAAGGTGAAACTCAGTACCGCTTTTCATCCTAATACGGATGGACAAGCGGAACTCACTATTCAAACTCTTAAAGACATGTTGAGGGCTTAGTGATTGAGAAAACTATATGTCTTGACCAACAACACCATCGATGGGTCGTTGACCCTTATGGTGGTCCTTGGGGATTAGTACCAAGAAGTTTCGACCCTAAACATGACCAAATAAGTGCTAGAGTCCCTTCTATAAGTTTGAACACCAAATAACACATAAAACATTCCAAGGACACTAGCACACACAAGACTAGTTTCCGAACGTCTTCGTCGTTCTTTGACGTTCAACTTCCAAACTCTTTAAAACTGACTTATAAATCTATTTTTAGTAATTTCAACACATTATTAACTCGTTAAATACAGGTGAAGCTCTATTTTTTCCTATTTCATTTTGAGGATCATTACACAAACGACCTCAGTAGAATTCAAAGAAGAGGTACGTAGAAAGTCCATTGAGGTTTTATCAATAGGGGGAGATGGTGTGATTTGTTATAAAGGTAGATTGTGTTTCCTAATGTCGAATACTTGAGGGAGAATATTTATTAGAAGACTATAATTCACAATAATTCTTTCACCTAGGAGACACTGAAATATACCGTCACTTGCGGGAAATATCTTGGTGGAATGTGATGAAGAAGGATATTGTGGTATTTGTGGCTAAGTGTCTGAGTTGCTAATAAGTGAAATTTGAGCATAAGAAACAACAAGTTTTGTCCCAAGACATTATTATTCCTACATGTAAGTGGGAAGATTTGAATATGGACTTCATAGTAGGGTTGCCCGCACTCGAGGACACTATGATTAAATTTGGGTTATAGTAGACCAAATGACAAAAATTTGCTCATTTAATTCACATCAAAGTTCTTATTCGGTTGAAGATTATGATAAGTTGTGTTTGTGTGAAATGGTAACTCCGTTATATCTAATCGAGGTACTCAATTTACTTCTCAATTTTTGAAATCTTTTCAAAAGACTCTTGGTACTCGTGATAAACTTAGCATGACTTTTCATCCACAAACTGATGGGAAAACGGAGCAAACTATCAAAACTTTGGAAGATATGATGAGAGCATGTGTAATTAATTTTAAGGGTAATTGGGATGATCACTTGCCTTCAATTGAGTTTGCCTATAATAATAACTATCAATCCAGTATAGGAACGACTCAATTTGAAGCTCTAATGGTCATAGTGTATATATATCCAATTGTGTGGTTTGAGGTGGATGAAATTTCATTGATATGACCCGATTTAGTTCATGAGGCTATGAAAAAAGTATGACTTATTAGACAAATATTGAGGGCAACGCATAGTCGACAAAAGTCCTATGTCGATATTACAAGAAGAGACCTAGAATTTGAGGTAAATGAATGGGTATACTCAAAATCTCACCCATGAAGGGTGTAATGAGATTTGGGAAGAAAAGAAAGCTTAGTCCCCATCATGTGGATCCATATCAGATTTTGAGGCATGTTTGTAAGGTTTCTTATGATCTTGAGTTTCCTAATGATTTGGCAGCAGTACAATTCCATGTTTCTATGCTGAAGAAATGTGTTCAAGATTTGACATCTAAAGTTCCCTTTTAAGGTTTGAGAGTTTAGGAGAATCTTTCTTATGAATAAGTTCTGGTTGAGATTTTAGACAAGAATGACAAGAATTGTCTTCAGTGAAAGTGTTGTGAGGGAATCAGTTAATTGAGGGTGATAAATGGGAGGTCAAGGCCGATATAATTTCCCTGTCTAAGGTCTTGTACAAGCACTTAGACATCTTTCATTGCATATGCATGAAAAGTACCACGGAATTAAAAGTTTTTTCTTATAACATAATGCGGAATTCATTTCATAAAACGAAAGTCTTTCTAACATATGTCTCAAAACCATCAATAACAACATGAATAACAATGTCTTGGGACGCATCCCACAAAAGTCTAAACATAGTAAAAAATATAAAAGAACATAGGGGGGTGTCCTTGGATGATATGAGCACTCACCAATCTTCACTTCTTGGAAGACTTGGAAACTTTACCCTTCAAGCAACTCAATCTCCTCCACACCCTACATTGGATTAGAATGTAGGCAAAATATGCGTTAGTACGAAATGTACCAAGTACGGAAACTATCATACCAAACATAAGATATATCAAAGGGTTAGTCAACAATAGACATAATCATAATAGATAATAGCATACCATAACACGAATATCATAAGAATAATAAATCATGATAAAGTATACTTAAGTTCATACGTAGACCATTTGTTCTTCTTACTCAAGTGAAATACTTCAATAGCTACTTCCAAGTATACTTGTACAAGGATAAGGTAGCATTCCTTACTAGTACCTAAGCTAAGTACCTCTCCTTTGGTCATTCATGATCATAATACACTCTAATAATTAAGACCTAAGTTCTTCATGACATATGGGCAATATACCCCTAGATCACTTGTGTAATGCATCTGAGGCATCCTTTTCTACCTTACATACTAAGCATATCTTGAGATCAACCTAAATCACTTTCATCAACATTAGGTGTTACTATTAGACCTACTTCATATTAACTAGGAAGTATTATCTTAAGTCAAACATATCATGGAAAGAAACTATAGACACTACCCAATATAAACATATATCACATAGGGGTCATATTATAGGTAGCTTCAAGTCATACTTGTAACGACAAAGGATCACCCCCTAGATGTGACACGACGTAATTGTAACACTCCGAAAGTCCATGACTTGGTCTAAAACCTCACATGTTGAAGTAAGACTTGAAAAATTGTTTTAATCCTAAACCAATGTATGGAAATCAATTAGGAAGTGTTGAAATCAAAACGTCAAGGAACCACCATGACATCTCGAGACAAGTGAAATTTAGCTAGTGTGCATTGACATCTTTAAAGGGGATTTGAGAGTCAGAATTAATTCAAATTTGGTGGAAAGGTGTGGAATATATAGTAGAGTGTTTTAGGGTTGAAACCTCCGGGTATGACACCCCAAGGACAACCCTAGGGTTCCTTGAGAAGGACTCTTGCATTGACACTCAAAACTGCCAATTAGTTGTGTGCACCAACGAGCACCAACGATGGAGCGTCGTTAGGTGTCGTTGGTAGGAACTCAGACATTTGGAATAGTTGCTCAAATGTCCCTCTCTGAACAAAACTACACCATGCAAGGACGGCCCGTTCATGGAATGACAGACCGTCGACTGAGGGTCATCGATTGGTCCTGCACACTGCTGCAAAATTCTCTCAAGCCAAGAGTGGTTTGGTAAATTCCACCCTTGGCCATTTAAGTGTGGGGTCGGTCTAAATTAGTAATTTTAAGTTTATTAAAAGAATTTGACTCATTAAAACAACTAAATCTTCATAACATCAAAATCAAAAATCAAAACCCACTTTCCCTCCCTCACAAACTTTGTATCTGGGCCGCCATTCAAGAAAAATGAAGAACTCAAGCTAGGGATTCTTCGAATCATTGAATTTTTAGGATTAAAATCATCACCTAACATTAGAAACATCATTATTAAGTCATTCAAAACATTTTCATGCAAGACCCATATTTAGATTTCAAGATACAAGAAACTAGGGTTGAAAACCTTTTTTGAAAATCCATTAGAAGTGACTCCTTGAATGGAAGAGAGTTCAACGATGGATACAATACCTTAAGTAGAAGAAAACCCACTAAATTTGATGAAGAAACACGTCCAAAACAGAACTCCTAGTTCTCCTTGAGTTTTAGCTCCAATGGTGACTTTGAGAGAGAGTTCTAAGGCAGAGGAGTTTTGGGTTTTAGGAAATGAGGTCTAAAATTAGGCCTTAGGATTTGAAATACTTTAATATACCTAATAAACCCTATAAATATCATCCTAGGGTCATAAAAGACTTGGAAGTGAAAGAAGTAAAAGGCGAGAATCTAAAGCCGAGTGGTTTGACCCAAATAACGGATGTCCTACTTGGAAGTGAAAGAAAATTAATATGGTCTTCGTTGTTTGGTTTCCTCAAACCCAGAGGTAAAATGGCTCAATTAGGGTTATTGTGGATAGATTGATGAAATCCATTCACTTCATCCCTGATGATTCTACTTATTCGGCAGAGGATTATGAAGAATCTACATTGATGAGATTGTGATTCTTCATGTGATCCCTTTGTCCATCATATCGGATAGAGGTGCATAATTCACTTCTTGTTTTTGGAGGTCTTTTAAAAAAGGTTTGGGTACTCAATTGAGGCTTAGCACTGCTTTTCATCCTCAAACAGATGATCAAGCGGACCATACCATTCAAATCCTAGAGGATATGTTAAGAGCTTATTGTGACGCCCTAAAACGAACTAAGGTGAACTAGAGCTTTGTAAGTGTTTCTTGAGTGAATTTTGTATTAAAGCAGGTTACTTTAGAGTCCTTAGGCTGTGTGAAGTTTGGAGATCAATTGACCCAAAATATCGTCCATGACATTCGGAAGGTGTGCCCCAAAATGTACTCGTGTGTTTTGATATGTTTTGGTGAGTTTTCCATATTGGTATTGCTTGAAACTTGTGTGAGATGTTCCTAAGACTTAGAAGACCATGTTCAGGGGTTTAACGTTTGGGCAAGACCCCACCTAGGACACGCAAGGGGGCCCTACAGAAGGGCCTATAACTTGGACCTAACTGCCAAGGCAGTGGCCAAACGACGGACCAAGGGACGGTCCGTAGGTTGACCTATGGTCCGCCGACCATGGACCGTTGATGGCACCTGCAAGGCAGAATGTCAAGGTCTCAAAAGTGGCTAAGTCTCAACCAACGAGACCTAACATACGGACCGTCGATTGACAAATGGTCCATCATTTCCGTCAATCGATGGAGGCTTGAAAGCTTGCAGTTTGGGAGGCTGTAGTCCCAAACGACGAGACCTCACCTACGGTCCATCCTTTGACAAATGGACCGTCGGTTTGTCCGTCGATGGGGCAATCCCAAAAGCTACAACGTGAATGAGAAGTCTTGGGGTGTTTTGGGAAATTCACCCCAAGTCTTTTGGGACCCTAGGATGATATTTTGAGGGATTTAAATTATATTATGTTAAGTTTTAAGCCCTAGACCTAGACAAGACCCCTCACTTAAATTCAAACTCTCTCTCTCTAAAAACAAACTCTCTCAAATCTACATTGAAGCTAGAGGTCAAGATGGCTAAGAGGGGCTGGTTTGGACGTTGTTCTTCACCAAAATCATTGGGTTTGCTTGCATTTGAGGAATGGTATCCATTCTTGAATACTCTTTCATTCAAGGAGCCATTTCCAATGAATTTCCAAAAAAGGGTTTTTAACCCTAGTTTCTATTATCTTCAACCCAAATATGGGTCTTGAATGAGAACGTTTCTAATGACTAATTAATGATGTTTCTAATGTTAGTTGGTGATTCTAAATGCTAAAAACTAAAATAAATCATGTTAAAGTCTTTCTTCTAATGTTGGCTTAAGAAATGGGTCAATTGAGAATGTTTAAGTAGAGATTGAACTTTGGTTTTCTTGTGTTGTAATGTTGGTTTAGATACTGCCCTAAGGGCCTTATGATGATGAAATATTGAGAAAATGCTTAGAAGTTGTTATGACATGGTAAAATGAAGAGTTGCTTATATAGTATTGTTCTTATTATAATTGATCTTGAGTGGTATGGTCCATCTTCTTGGTGGCGGTTTTTTTTTTGATGAATTTCTTATGTTTAGTATGTATTGAGATTGTGATGTTCAAGGTATAAATTGTGAAATGAAGATATATTAGAAATGGGTCTTGAAATGTGTTTTTATGAAGCTTGAAATATATGTTTGACCAAGATTAAGTCTAAAATGAAGAATGTGATTATGTGAAGTACGTAAGGTGTCTGAGTTGATGAATGAAGCTAAGTTGAATAAAAAGGAAATCTTGGGGTGGACACTCTTCGTGAGTTGAGATGAAGTGTCTAGTAGCAACCTCACTATTCCTAATGAGCTTTCTAAGATAGGTAGGAGGATGAATGCACTTTGTGAGTTGAGATGTGGTATTCATTAGTTATCCTTAGCCTATAGTTTGTAATGTTGAGAATCCGTGGGGAGTTATGCCTAGCACCGAGAGGATATGAAGAAGAGGTGGAGTAGACTTCGTGAGTTGAGATGTTGTATTTCATTGTACCTCTTGAGATGAGTACTCCTCGTTGGTAGAGAATGAGTCACTTAGTAGCAATCTCCTTATCCCATAACTATGTGCCCGCATAGGTGTAGCTATTGGGAAAGCCATGTAAAAGCTAAGAAGCATGACCTTACTCTAGGCAAGTGAGGATCCCTCATCCGATAGGGGTTAATATCAGGATTCCATGTCTAGCATTCATGGTCTATGTCGGTTAAACTAACTCCCACCAATGAACTGATTGAACTAAGTTATCATGTGTATTATTGATGTTTTGAATGACTATCGTGAAGTGCTCAACTCCTTGGGAACCCATTAGGAGTGCTAGTAGGGGTGGTAGTATGGGATGCTACTCTCACATTGCACTTAGTGTGACCTATACCTCCTATGGAACAAGAGTACTTTCATGAAATCCATGTGAATGAGGGTTATAGTGTGATGTTATGAATGATTACGGTGTAGGGCTTGATTTAATGGAATCCATTAGGAGCACTAAGTGGAAGTGGTAGTATGGGATGCTACTTTGACATTGCACTTAGTGTGGCCTATATTTCCTATGAGTGTGTTGCACATGTTAGACAAGGGAGTGGATTTGTTTTCCTAATGAGGTATGTCTAAGATTGGTGGTCTTAAGGATCGCTTTGGTGTGCTTTGTAAGGGAGGTATGGATAGTCCCTTCTTGGCTCACCTTAGGGAACCCTAGGATAACTTGGGTTAGGAAGCTTCAAAGGAAACAAATTCATATGACTTGGACCGTGCCATTCACTGTAAGGCCTCAACTATAAGTGTTCAAAACAGTTCACTGTAATGTCCAATTGAGTTTACTATAATGTTGGTTAAATTGTTATAATGTGCTCAAATCCTTGGGAATCTATTAGGAGCGCTAATTGGAGTGGTAGTATGGGATGCTACTGTCACATTGCACTGAGTGTGACCTAAGAGTCCTATTGGGGGAGAGTATTTATGTGAAATCTGTATACTTGAGTTGGTTCACTGTAAAGTTGAGTACCCTTATTGTAAAGTGTGTTTTCGAGGTAAAGTTATAGAAATTCTTCTTTAAGTGTTAATTGATGCTTCTTATGTTGTTTGCTTCTAAATTCATGAAGGTTTTATTAAATTGGCATGAAAGCTTATTTTGCTAAAATGTCTCTTTTTACATGTTTATTGCATATGCCATACTTAGTACATTGTTTGTACTAACCCCATAATTTTCTATACCTTATAAGTATAGCTTGGAAGCTTTTGGAAGGTTGAAGTTGAATCATGGGAATTCTACTCTCTCAAGATTTTGTATGTCCTCATATATTCGATGACATAGTTTATGTTACCTAGTTTTATTATTAAGACTTCTTATGTATTTCCTTTTATTGTAAAGGGATGTCTCCCTAAGATTGTAAGTCGTGTCTTTAAGTTGGCTTGTGACGATGAGATTTCCTAGTATTTATGAAAGACTTCTTTAATTTTTTTATTTCGTGAAAAGTTTTAATTCCTCACTACTTTTCATGTCTTATGTAATGAACGATAGTTGAAGGGCTTGTACGAGATCCCAAAGGGTCAAGTAAGCCTTGCCACGATCCGAGAGTTGTCTCTAGATTACAGGGGGCGCTTTCGGGTCGTGACACTTATGTAATAGAATTCGAAAGGAATTGGGACAATCACTTGCTGTTGATTGAGTTATCGTATTACAATAGCTACCATTCGAGTATTGCCATGGCTCCATTTGAAGCACTCTATGGTAGGAGATGTAGTTATACCGTTGCGTGTTTTGAGGTTGGTGAGTCTTTGCTCCTTGATCCTTAAATAGGCTATGACGATTTGGAGAAAGTTCGGGTTAGAAGGGATAGATTGAAAACAGCCTATAGTCGGCAAAATTCCTATACCGACAATAGAAGAAGAGACCTTGAATTTGAAGTGGGTGATAAAGTGTATTTGAAGATTTAACTTATGAAAGGGTTGATGAGATTCGGAAAAAAGGTGAAACAAATTCCCTTGTATGTGGGTCCCTATGAGGTTTTGCAACGGGTTGAAAAGGTTGCATACGAGTTTAAGTGAACTATCTTCGGTTCATCGAGTATTTTATGTGTCCATGCTTAAGAAGTGTATTGGCGACCCCGTGTCGATTCTCCCTATTGAAGGATTTGGAATGGATGAGTACCTTTCCTATGAAGAGGTTCCGGTGGAAATTCTAGATCGCCATTTCAAGAAGTGGAGGAAAAAAGAGGTGGCCAAGGTAAAAATTCTTTAGAGAAACCACCTAGTTGAGGGGGCAACATGGGAGGTCGAGGCCAACATGAAGTCCCGTTATCCTAATCTTTTTCCTAATTAAGGTTAGTTGTTCCTATATATAATGAAAATAATGGATAAATTTAAATTTGGCTTGGTTTGCTAAAATGTGCATATTTATGGTAAAGGTTCACGGTAAAAAGAAGTTTTCATGTGAAAATGATCTTTTACTTGATTTGTGCTTATTGGTATTTTGTGTATTGTTTCCTTCATGAAAAGTATTTAGAATGTTTATATGTTTTGAAATAAGGTTGGCATACGTGACTCTTGATGTTTATGTTAGCTCATTCTGTCTTTGAGAAGGTAGTTCCTCATGTTGTGATATTGAGCTCTTGTATGTGAATTGTGTTTTGAGTTTCTTTGTGTAAATGTCATATTTATCTGTTGAATGGAGTCGTTAATTACTCCTTTGATTTTGAACTCATGTTGATTGTGTGTTTCTTGGGCTGCTAGTATTGAGTCTATGCATTCCCTATAAAAAGATTTTAGTATCATTAGCGGACAAATGTTCCTAAGGGGGGGGGGATAATGTAACTCTCCGAAAGTCCATGACTTATTCTAGATCCTGATATTGTGAACTAAGAGTTAAAACATTGTTTATAAGCTTAAAATATGGTATTGAAACTCGTTAGGAAGTGTTAGAGTTAAAACGTCAAGAAACATCCATGACACAGACTAGTGAAATTGAGGTAAGTGTGCCTTGGCATGTTTCATGGGTTTTAAGAGTCGGAATTTAATGAAAATTTGTAGAAAGTGTTAAACATGAGTTAGAGTGCGTACCTTATAGGTCATAGATGAGAGTTCACCAACCTATATCATGTGAGAAGACCTTTCACATAGACATAGCATATTGAAGCACTGTAATACTCCGAAAATTCAAGACCTAATCTAGAGCCTAACATGATTGTTTAAAGGTTTAAATATTGTTTTTAGAACTAAAATAATGTATATAAGTAATCCAAGAAGTTTTAGAGCCAAGACGTCAAAGAACGTCCATGACGTCCGGAAACTAGCCTAATTGAACTAGTTGACGTTGCTATGTTTGGGGATTGTTTAGGAGGGTCAAATGAAGTCTAAAACTTTTAAAAAGACTTCAGTTAGGTAGAATGTAGTATAGAGGGTCTAAACGTCCAATATCAACTCCTTTCAACATATAAACATAGCATTAAAACTAGGAACTTAAACCATACATATCATAACAAAAGCTTAACTTTTCATATCACATAAGGAGGTACTACCTTCTCCATTTCAATATGAGCTCAATATGAACATTAAAATTGATATGTTGATTTATTATCAAAACAATATCAATTATGTTCATTACAATCTTCCATGAACACTTATAGCACACAACACGCTCAAGTGAAAGCCAACATATTAAACATATTTCATGGAAAGACAAGAACCGAAATTAGGAATGAATTTTCTACTACTATATGCACATATTTAGAAAAACATGTTAAGTTCAACATTATTCACAATATTCATATAAGGAATTATTAACCTTAATCTTGGGTAGGAGTAAGGGGAAGAAGCTGAGGATAGAGGGTCTTCATGTCGGACTCGGCCTCCCATGTTGCACCCTCAACAAGGTGGTTCCTCCATAAAACCTTTACGGAGGCAACCTCCTTATTCCTCAATTTCTTAACTTTGCGATCCAATATCTCAACCGGGACATCCTCATATGAAAGGTCCTCCTTCAAAATTGAGGAAGAATGGACACCGGGTCGCCTATACACTTCTTAAAGATAGATACATGGAATACCGGATGAATAATGGCCAACTCATCTGGCAATTTCAACTCATAGGAGACACATCCAACCCTCTTCAAAATTTCATACGGCCCCACATAACAGGGACTAAGTTTCCCTTTCTTTCCAAACCGCATCACCCCTTTCATAGGTGAAATGTTAAAATAGACCCAATCTCCTACTTTGAATTCAAGGTTCCTTTTTGTATTATCGACATAGTATTTTTATCGACTTTGAGCTGATTTTAGTCTATCTCTTATAACCCGAACCTTCTTAAGAGCTTCATAAACCAATTCGGGACCAAGTAGAGAAAACTCACCTACCTCATACCATCCAACCAGGGATCTACACCTCCTCCCACAAAGCACCTCAAAGGGTTCAATGGAGATAGTAAAGTGGTAGTTATTGTTGTAGGAGAATTCTACCAAAGGTAGGTGGTCATCCCAATTACCTTTGAAGTCGATGACGCAAGCCCTCAACATATCTTCAAGGGTTTGAATAGTGAGTTCCGTTTGACCATCCGTCTTGGGAGGAAAAGGGGTACTAAGTTTCACCTTTGTACCAATACCACTTTGAAAGGCTTTCCAAAAATTGGAGGTAAATTGAGTTCCTCTATCCAAAATGATGGACAAGGGGGATCCAAGCAATCTCACTATTTCTTTGAGGTACAATTTCGCATAATCTTCCGCTGAATATGTGACTTTGACGGGAAGAAAATGTGCGTACTTGGTCAACCTATCCACAATGACCCATATCGAGTCGTGTTGCCTTCGGGTACGAGGCATCCCAAAAATGAAATCCATGTTAATATCCTACAACTTCCATGTGGGAATGTCTATATTTTGAGTCAATCCACCCGGCCTTTGGTTCTCCACTTTTACTTGTTAGCAATTCGGACACTTAGCGACAAAATCCGCATGTCCCTTTTCTTACCATTCCACCCATACGTTTCTCGTCAGTCGTGGTAAATCATTGTGGCACTCGGGTGAATGGAATATCGAGAGCCACGAGCCTCTTCCATGATCAATTCCCTCAACCCATACACATACGCTACACACAATCTTCCTTGGTGCCTAAGAACCCCATCTTCCCCTTGAGAGAAGGACTCATTAGCTTTACTAACGACATTTTCCTTTACCTCCATCAATAGAGGATGAAGGTGTTGCTTGGATATCACCCCAACCACTAGAGACAATTCGGATTTATGGTGAACCATGTCACCACCCTTTAGAGAATCTTCTAGTCGGACACCAAACCGGGCCAACCTATGAACCTCTTTTACTAGATCTTTCTTATCATCTTCAACATGCTCCCACTACCCATGGATACTCAACTCAAAGCATCCGCCACCACATTAGCTTTCCCGGGATGGTAAAGAACACTTATATCATAATCCTTTAAAAGCTTTCACCATCTTCTATTAGCGTAAATTCAAGTCTTTTTGAGTGAATACATATGCTAGACTCTTTTGATCTGTGAACACGTCAACATACACCCCGTATAGATAGTGTCTCCAAATCTTTAAAGCAAATACCACGGCCGCAAGTTCAAGGTCGTGTGTTCGATAATTCTTTTCATGAGGTTTAAGTTGTCTATAGGTGTATGCTATAACTTTGCCACGGTGCATGAGCACACACCCTAGACCCACTCGGGAATCATCACAATAAACCACAAACCCATTGGTACCCTCCGGTAAAGTCAATATCGGAGCGGAGATGAGTCTATATTTCATTAATTGGAAGCTTTTCTAACAAGATTCCGACCATTCAAACTTGGACTTATTTTTGGTTAAAGATATTAATGGAGATGCGATAGTTGAAAATCCCTCAACAAACCTCCGATAGTAGCCATCCAACCCTAGAAAACTGCGAATGTTAGTAGGACTCAAAGGTCTAGGACAACTTTTGACCACCGCCGTCTTTCTCGGATCGACCTCTTCCCCTTCTCTAGAGACAATGTATCCAAGAAATGCAACCGATCTCAACCAAAACTCACACTTGCTAAACTTAGCAAAAAGTTGGTTATCTTTGAGAACTTGCAAAACTATTCTGAAATGATCCATATGATCTTCCTCACTCCTTGAGTATATCAAAATATCGTCAATAAAGAACAAATCAAGATACTTTCTAAAAACTCGATTCATAAGGTCTATGAATGCCGCTGGGGCATTTGTTAGAACAAATAACATCACTAGGAATTCAAAGTGGCCATATCTTGTTCGGAATTCCATTTTCGGAATATAAACCTCCCACACTCTAAGTTGATGATAACCCGACCTCACGTCATCTTTGAAAAATAACTCGCTCCGTGGACTTAATCAAATAAGTCATCAATCCTAGGGAGCCGATACTTATTCTTTATAGTGACTTTGTTCAATTTACGATAATCGATACACATTCTCAAGGACCCATATTTTTCTTCACAAACAATACCGGGGCACCCCACGGAGATATGATTGGTTGAATAAAACCCTTTTTTAGTAAATCTTTTAGTTGAGCCTTTAGTTCTTTCAACTCGGCTGGGGCCATCCGATAAGGAGGGATTGAAATAGGTTGTGTATCCGGCAATAAGTCTATGCCGAAGTCAATCTCCCATTTGGGAGGAATTCCAGGAAGATCATCGTGAAAGACCTCCGGAATTCCCTCACTACGGGTACCGACTCTATGGGAGGGATTTCGTATTCAAGGTCCCTAACTCTCACTATGTGTTATAGACAACCCTTTGCAATCAATTTGAAAGCTTTTATACATAAGATTATCTTACCCCTAGGATTTGAGTTTCCTCCTTTCCACTCAAAAATGGATTCATTTAGAAATTAAATTTTGACCACACTTGACCTACAATCAATTGAGGCAAAGCACGCATACAACCAATCCATTCCAAATATGACGTCAAAATCAAGCATATCAAGTTCTATCAAGTCAACTAATGTAACTCTATCGGGCAAGGAAATTGGACAACCTCTGTAGACTCTATTAATCACCACGGAATCACCCATCGGGGTAGAAACTGAAAAAGGTTCGTCTAATATATCGAGTAGTATATCAAACCTCATGGCTAAAAGAAGGGTAACAAAAGACAATGTGGCACCGTGGTCCAACAAAGCACATAAATCAAAGGAGAATAAGCGTAACATTCCGGTCACCAAATCCGAGGAGATCTCTTGATCACTTCGAGATTGGAGAGTATAAAAGATATTTTTTCTTTAGAGAATCCGGGTTCGGAGCACTTGCTTGAGCTTGAGAATTTTCCCCACCTTGAGTGTTCATCATAGGGCAATCTTTCTTCATGTGACCACTCTTTCCACAATTATAGCAATTACCCATGCCCACAAGACACTTGCCATCATTCCTTCTACCACATTTAGAACAAAGAGGCCTATCCACATAAGAATTACCACATTTTCCCTCTTGGGGTTTGGGAGTAGGCACCTTACTCTTATTGGCCCTTGGAGCACTAGAAGATCGTTGATTAGAAAACCCCTTCTTGAACCTTGTTTTGTCTTGAACCTCATACCTATTCATAGAAGAATTACCTTCTTCGATTCTCACCTTCTTCAACTCCCTACCAACTTGTTTAAGCTTTTGTTCCTCAATTTTGCTCAGCATGAACCATAAGACGAGAGATGTCCATGCTATGAATCAATATATCCGACCTACATTCATTAACCACAAGATCGGATATCTCCATGACAAATTTGTTCATCTTAGCTCTAGAATCCGCAACCATAGTAGGACCATGCTTTGATAGTTGAGTAAACTTGAGGCTATACTCCCTCACACTCATACCCCCTTGACGAAGGTTGATGAGTTCTTGAATTTTTCTCTTCCTTAATTCTAAGGGAAAGACCTATCAAGGAAAGCCGTCTTGAAAGCATCCCAAGTAATCCGACCTTTTCTAAACTGGTCTTTCATCCCTCCATTGCTCATGCCAAACTTGAGCCACATCTATGAGTTGGTAGGCAACTAGTTCTGCCTTTTCTTGAGAAGAAACACCCATAGCATTAAGAACCTTGAACACTTTATCAATGAACCCTTGTGGGTCCTCCTCCACCTTAGAACTATAGAAGTAGGGGGATTCATCCTTGTGAAGTCCCTAATCCTTGAAGCGGTGGTATTAGCATTGGGGTTCACTTGCACTCTTGTGTTACTAGCAACTTGGGTAGCCAACAGTTGAGTCAAGATATGAATGACCGACCTTATCTCAACATTAGACATATCCCCGTCTTCAATAGGAACTTGAGGGATTTGAGGAGCTTGAGGGGGAACCGCGTCATTCAAATTCTCCTCTCCAACCCTTCGAGCATTGTTCCTTCTTGTATTCATTGCCTATAAGCACAAATAACGGATTACAAGAAAGGACTAGATAGAGTTAAGACTCTTAGGCACAACTAAGGAATAACAACAGAGTGAAAGTTCATAAGAATCACATAGTCTCTCATTCATAAGTGTGGCACGCTTCACAATTATGAATAAGACACTACATAGACGTGGTTTAATGAGACCTCAATCATAAGAAGATTTAACCTCACTCTCTGATACCAAGTTTGTTACGACCCAAACTACACCCTAGTCCTAACCGACATCGTTGTCTTCTAAGAGGACTAAGACAAGCATCTTAGCATTCGTCATACCAAATATAAGTCAACATCGTGGAAAAATTAAAACGTTTGCTTATATAGCAAGGAGGTTTACATAAACCTCTACATAGGAATCATCCATAGGCTTCTCGCAATAGACCATAACAACACATTGCAATTTAGTATATTACTTTGTCTCATATTAACCATCTAAAGAAGTCAAACAAATCCGGGCAAAGCCCTTATACAAATCCATAATTGCCACATAGGGATTACATAAATATCTTCAACAATAGAGAAAAAATGAATGTCTACTAGACAATGCAAGTAATACTAAGATAGAGTGCGTGGTAGCATCCTCGAACTAGAGGGCATACCCAAAACTTGGAGAGTCTAGTCCAAGCCTTCTTTCTTTAGCCTCAATAATACTTCAACGGCCCGAACATACAATGTTTGGGGAAAAAAGAAAGAAATACGGGTTAGTACAAACCACATGTACTAAGTATGGTCCCTATGCATAAAAATCATTAATGCATGAGAAAAGGGACAATTTATCCAAAACTATGCAAAATGACCAACAATTCAATATACACATATAAGGAACATCATAATCATATCAACATTTAAGTAACTCAAGCAACACTTGTGCAATGCCAAGAATAAAGCCCCATAACCCTATCCAAAGCTAAGTATCACATTAAATAACCCATTTCATGCTTACAATATATTCTCACATATAACATGTTTCATATATCAACACTAGTAATAGCTTACCAACATAATCATAAACATAATCATAATCATAGTCATAGTAATAAAAGAACACTACTAGCATCATCCTATTGGATCCCACATGTGCAATGTGTAAGAGAAGTCCCATACTCTCCCTCACACTATGTAGTAACCTTTAATACAACCCTAATAGAAGTTCACATACATAACTTGTTCATAATTTTACTTTAGGGAAATAACTACCATAACCAACATGAGACCGTGTGAGCTACATGGAATCCGGTGTTCTACCCCCACACCGAAAAGAGAGTGTTAACACTTGCCTAAAGTGCAACCATTATTACATAGCTATTCTAGGTGGATCCACTAAACTAGAGTCCTATGTGGTCACATAGTTAAGGGACAAGGAGATTGTTTCTAGAAACCTTGACTACTAATCGTGAAGGTTTCCATCTCATGAGACAACACATATCTTGGGAATCCATACTACTAGTCGTGAAGAAACCCATGTTGGAGGCCGGACATACTAACATTAGACCTCCATAAGAAATTATTCCCTTTAGTAATCATCATAATAAAAATTCACATTAGTCTCTTTTAGACCTTTAAGTAAATATCTTATCATAGTAGCTCATAGGTGATGATAAGTGAGAAGTGTCCTTTCACTTTTAGACCCAACATTATAATCATGAGAAACTATGTTCAATCATATAATCATCATACCATAACATAATTACATACTTCATAGACAATTCGTAGAACTAGGGTTAGGGATGAGGGATTCTTGTCACCAACACACAACAACACAATTAGTTATAGCATCATTATCACATAAGTATATTTCACCTTGCATAATTGAGATCAAAGGACAATCAAGATCATAACTCATTGCCCTTCATGGGACCTCATACTACAATACCCAAGAACTCACAACCAACATATATAATAGGACAATTCATGAAGTATAAACATAACTAAAATCAAATTAAACAAGTGGCATGTTCATCACCCTCAACAATTCACCTTAATCAATCCAAAAAACTAGGGATTTGGGGGAAAGACATGGGTCAAGGGAAATATCATAGGAATTCATCAATTAAGCATTAGTTCATACTTAAACAACATTAATTCATAATAATTTATCACAATTGTTTCACAATTTCGTTTTAGAAAGAAGACTCATTTGAGGAGAAAAAGCCTTGTTTTGGGGGATTTAGAAATCATCTTTTGAAGGAACTCTTGGGGAAAGTAATCCCAAGATTAAAAGAAACCGTACCTTATAGAGTATAAAGCCACGAAATTGGGTTGAAAAACTTGAAGGCTTGATCTTCTTCTTGGAGCTCTAATGGTCTTCAATGGAGTTTTACAGGAAGAGAGAATTTGGGAGAGAGAGAGGGATTTTCGTTTTCAACTTGTGGGACATGATTTGATTGATAAAATTGACCTAAAACTGACCCTAATATATTATATAGTTCCCCATTAACTTAACCAAAATACCACTCACTTAAATGTGTTTATTTGGGAAGTCAAAACACCCAAAATGTGACTTTTACGATATCTGGGAAGTAGGTGCGCGTTGCGGGGTTAATTCCCCAATTTATTTTCAAATTTTGAGATGAGGCAGTGCGGTCCGTGTTAGACTCGCGTCGTGAGGATGCCTCTCAAATATTGAGGCATGACCTGCGTATCAAGCTCGCGTCGCACGCTATGCATCAAATTCTGCGTGCGCGCAGACTGCCAGGCAGCCTGCGCGCACATGTTTGGGTCCTCCCCAAGGACCCTTCCGATGGTCCTTGGGGTGTATTTTTCAGACATTTAGACTCTATATACTAAAATCTACCTATACAAAGTCTTTTTACAAGTTTTGGACTCCATATAGCCCTCCGAAACCTTCACCAAACATAGGGACGTCATCTAGTTAAATTTCGCTAGTTTCCGGACGTTAAGGCTTTTCTTTAATCCTATTGCTCCGAAACTTCTCAAACAAGTTATTTACACTTATTTAGACCTAAAATCATTATTACTTGACATTTTAGGCTCTAGTATAGGTCATGGAAATATCCAGGTGTGTCAAGCATTCATGGATTTAGAAACAAAACAACATAAGAAACATCATTTAACACTTAGATAAGGATTTCCATAATTTTAAACCAAAGGACCAATTTACCGTGAAGTTAAAAAAATGATACAGTGAACTCTTTCAACTTACAGTGAACTTTGACTCAAACAAATAGTGAACTTTCAAGGTATTACCAATGAGGAAATGAACTCATTTCCGTAGTAGTTTCCCTAACCGAGGTTATCCTAAGACTCTCCAAGGTATGACATGAAGGAAATGTCTAAACACCTCCTTTAATGCACACCAAAGAGATCCTTAAGACTACCCACCATAAGCTTACTCCACTCGGTAGAACAAGTCACCACTCAATCACAAAACATTAGAAGAACACTCAACAACACACCAAGACTTCCCTTTCGGAATGCCTACTTAGTGCAATGAGTAGATGGGGCGTCCCATTCCACCACCTACCCTAAGTAGTACACTCTTTTAGAAGGATTGGCACCAAGACTCCCCTTTCGGAAGGTCTACTTAGTGCAATGGATATATAGCATCACATACCACCACCTACCCTAAGTAGTACATTCTTTTAGGAGACTTAGTTCATTAATTTCATATAAGACTCGCCAAGACTCCCCTTCCGGAATGCCTACCTAGTGCATAGGATAAATAGCGTCCCATTCCACTACCTACCCTAAGTAGCACACTCTTTTAGAAGACTTATCACATTCATTACTTTTGTGGGGGTTAGCTTAACCGACATAAACCATGAGATCTAGACATGGAATCCCGATATTAACACCTATTAGATGAGGTATCCTCACTTGCCTAGAGTAAGGTCATTCTTTTTATCTTTTACATGACTTTCTCAATAGCTACACCTATGTGGGCGCATAGTTAAGGGATAAGTAGCTTGCTACTAAGTAACTCATTCTCTACTAACGAGGAGTACTCATATCAAGAGGTACATTGCAATACAACATCTCAACCCTCATGAAGTGTAACCACCCCTTCTTCATATCATCTCGGTGCTAAGCATAATTCCCCACGGATCCTCAACATTTTATAATATAGGTTAAGGATAACTAGTGAAAACCACATCTCAACTCACGAAGGGTATTCACCCTCCGACCTATCTTAGAAAGCTCTTAGGATGTAGTTAGGTTGCTACTAAACACTTTATCTCAAATCACGAAGAGTGTTCACCCCGAAACTCCCCTTTTTACTCAACTTAGCTTTATACATTCATTTAAGTGTGTGTACATGTAAGCACACCTTGGATATAAGCATCATTTTATTTATATTAACTTCTATACATGCTTTAGACCTTCATTCATCAAATCACACACTTTACATGCTTCAAAAAATCATATACTTCATTAAGGCATAATCTAAGCACAACATGCAATTCATGCTTTATAATACACAATACATGAACCATCTTAAATATCACTTCATTTCACATATTAGTCCTCCAAAGAAACACTCACAATACATACTAAGTATAATCAAATCCATCAAGTAAACACCGCCACCAAGAAGGTGGATCATACCACTCAAGATAAATTCATAAAGAGAGTTAACAACGAACTAACTTACCATTCTTCCAAATACTTCACATATATTAACAATTTTACTAAAAAATTAATCATAATATATCCCTTAAGGAAGTAGCTAAACAACAATATCAACATAAGGAAAGCAAAGTACAAAGACTACCCAGTCATGCTCATTTAAACCATTTCTTTAGCCAAATTTTGATAAAAAGCTTTAACATGTTTTCATTGAAGTTTTAGCATTAAAATCATAACCTAACATTCGAAACATCATTATTAAGTCATTGAAAACATTTTCATGCAAGACCCATATTTAGATTTGAAGATAGAAGAAAGTAGGGTTGAAAACCTTTTTTGAAAATCCATTAGAAGTGACTCCTTGAATGGAAGAGAGTTCAAGGATGGATACCATACCTTAATTGGGAGAAAACCCACTAAATTTGATGAAGAAACACGTCCAAAATAGACCTCCTAGTTCTCCTTGAGTTTTAGCTCCAATGGTGACTTTGAGAGAGAGTTCTAAGGCAGAGGAGTTTGGGTTTTAGGAAATGAGGTCTAAAATTAGGTCTTATGGTTTGAAATACTTTAATATACCTAATAATCCCTAAAAATATCATCCTAGGGTCATAAAAGACTTGGATGTGAAACAAGTAAATGGCGAGCATCTAAAGCGGAGTGGTTTGACCCAAATAACGGATGTCCTACTTGAAAGTGAAAGAAAATTAATATGGACTTCGTTGTTGGGTTCCCTCAAACCCAGAGTCAAAATGACTCAATTAGGGTTATTATGGATATATTGATTAAATCCGTTCACTTCATCCCCGTTGATTCTACTTATTCGGCGGAGGATTATGAAGAATTTACATAGATGAGATTGTGATTCTTCATGTGATCCATTTGTCCATCATATCGGATAGAGGTTCATAATTCACTTCTCATTTTTGGAAGTCTTTTTTAAAAGAGTTGGGTACTCAATTGAGGCTTAGCACTGCTTTTCATCCTCAAACAGATAACCAAGTGGAGCATACCATTCAAACCCTAGAGGATTTGTTAAGAGCTTATGTAATAGAATTCGAAAGGAATTGGGACAATCAATTGCCGTTGATTGAGTTATCGTATCGTAATAGCTACCATTCGAGTATTGCCATGGCTCCATTTGAAGCACTCTATGGTAGGAGATGTATGTATCCGGTTGGGTGTTTTTAGGTTGGTGAGTCTTCGCTCCTTGATCCTGAAATAGTCTATGACAATTTGAAGAAAGATCGGGTTATAAGGGATAGATTAAAAACAGCCTATAGTCGGCAAAATTCCTATGCCGACGATAGAAGAAGAGACCTTGAACTTGAAGTGGGTGATAAGGTGTATTTGAGATTTCACTTATGAAAGGGTTGATGAGATTCGGCAAAAAGGGGCAACTAAGTCCCCGGTATGTGGGTCCCTATGAGGTTTTGCAACGGGTTGAAAAGGTTGCATACATGTTTAAGTGAACTAGCTTAGGTTCATCAAGTATTTTATGTGTCCATGCTTAAGAAGTGTATTGGCGACCCCGTGTCGATTCTCCCTATTGAAGGGTTTGGAATGGATGAGTACCTTTCCTATGAAGAGGTTCCGATGGAAATTCTAGATCTCCAAGTCAAGAAATTTAGGAACAAAGATGTGGCCTACGTAAAAGTTCTATGGATAAATCACCTAGTTGAGGGGGCAACATGGGAGGTCGAGGCCGACATGAAGTCCCGTTATCCTAATCTTTTTCCTAATTAAGGTTATTTTTTCCTATAAATAATGAAAATAATGGATAAATTTGAATTTGGCTTGCTTTACTAAAATGTGCATATTTATGGTAAAGGGTTCATGATAAAAAGAAGTTTTCATGTGAAAATGCTTATTTACTTGATTTGCACTTATTGGTATTTTGTGTATTTTTACCTTCATGAAATAGTATTTAGCATGTTTATGTGTTTTGAAATAAGGTTGTGATACGTGCCTCTTGATGTTTATGTGAGCTCATGCTGTCTTTGAGAAGGTAATTCCTCATGTTGTGATATTGAGCTTTTGTATGTGGCGAATTGTGTTTGGAGTTTCTTTTTGTAAATGCCATGTTTATCTGTTGAATTGAGTCGTGAATTACTCATTTGAGTTTGAAATCATGTTGATTGTGTGTTGGTTGGGCTTCTAGTATTGAGTCAATGCATTCCATATAGGAGGGTCCAAAATACCTATATCTTTCCCAAACGACAACTTGCCAGCACGGGCCGTCGATGGTACTACGGGGAGTAGGTCGAGGAGTTGTGATTTGGGCCTATTTTCACTATTAATTTTTTAGTTAGGGACTTAATTAGTTAATTTGTTAGTTAATTAATTGGGGATTATGGGGTGGTTAATTAAGTCAGTTGAGGGACTATATAAGACCTAACTCCATTAAACTAACCTAACGCCCCACAATTCCCAAACCCAATTCTCTCCAACTTCTCTCTACTTTCTCTCTCTTTTCCCAAAGACATCATTAAAGAACAAGGTCAAGCTTCACTAGGGCATCAAGATTCAAGTTTTATTCTACAATTCTCTAAGAATTAACAAGGTATGGAAGCTATTCACTCTTGGGAACCCTTTCCCCAAGAGGCACTTCAAAGTTCATTTCTAAAGTTGATAAAATCATGTTTTTCTTCTTATTCCGAAATGGATCCTTCAAATTGAATTTTTAGTGGTTTACTTTGATTATTATGGATAGATTATGATTCATTATTTGTTAATTATTGTAGTTATTGGTATTTTACCTAGTTCTAAGGAATAAATCTTGATTGAACCCTTTTCCCCTAACCGTAGGTTATGAGTTGATGTTGAATTGGTTAATGATGATGTCACGACCGGGGAGCACCCACTAGAAGTAACATGGCGTACTTGACCTCTTGGAGGTCTTATACATGTCCGTTGTTATAATTCATTACATTATCATATGTAAATTTAGCGGAAAATTTAATACTTTCATAGCACAACATATGCTAGAACATCACTTCCATTATATATGTAAAAAATCATAAAACATAGTTAAAGAGTCTAGGTCTCTTTGCCATCTTAGACTCAACATCATTAGAGTTCATTAGGGACACGACCCTCATAGCATTAATCAATAACTAATATATTACATGAATTTATAAAAACTTGACATAGGAAATCCTTTGACTTAAGAATTCCTTTCCTTGAGCTTGGGAAACACATATTAAGCTCTTCACCTTAGAAATATCCTTTAAGCATCCATAACCTGCATTTCGTGTAAAAAAGATAAAGAAGAATCGTGTTACTACAAGAATGCACTAAGTATGGAAACCATGAAAAAAACATTCATTTAAAGGGATGTTTTACTTTAAAACCATGCATTATGCCTTTTTGTGAAAACTTCATACAACTTCATAAAATAAGCATTGCACCATTCACATACTTATTTTAAGCATATTCAATAGTCATAATATTACATAAGCCATATATTTCATTTAAGTCATCACTTCACAGTAAACCCATTACACTATACAGTATGTTTCTTTTCCCTTTATTGAAAACTCTTTTCTTCTTAATCCATTAATTTCTCAAGTAACCCTCTACTGATACATGGTGCAATGTATAGATAGTGTACCATTAATCAATCCACACTCACACATCACCTTAAGGCCACTACATAGTCATACATACAATCTTCATTAATCAATACATACATTCCTAGAACACTTCATATAATAACACATATGCTTCACATTTGACCAAACATACATTTTGGACCACATAGAAGAACTCATTACAAGACAACATACAAGTCAAGACTTCCAACAATATCATAAGAGACATTAGTCAACAATACATACTTGGACTTCACTTCATAAGACATCTTAAGACCTTACTCATAATCCCAATTTAAGCTTACCAGTGCAATGTACATGTGAAGTCCCATAACCTCACACCTACTTAGTAAACTCATCAATAGACTACAATCATATCATTTACTTCATACATTAAGAAGGCAAGTAAAGAGAACCTCATACATGCAAAGCAAGATCTTCTGCATATAGTCACTAAGATCCACATTATGCATATAAGGTAAGAACACATCATATAGACTCGTTATGACTCATAGCATGCATATCATCATAAAAAGTAGATAATACGATAATTTCATGCATTAGGACATAAACATAATCATATACATTAGAAAACCTTCCTAGGACTCCCTTTAAGAGCTACTTGTGCAATGCAAAGGCAAAGTCCCATACCCTCACTTACACTAAGGAACTTCACTAGGTTATCCTAATTAGGGTCCTTACTTTACTTCCATTGTCCATTTTACATTAGGGAAACTTATAGCCTTAACTGACACTAAGACCATGGGTGCTAAACATAGAATTTGGTGTTGTAGAACCTTAAACCAAGGAAAGGGGATTTATCTTGCCAAAGTAGAACATTAAGATCATGCTAGCATATTTGGTTATATCACTTGCTAGATCCTATGGAGCAAGAGTAGTTAATGGAACTTGGAGGCATATAAGGAAACCCTAGGTATGCCTAGTTAGGCATTGTAGTTATCCACATTATGAGAATTATTGTGAACCTACCTTCCCATATTGGGAATGGACACCCCTCAACTTGAAGTTTACTCAATGCTAAGCTAAGTTACCTATATTGAAAAACCATTATTGACATTACTTTAAAAAATTAGGCTTTGTGAGATCGAATCCCCATATGTGTAGCTCATAGGTCATAGATGAGAGTTCATCACCATGTATCATGTGAGAAGACCTTTCACATAGACATAGCATATTCAAGCACTGTAACACTCCGAAAAGTCAAGACCTAATATAGAGCCTAAAATGAGTGTTTAAAGGTTTAAATACTGTTTTTAGACCTAAAATAATGTATATAAGTAATCAAAGAAGTTTTAGAGCCAAGACGTCAAAGAACGTCCATGACTTCAAGAAACTAACCTAATTGAACAAGTTGACATTGCTATGTTTGGGGATGGTTTAGGAGGGTCAAATGAAGTCTAAAACTTTTAAAAAGACTTCGGTTATGTAGAATGTTGTGTAGAGGGTCTACATGTTCAATATTCCCCAAAGACCACCCGAAGGGTCATGGAGGAGGACCCCAACATGTAGTATAGAGGGTCTAAACGTCCAATATCAACTTCTTTCAACATATAAACATAGCATTAACAATTAGGAACTTAATCCATACATATCATAACAGAAGCTCAACTTTTCATATCACATAAGGAGGTACTACCTTCTCCATTTCAATATGAGCTCAATATGAACATTAAATGTTGATATGTTGATTTCTTATAAAAACAATATAAATTATGCTCATTACAATCTTCCATGAACACTTATAGCACACAACACGTTCAAGTGAAAGCCAACATATTAAATATATTTCATGGAAAGACAAGAACCCAACTTATGCATGAATTTTCTACTACTATATGCACATATTTAGAAAAACATGATAAGTTCAACATTTTTCACAATAGTCATATAAGAAATTACTAACCTTAATCTTGGCTAGGAGTAAGGAAAAAAATGAGGATAGCGGGTCTTCATGTCGGCGTCGGACTCCCATATTGCACCCTCAATAAGGTGGTTCCTCCATAAAACCTTTACGGAGAAAACCTCCTTATTCCTCAATTTCTTAACTTTGGGATCCAATATCTCAATCGGGACCTCCTCATATGAAAGGTTCTCCTTTACCCACAAACCTTCTAGAGGAAGAATGGACACCGGATCGCCTATACACTTCTTAAGCATAGATACATGGTCTACATGATGAATCATGGACAACTCATTTGGAAATTTCAAATCATAGGAGACACTCCCAACCTTCTTCAAAATTTCATACGGCCCCACATAATGGGACTTAGTTTCCCTTTCTTCACACCTTTCATAGGTGAAATTTTCAAATAGACCTAATCTCGTACTTCAAATTCAAGGTCCCTTTCATTATTATCAGCATAGAATTTTTATCGACTTTGAGCCGCTTTTAGTCTATCACTTATAATCCGAACCTCCTCAATAGCTTCATAAACCAAGTTGGGGCCAATTAGAGCAAACTCACCTACCTCATACCACCCAACCGGGGATCTACACCTCCTCCCATAAAGTGCCTCAAAGGGTCCCATGGAGATAGTAGAGTGCTAGTTATTGTTGTAGGAGAATTCTATCAAAGGTAGGTGGTCATCCCAATTACATTTGAAGTCGATGACGCAAGTCATAAACATATCTTCAAGGGTTTGAATAGTGCGTTCCTCTTGACCATTCGTCTTGGGATGAAAAGCGGTACTAAGTTTCACCTTCGTACCAATCCCACTTAATATGTTGTTCATATATCTTTGCAAGTACAGTAAACTCATTGATTTTGTCTTCAATACAAAAAAACAGTATTTATAGTATGTCATTTTAACACCTCCAAGCTCTCAATAGGTGTTAAAATTAAATTCCATGAATTAGCTTCTTACATGGCCTTATTTGTACCGACTTCAATCCACAAGTTGCTTTATTCCACTGGCTCTTGCTTATTATTTATATGAAGTTCTGATATTATGGATGCTCAAGTTTATCAAGGTTTATTAGCCTTGTTCCTTGACATGGGACATCTTGAAAACTATTAAATTGACATCGAATCCCCATATGCGTAGCTCATAGGTCATAGATGAGAGTTCATCAACCTATCATGTGAGAAGACATTTCACATAGACATAGCATATTCAAGCACTATAACACTCCGAAAAGTCAAGACCTAATCTAGAGCCTAACATGAGTGTTTAAAGGTTTAAATACTTTTTTAAGACCTAAAATAATGTATATAAGTAATCAAAGAAGTTTTAGAGCCAAGACGTCAATGAACGTTCATGACATCCGAAAACTAGCCTAATTGAGCTAGTTGACGTTGTTATGTTTGGGGAGGGTTTAGGAGGGTCAAATGAAGTCTAAAACTTTTAAAAAGACTTTGTTTAGGTAGAATGTAGTATAGAGGGTCTAAACATCCAATAACGATGCCCAAGCACCACCCGAAGGGTCATGGAAGAGGACCCAAACAAGTAGTATAGGGGGTCTAAACGTCCAATACCAACTCCTTTCAACATATAAACATAGAATTAACAATTAGAAACTTAATCCATACATATCAAACAAAAGCTCAACTTTTCATATCACATAAGGAGGTACTACCTTCTCCATTTCAATATGAGCTCAATATGAACATTAAAGTTGATATGTTGACTTCTTATCAAAACAATATAAATTATGCTCATTACAATCTTCCATGAACACTTATAGCACACAACACGCTCAAGTGAAAGCCAACATATTAAACATATTTCATGGAAAGACAAGAACCCAACTTAGGCATGAATTTACTACTACTATATGTACATATTTAGAAAAACATGACAAGTTCAACATTATTCACAATAGTCATATAAGGAATTACTAACCTTAATCTTGGCTAGGAGTAAGGGGAAAAAGATGAGGATAGCGGGTCTTCATGTCGGCATCGGCCTCCCATGTTGCACCCTCAACAAGGTGGTTCCTACATAAAATCTTTACGGAGGCAACCTCCTTATTCCTTAATTTCTTAACTTTGCAATCTAATATCTCAACCGGTACCTCCACATATGAAAGGTCCTCCTTTACCCCCAAACCTTCTAGAGGAATAATGGACACCGCATTGCCTATACACTTCTTAAGAATAGATACATGGAATACCATATGAATCATGGCCAAATAATTTGGAAATTTCAACTCATAGGTGACACTCCCAACCCTCTTCAAAATTTCATACGACCCCACATAACGGGGACTATGTTTCCCTTTCTTTCCAAACCTCATCACCCCTTTCATAGGTGATATTATCAAATAGACCCAATCTCCTACTTCGAATTCAAGGTCCCTTTTTCTATTATTAGTATAGGATTTTTATCGACTTTTAGCCGCTTTTAGTCTATCTCTTATAACCCAAACCTTCTCAAGAGCTTCATAAACAAGGTCGGGACCAAGTAGAGCAAACTCACCTATCTCATACCAACCAAACGGGCATCTACACCTCCTCCCATAAAGTACGTCAAAGGGTTCCATGGAGATAGTAGAGTGGTAGCTATTGTTGTAGGAGAATTCTATCAAAGGTAGGTGGTCATCCTAATTACCTTTGAAGTCGATCACGCAAGCCCTCAACATATCTTCAAGGGTTTGAATAGTGCGTTCTGCCTGACATCCATCTTGGGATGAAAAGCGGTACTAACTTTGACCTACGTACCAATCCCACTTTGTATGTTGTTCATATAGATTTGCAAGTAGAGTAAACTGATGGATTTTGTCTTCAATACAAAAAATCAGTATTTATGTAATGTCATTTTAACAAGATCTCAATAGGTGCTAACATTAAATGCCATGAAATAGCTTCTTACATGGACTTATTTATACCGACTTCAATCCACAAGTTGCTTTATTCCACTGCCTCTTGCTTATTATTTATATGAAGTTCTGATATTTAGGATGGTCGAGTTTATCAAGGTTTTTAGCCTTCTTCCTTGACATGATACCTCTTGAAAACTATTAAATTGACATCGAATCCCCAGTTATGCAGCTCATAGGTCATAGATGAGAGTTCATCAACCTAAATCATGTGAGAATACCTTTCACAAAGACATAGTATATTAATTCATTGTAACACTTCGAAAAGTCAAGACCTATTTTAGAGCCTAAGATGAGTGTTTAAAGGTTTAAATACTGTTTAAGACCTAAAATAATGTATATAACTAATCCAATAAGTTGTAGATCCAAGACGTCAAAGAACGTCCATGACGTCCGAAAACTAGCCTAATTGAACTAGTTGACGTTTCTATGTTTGGGGATGGTTTCAGAGTGTCAAATGAAGTTTAAAACTTTTAAAAATACCTCATTTTGGTAGAATGTAGTATAGAGGGTCTAAACGTCCAATATCGATGACCCAAGGACCACCAAAAGGGTCATCGAGGAGGACCCTAACATGGGTAGGCAGGCTGCCAAAGCTGCCTGCGAAAGTCAAGAATCAGTGGGATGTTGTGCGACCCACATCCCATACGGACCTCAATGCCTCAAATTATTGTTTGGAAATAAAATGCGTGTTGGCCCCGCGCGCGGAGCCACTTCATAGATCCGGTAAAATCACATTTTTGACATTTTGACTTCACAAAAAGACCTATTTAAGTGAGGGCTCTTTTGGGTAATTTAGGGGGTAATTATGCATAGCCTAAGGGTCATTTTAAAGTCATTTTTTACTCAGAAAAAATCAATTCCCAAAACAAAAATCAAAGCTCTCACCTGTCTCTACTTTCTCTCTCCCCAATTCCTCCATTGAAGAAGGAAGAGAACTTGAAAAAGAAGGTCAATTTCTCTAGGATTTCACTTCAATTTCGTGGATTAAGCTTCAATAAGTTATGGGTTCTTCACTCTTGCAATTCCTTTCCCCAAGAGGTCATCTCAAAGTTGTTTTCTAAATTATCCAATTCCATGGGGGTTTTCCAATTCTAATTGATTTTCTTCTAAACTTCAAATTGATGATGAATTGTGATTTTCTACGACTAATTGAGTATAGATTGTTCGTTAATTGATGTTAATTGATGCAATTTCATGTTGATCATGTTCCCTTCCCCAATTTCCTAAATTTTGGATCTTAGTCATGAATTGATGGGAATTGAAGAATGATTTGATTATTAGACTTGTTTTATCAATTCTAATTCATGTATGGATTGACTAGGGTAATGTATTGTTGGTATTGGATCTATTTCTTGATGAATTCATGATTAAACCTAATTCCCCTTACCCTAGGTTATGAATTGATTTTAATTGGGATAGTGATGATGCAGTTGACCTAGTTCTTGTGTTAATTACTATAGATTGATGTTACTACATCTATTGTTGGAAGTAATTGGTTGGTTGATGGTAAGACCATGATGACGGCTATTGAAGGACATTTGGTAAGTCTTCATGATCCTAACCTTTACTTCAAGTATGATGGCTTGTGATTGGTGATGTCGTTCAATTGAAGTATACCTTGTGAATAACCTACATAGGTGTTGGTATGATCTTGAATTGAAATGTCTTGATTGTGTGATTGTGAGATTATGCTTAAGATGAAATGATATGCGGTTGGTGATGACTTGCTTATGTGCCTTGTTATGAAATGATGATGATGATGATATGATAATATCATGCAATACCTATTGAGCTAAATGACTATTATTATACAAGGGATAGATCCTATGACCTAAACTAAGTGATGATTAATAAAGAAAGACATTTCATAAGGGACATAGATTATCACCGAGTGAACTTGACAATGGGAGGTGTTGACTTCCCATAGAGGAATATTCACCCTATAGTTCCATATAAGGTGTTGACTCCCCTATGAGGGACACTCGCCCAATGGCTTCCCATAAGATGAGGATCCAATGGCCATAGGCATATAGATGGTTCATACATATCTGCTAGTTCAATAACTATGTTTCTACCATAGGAAGACTGGCTAGTGGATCCACTTAGAAAGCTATGTTTATGTTTGGCTCTACTTTGGCTGGTAGAACACCTTCCATCGGCGTAAAGATTTTGTAGACCCTCAACATGAATTAGGGTGTCCAGATCCTAACATTCTTGTCTTAAGATTATAAGGTCCTAAAATGACTTATAATAAGGTATTGATGCAGTGTGTAAAGTTTGAGGTGATTTGGAAGTCAAACGTCAAGGGATTACCAAGACGTTCGTTGACTAGTCACCTATGTGCCTCATGTGTCTATACTTGCGTATAATTGTATGTCATGAGATTATGAAGTCTTAAAATGATTCAAAATGATGCTTATAGTCAGTATATGGAGTTTAGTGATGTTTGTAGGTCAAACGTCCAAGACGTTCGAAAGTTAGCCCTTGAGACGCTCATGAGTGTCTTGATGGGGCCTTGCATGTTTGGAGGTGTTTTATGTGTGAATTTTGGGTGAAACTTGCATGGAAGGTCTTTGAATTGTCAATGTGCATATTTAAGTTTCAAATTCCCGTGTACGACTTCCCAAGGGCACCGCAAAAGTGCCCACAAGAAGGACCCAAGGGGTGTCGAGACACTGCATTGGCAGTGTCAATTTACTTAATCAAACGATGCCCAGTTTGTTGACCAACGGCCCGTTGGTAAGGTCTCGTCAATAACACTTATCCTGGGCAAGGCTCAATAAAAGAACAGCCCAAGGTCCCATTGATTGAATCCACAAACGGCCCGTCGATAGACGTACTGGCCGTCGATGGTGCCCGTCGATGATGGCCTGCTACTGATGCCATGCGACCGTTTCATTAAAGGGGTGAATGGTAAATTCACCCACATCGTAAACTGACCCTAATAGGTTTATTTATCTATTTTTGGGTGTATATAAATGATCGAAACGTGATCAACCCATTCCCAATTCAATTCTCACAAAATAAACTTTCCCTCCAAAACCAATTCTCCCTAGAAACCTCTTTTGTTGGTGAAGCTCAAGAACATCTTGGAGCTTGGATTTCCATGGATTATTCATAATGTTTTAGAGGTTTTATACTACATAAAGGTATGGTGACCCTTCATTTCTAGTTATCCTTCCATCTAGAGAGTTAATCTCAATGTTTCAAAAGAGATTTCATGATCAAACTTCTTCTTCAATCTAGCCATGGGTTCTTTCTAAAAATGTTTTTAATGGCTTAATCATGATAAATTTATGATAATGTATTGGTTTTAACGTGAATTTTAATCCAACTGCATTGTTAACCCATGTCCCTTCCAAAACTCGATTTAGCCCTTGCATGGGCATTGTGATTGTGGCTTGTTATTGGTGGATTTGTGATTATCTTACGTTGAATTGCTTATATCTACTTTTATTTAAGTATATTGAAGTTGAATTGCTTATCAATGATCCAATTGGATCAATGTATGAAAATTTGAACATGCTTAGCCTATGCCTCTATGTGTTCACCGTAACCTTGCCTCTATTAAGCATGAATGTGGGATTCAATTGTGTAGGAATAATTATATCTATTGTATTATTTGGATATTATTTCTGAATTATAGAGAGGTGATTCATGTGGATCAAGTTTCGATTAGCCCATGTCCTTCTATTTTCCATGGATTCTTAAAAGTAGCATGTTCACTGTAATCTCGAGTTTATGGCAATTGTAGGGTTTTGTTTATGTTATGACTCCTTTAACTATTGCCTTATATTGATATTATTAATGAATTGTGGGTATGAATCCTAGATGATCAAAGTAAAGGAGTCTTGCCATGAATTGGTCTAGTTTCTTTTAGCCTATAAATTGAATGTTGTAATGAACATTATGTTATCTTAATTCTAGGCCAGATAAAACATGAAGTAGACTTGACTATTATGTCTTTAGCTACTGCCCTTGATTGATACTGTTGTTGAAATATGAATGATGATCCATGCAAGTGAAATTGGTTAATGGTCTATGTCCTTCTACTTCCTAGTATGGTGGTGATGGATTCTACTAGTTTGTAGCTTGGTCTTGTAGTAGCATATGCATGACTTCGAATATGATTATTGTAATTTAGATACTTCCCTATACTTGTATTAATGATGAAAAAGGTGTATTGATCAATGATGATCAAAGGTTGATAAAGTGGTAAGAATGGCTCTTCGTCTCTACTTTTATAAATTATTGTAGTTGATGAAGCCTTGTATGGCATTGTGTGGAATGGTCCACCTATGGTGGAAGTTTTTACTTCTTGTCAATCTATATATGTGTTGATTATGGCCTTGAAGAGAAATTGATGAATATTTCAGTTTGTGGTTATGATGATCACACTATGTGAAACTTATGCCTACTTTCCTTTTGTAGTTTGATCTAGGTGATCTTACTATTGTTATGAGCATGTAAATGGTTATGTAAGATCATGTGTAGGTGCTTCCATTAATGAAGTATTAAGGATTGATGAACCCTACTCATGTACCCCTATGAAAATGTGTGAATAGCTAATGTTAGGAGTCTCAAAGTATAATATGATTATAGCTTGCCTTCTATGATAAATTGTGTTGTGTGGTCTATGCTTGAAAGTGTAATGTGCTCTTAAGAGGATGGCTGCCTCAATGTGATTGTTGATAGCCATTATGTGATAATGTTGAACAATGTACACACACAATCACACATTGCGCATGCTTACAATGTAGTAAAGGTTTCTAGTGTCTAATGGAAGGTTGATCTCATATTCACTAAATGTCTACTACTATGCATGTAAGTTACATGTATGTGAAGTATGTTATGTATTCCATTAACTAGGATGACTTGATAGGTGTACTAGTATGGTCAAGGGTATGTGACCTTGTCTATGCATTGCACATGTGTACCTTGATAGGATAGTTCCTAGGTTTGCTTTCTATGTGCATGAATATGAATGTATGGTCATGTGTGGTTTTAAAGTGTTTGTGTGAAAGGAGTGCTCACATATATGTATACACACACACATGAATGATTATCTAGTCAATAGAGGAGCCTTGAAAGGTGTGCTCAAGTGTATCCTTAACTAGATAGTGATAATACATATGTTATGTTCATGTTAAAGGATTTCTCACATGATTTAGGTTCATGAACTCTCATCTATGACCTATGAGCTAAGCATATAAGGAAATGTGTAAGATCCCAAAATGACTTAGGTAATCTATAGCCTAACGTTGTTTTTATGATTGTCTAAGGTCCTAAAATGGTCAATAAAGTGTTATTGAGGCATTAGCTAAGGGTTTAGGTGCATTGGAAGTCAAACGTCAAGGAACGACCAAGACGTTCGACGACTAAGTCACCTAAGTGTCTCATATGTGGTTATGTGTGGTTATATGTGTTTATGTATGATGCATGAGCTAATATGGTCATTAAATGAGTTTATATGGTGTATATAGTTAGTGTGTCAGGTTTCGTGAAGTTTGGAGGTCAAACGCTCAAGAACGTCCATGAGGTTCGAAAGATGTGCTTTGAAATGACCTTGTGTGTCTAAGCATGTTTCATCGAGTTTTACGTGTTCGTTTTGGATGAAACTCGTGTAGAAGGTCCTAAAGTCCTATACTTGCATGTTTGGGTTAGAAACGTCCAGGTACGACTCCACATAGGACCCACAAGGGGCCCTAAAAGTGGACCCCAACATTGGAGCTCAAAACTGCCAGGCAGTGGCAATCGACGACCCAAACGACGGCCAGTAGACCAGGCAACAACCCGTCGATGGGTATCGTCGATGGAGCCACTTGTACTGCAGGTTGGGGAGTTTTAGGTGCAACCCACGAGACCCAAACGATGGGGAGTGGGTGAGACCACGGTCCGTTGGTATGGGCGTCGATGGTGCAGCCTGTTTCCTGCCAGGTTAATGTTAAGTTGAGGGTGAACTTGTAAATTAACCCCATGCTCCTATAAGTCTTTGGACGTTTTTTTTATAGTTTTTATGGGTATTTTAAGAGTATATAAGTCATTCAACTCTCAATTAAACCCTAACAGTAGGATCAAAACATATTTCCTCCAAAAGTTTCTCTAAAAACCTCCATGAGAGTTCAAAGCGAAGATGAAGTTTGAAGATGGGTCATCAATGGAGTTTCTTCTTCAATTAGCATTGGATTCTTGAAATAACGTATGGGAGTTCTTCATCTAAGGCTTGCTATCACCTTAAAGCCAATTTCAAAGACGATTTTCAAAGGATTTCAAAAAGATGAAAAAGTCCAATTTCTACTGTAAGTCTTGGGTTTAGCATGAAAGGTTTTCAAACGTTAAGATATGATGTTATTGATGTTTAAGTGATGTTTTCCAATGAAATTCTGTCACATCTGGGGATCACCCCCTAGAAATAACATGGCGTACTTGACCTCTCGGAGGTCTTATACAAGCCCATAGTTATCATTCATCGCTTTGACATAGTAAATTTAGCGGAAAATTTAAAACTTTTCATAACACATTATATGATAGAAACTTCATCTCATATATAGATAAAACATAAGTCATAATACATATATAGACCTTAAGTCTCTTTACCATCTTAGACTCAACAACTTTAGAGTACATTAGGGACACGGCCCATAAGACACATTACGTAACTATACAATATTTAAAGACTTTACGATAAAGACATTAGTAGGGAATCCTTGGAACTTAAGGACCCCTTTCCTTGAGCTTGAGAATCACATATCAAGCTCCTCAATCATAGACATCCTTTAAGCATCGACAACCTACACTTTGTGTAAAAAGTAGAGAAGAATGAGATTAGTACAAGAATGCACTAAGTATGGCAACCATGCAAAAATATGCATTTAAAAGGGACATTTTCTTGAAATCACACTTCATGCCTTTTTGAGTAAATATTTATAAAACCTTTAAACAATAGAATTTATATCATTCATATAAACATATTCAAAGGTCAAACATCACATAGGATCACATTTAGAATTTATGGCATTTTCAGTCATTTTACAGTAAGCTCTTTCACGTTTACAGTGAGCTTTATTCCCTTTCATTCATTAACTTCCCAAGTAACCCTTTAGTTATACTTGGTGCAATGCATCACCTTAAGGACACAAGGAAACGGACATATCGTCAACACAAGATAAAACATACCATCATAGAAGTATAGTACAACATAGACCTAGTTAAGTCAAAATTATAAGGGCATTACAGTGAACTCCTAGTCATTATGCACATATACTTATCTTACTTCACATAGAACCTTATAAGACCTAACTCATGCCCCCAATCTAACTCTACTAGTGCAATGTACATGTAAGGCCCCATAACCTCACACATACTTAGTGAACCTATCATGAGACCAGAACCCTTTACATCCAAGTCATATATCAACATAGTAAGAGAAGACCACTTCATTTATGTAAAGCAAGACCTTAATCATATAGTCAACAAGATCAACATTATGCATAAAGACTCATATCATAAAAATTTACATAACAAGTAGACAAGTACTACAATGTCATATATAAAGAACACATACATAGTGACATGCATTAGAACACCTGCCTATAACTTCCTTAGGAGCTACTTGTGCTATGTCTTGATGGGTTAATTACTTCCACCTATCCTAAGTAACCTCCCTTAAGTAATTCTAGTTAGGGTCCTAGTCATTTACTTCCATTGTCCATTTTACTTTAGGGAAACTATAGCCTTAACCGACATAGACCATGTGATGCTAAACATGGAATCCAGTGTCATGAAACCCCACACCGAAAGATTCTGGTCTACCGGCGAAAGTAGAACCAA
This sequence comes from Solanum sitiens, assembly GCA_016801875.1. Classification (NCBI taxonomy): domain Eukaryota; kingdom Viridiplantae; phylum Streptophyta; class Magnoliopsida; order Solanales; family Solanaceae; genus Solanum; species Solanum sitiens. The sequence goes on along the minus strand of JABWTJ010000375.1, from coordinate 1,008,152 downwards.
ACATACCATAGCTTTCTAGGTGGATCCACTTGCTAGTATCCTATGGTGGCATCATAGTTTATGGAACTTGGGGGAAATCATGGAAATATCAACTCTACGCACTTTGTTGGGTCATGAGGCTATCCACCCCATGAGATTTATAGTAGACCTACCTTCCCACATTGGAAAGGGACACACACTCATAGACAAGTTCACTCGGTGCTAAGCTAAGTTCCCTTTATTGAAAAAATCTTCATTAACATTTATTTATAAAAACATAGGCTTAGGAGAGTCACACCCTCATATGCATAGCTCATAGGTCATAGATGAGAGTTCATCAACCTAATTCATGTGAGAAATTCTTTCACATGGACATAGCATATGTATAGCACCATCTAGTTTAAGGTACACATGAATACATCTTTCAAGGCCCCTCTCTTGACTAGATCTTCATAAATGTGTGTTTGTGTATTTATATATGTGAGCAAACCTTTCACATAACACATTAAGACCACAAATGACCATACATTCAGATTCATGCACATATAAACCAAACCTAGGAACTATCCTATCAACGTACACATGTGCAATGCATAGGCAAAGTCCCATACCCTTGCCCATACTAGTACACCTATCAAGTCATCCTAGCTAAGGAAAATACATATCATACTTTCATAAAATCATCTTAACATACATAGTAATAGACACTAGTGACTATGAGAACTACCTTTCATTTAGACAGCATGACTTATACTACTTATAACATGCATGTAATGTGAGTGTTTGTACATTGTAAACACGATCACATAATGACTATCAACAATACATTGAGACAGCCACCCTCTTAGAACATAATACTCTTTCAAGCATAGACCACACAACACACAATAGCATAGGAGACAAGTCAACTTCACATTACACTTAAAACCCCAAACTTCTACTATTCATGCATTCTCATAGGGGTTCATAGGTAAGGAATTATTAACCATTTTAACACATCAATGGCAGCCTGTAACGACTCGGATTCTGGAATCCGGATCGCAATCGGCGTCGTTCAACTCTCAGAGGTCGCAGACAAGCCTCATCTTACATTCATCACATTCATCTAGTTAAATTTGGGGAAAATTTAAAACTTTTTATATGTATGAAGTATACATAGACTTCATATAATTATTAACTAGATACATCATACACTAAGCTCAACATAATAAAACAACCATCTAACACAAAGAATCAATTCGAAACTGAAGATGAATATATCATAAATAGTTTGCCAAACACGGCCTTATTACAAAGCTTCAAAATGAAGGTACGAAAGAAACGCTAGGGACAAAATCAACTAGCTATGTCTAAAACTAAGGCTAGACTAAATTTGTAGCATCCTCGAAATCATGAGGACCTACCAATTGGTTTGGAGAAATACTGAAGTTCAAACCACTGCAAGTGTCGTCAATCTGTCCTCAGACCTGCACCTATAAAAATAGTAAATAGTAGGGGGTTAGTACACCACTTGTACTAAGTATGGGTGTATGCACACATACACATAAAGCTATGCATGATCAAGGAAAGCTCTTCCTAAGCAACATGCCATTTCAGGAAAGTCTAGTCATTAGACTTTCCTAATTCGTTAGTTGTGAATTTTGGTATGAATATGATGTATTTTAATGCATTAAAAGCACACAATTCATTTTCTATATGATTACAAGACATTAGTATCATCAACATAATTTTAGAACAACTCGAGCGAAGATTTAAGATTTTGATCCTCTTAGGTCGAGAGCTCCTCTTTGTACACTTAGATTTTTTTTTAGTCTTTTTCTTCTTCTTGTTGTGTAGTTCTACAACTCCCTTAACCCTATGTTTTACTTACAAGTGCAATGATTCATTGTAGTCCCATACCCACAATGAATCAAGTAAGTAATTCAAGAGATTAAGAAATTTGACTTAACTACAATTTGGGGCATGAATATATTTATAAGTCAATACTTATTGACTATACTCATTCTTTAGTTGATTGCATAATGCGTATAGTTCTTGGGGCATATCATTAAAACTTATATTCTTGCTTACTTTGGGCATGAATTCTTTATAAGCCAATTTTTATTGGCTAAATACATTAGTAGATCAATTTGGATAAGTATATTTGAATTAATTATTGGCTATGATCATTTTCATAATAAAAGAAGTCATTATAAGCCAATTTTATTTGGCTAACATCTTTGTCAATTATATAAAGTCATCATAAGCCAATTTATTTGGCTTCATCTTTTTCATAACATGAGGATTCATTATTGGCTATGCCCTTTACTTATTGTAAACTTTATTGGACACGATTTGACTATCCTTACAACAAGTTATTCATTACATCAAATATTCATTACATTTCATAAGCCATTCTCTATTGATTATGCCATTGATTTCATTACTTCCATGTTTTATAATTATACATTTCATATACACGAGACCTTGGAATCGTTGATATAGCATTATGACATCTCAAGTGAGTGCCCAACATATGGGACCTCAACCCGGGGGCCTTCTGTAGCAAACACAGAGTCTACTTCATTCATTCATTCGTACTTCACATTATTCATTTCATTCATTCGTATGCTGATGTAAACACCAGCCATACCTAGGATGAAGTTTAAGACTCTCATCGGGATCATGAAGTGAAATGACCAAGAATGACCTAATGCCATTACTTGAATCTGATTTTACCTCCTGATTGTCTTGCAGAAACACCTTCGGTATCGTTCATTTCTTTATCTTTCATACTTTGAGCAACTTCAACTTTAACCGACATAGATCATGTGCGCTCATGAAATCTGGTGTCTTCCCCACACCGAAAAGAGGTGGAGTCACTGGCCAAGGTGAAACCAAACCATGCTAGCGTATATAGGGAATTGAACCCTGCTAGGTCCCTATATTGGCAGTATAGGTTCAAAGACTAGGAGATATAAGGAGACCCATACCCGGCATGCTGAACAGTCTCATCTCATGAGAGTTACGTGAACCTCCGCCCTTCCCAAAGGAAGGCATCACCGCTCATAGCTAGCCTATCGGTGCTCAGTATAAAGTTCCATTACATTCAACTCATACATCATGGAAGCTGGCTTCTAGCATGAGGACATCATAGCTCATTAGATGATTTCTCATCTCATCATTAGTATTAAGTGTGAACTGTCCTTACACATACATATAGAGTATGATTGCGACTTATTTACTCTTTTGATGACTTGTCATCCTTACTTTACATTGATGAAATATGAATTGTCCTTACATATCATCCTTACTTTACATTGATGAAGGTGAATTGTCCTTACATATCATCCTTACTTTACATTGATGAATGTGAATTGTCCTTACATATCATCCTTAGGTGTTAATAAGACTAGTCTCACATATTCTAACACCTTCATTCGTGAGTATTCTATTAACAAAATAGCTTTGGTGTAAGTAAGACTTGTCTCACTTCCTTTAACACCCCATTCTGGTCACTTACTTAATTTAGACCCCTTTAATTATGTTATAACTCACGTTACTTACTTACTTTAGTGTAGTAGATTCAAATCATCGTTTATGGACGATGAGCACTTCATTCAATGAGTTTCATGAGTTCATATGTCATTCTTTTACAGCATGTTGGGAGTTGTCCCAATGAGTGGCATGCCCTTGGTTATGGGTTCATTGAATTAGCTTAGAAGTGCTTATATTATCATTTGATACTCTAACTACATAAGATTGGCATATGATTAGTATTGGCCTCAACCTTTCAATATTAAACTACATAACCATTTTTGTTGGCATGTGCCAATTTTACCTGTGTTCATATTTAATTTAATATGTATGAACAATTAGCCAAGCTTTTAATTATTTAACATAATATTATAGCAATTTACATGCATCACTTTTAGACAATGTATCATTAGCCATTTTATTGGCATAAACAATTGGGCATAGATTTCATAACCATATTTGTTGTCATAAGCCAATTTTCATGATCAACATGCTTAAGTTTTTGTACATTATACATTAGCCAATCTTTTAGCTATTTAATATAATATTATAGCCAATTCCCTACAACTTGTTTGTCAATGTAGTGTCAGCCAATTTATTGGCATAAGATTAGTATTGGCATAAGCAATTGGCTATAGGCTTCATAACTTCTTTGTTGGCATAAGCCAAAGTTATATTCATTCATGCTTACATTATTATACCTTTATTAATTAGCCAATTCAATTATTAATCATAAAATTATAGCCATTTGCATGCATCCCTTTTGGACAATGTATTGTTAGCCATTTTATTGGCATAAGCCAACAATCACTCAAATTATGATTCATAGAGATCTTTTTAGCTAACCTTATAACATAACTTTAGGCATAACGTTTTTAAACATCTTGGACAGCATCATATTATAATTTGATCAATATATCATCTTCATAACGTCATATTAACAGCAAGTGTGCACAACAGACCGTAACATCTTCATACATAACATTTTCGGACATATCGTTAACATAGTATCATTCTTTTAATTCACGTAATAACACTTAGCATCAAACAAGTCCAATTAATAGGTTCATTCAATCATTATTTAATCAAAAACCATACACATTAAGATCAGCCAGCACCACATACCAACAACATGATTTCTAACCTATTCAACATTGAAATCGTAACAAGGATACTAGGGAAGGAGTTCGACGAGAACGGGAACAACCCTAGTTTCAAGATATTTGAATCATTCAAAGGAAAACACTCTTGGAGAAAGAATTCCAGGAGAGAAACCCATACCTTATGTAGAACTTAATATACGAAGACCTTTGAACGAAACCTTGAAGAAACCTTGAAATCGCCCTAGAGAAATCGATAAATTTTCTGTTTTTCTTTCATTCGTTGCTTGCTGTTTTTATGTCGCCTTTTCTATGAGTTTGAACGTGATTTTTATGTTTAAGAACTTATCTTGAATTATAAAACTTAGGTTTAATAAGTTAATTTAATAAACTAATTAACCAATTACCAAAACGCCCCTCCTAAGTTGACTAAACATAGGAGAACATAACACCTAGTCAAATCTGGAAATTGGTATTGACTATGGTTTTGGTCAACATTTTGACTTTATATTAATTTATTAAATCCTTAATTTAATTAATTTAGGGACCTAGGTTAATTACTAAAGTACCCCTAAGTCATTGGAACCAAAATTAAGCCTTTTGGACCATCCTAGGTTAAGTACTAGGATGTTTCTTGAGTTGTACTAGGTTAGTGTAAGCATTTCGTTTTGATCATTTAAACTAATTAATTAAATTGATAATTTAATTAATTAGGTGACCTAAGGTAATTACTAAAGTACCCTTAAGTCGTTAGGACCATAACCAATCCTTTGAACCATCCTAGGTTAGGTACTAGGTTGTCTTTTTCTTGTTTTAACCGAAATCTGGAAATTGCTTTGTGATTTCGGTTTTGACCCTTTAAATTAATTAATTAAGTTGCTAAATTAATTAATTAAGTAGCCTAGGGTAATTAATAAAGTACCCTTAAGTCGTTAGGATCTTAACTACCTCTTTGGACCATCCTAGGTTAGGTAGTAGGTTGTCCCTTTCTTGTCTTAACCGAAATCTGAAAATTTCCTTTTTATTTTCGGTTTTAGCCCTTTTAAATTAATTAATTAATTTGCCAAATTAATTAATTAGGTAACCTAGGGGAATTACTAAAGTACCTCTAAGTTGTTAGGACCATAACTAACCTTTTGAACCATCCTAGGTTAGGTACTAGGTTGTCTCTTTAACTAGTACTAGCTTAGTGTCAACCCGATTTTGGTCCTAGGTTGTCGGGTGCACTAATTAGTTTATTTCGTTTGGTCCTAGGTTAGTTAGCTATTTAGGGAAGTAGGTTAGAGTCCAGAATTAGTTAGGAAGTTAGTCCCCACATGGAGGGGTCCTTTGTGCATGTTTTTCCCCCTAACTACCCTAACCAAATTCGGTTAGAGTGGTCTCCTCCTTGGCCACTTCTTCACATGTCTTGCACATGTGCTTGCACATGGGTTGGTTGTACTTTTCTAACTAACTATTATTTATGGTTCATTTGGGAATGTTTACTTATTGTCCCAAGGACCCTCACCATGTCCTTGGGCAGTGCTTAATTTACATGATCATTTTAAATGGTCATGTGCTACGGTGCTAGGCTTGACACTTGGATGCCTAGTACTTCATATGTTTTGTTGAGATGTCATTTAATTTAGCTTAGTTTCTTCATTGCAGGTACATTTATTGAACATCAATGTTGGATTGGGTTATGACAACCAAAAAAGTTTATTTCTTATTCGTATATAGAAAATTGGCTAATATCCCTTAGCCAATTTTTCTATACTATGCCCAATATTTCTCAATATTGGGCATTGGGGTGCCTATGTACCCCTAATAGGCTATCCTAAGGGCATACTGGGCTCTTCAATAGATATATGATTTTCCGGAATGTTACATTATCCCCCCCCTCAGGAACTTTCGTCCCCGACTGACACTTACACATCATTTAAACAAAGAGGGTGATTTTCAAAAGTTACTTTATCATGCTTAAACTTTTCTCTTTTGTGAATATATGATTCACACATATTTGGATGATGCATATCATTCAAGCTTATCTGAAGCTTCATATTTAAGATTGAGGAATTTCCTTCTCAATCACACTTAACTTAATGCACATCACAAATCATGCAACACAAAAAACATGCCTATGCTACACAAAAACAGCAACATAAAATTCAACATAACTTCGTTTTAACTCACATAGTGCTATTATAAGTCATTTGATTAGTGACTTATAACACCAAATCAACTAAAGCACTTAAACTTAGAGTTTCATAAACATAAACCAGACCTAGGAAGAGTATATCTAACCTCAAGAACTGAACAAGTGAGGGTAACAGGATCTTATATTTACTACGGACATAGAGTCGATGGAAGGGACTTCTTTTTCAAAGTCTTTGACTCTAACTAAGTGGTATAAATACCCTTAGCTATCAACTTATTGTCTTTTAAATGTGAAACTATTTGGCCTATTGGATTTGAACCACGCCCTTCCCATTCCAGCTCTAACTCATTTGGAAACTGAAGCCTCACTATCATGTTTCGACAATCTATCGTAGCATAACACTTATGGAGCCAATCCATACCTGAGACACATCCTTGAGCTTATATGAAGCCAACTTAGCCTCCTCCTTTTCATTAACACTCGTGGCATGCATTTAGAATCTACCATGTACTCACCTTCATGCGAACGACCACACTTACTACACATCTTTTGATCACGCTGGACATGTCCTTCGTTGCCCCTTCTTGGGAAGTCCAGATCTTGAGTGTGGCGCCTTATACCACTTATCCATCCTAATCCTTGTGTGTATTCTTCTACGAGTTCACACAAGAAGGAAGTTAGATACTCATAATGACACAAAGTGTCAAATCTCTAGATAGCACGATAATGAGTAGAAAAAGGGAAGATTTCCTATCATTGCGTAGTCTCTAAGTCATGATTATGGCACGCTTCACAACCATAAGCTAGAAACTACGTAACGTGGTTGTGTTGAGCTTTAGATCCTAGGTAATTTAACCTCATGCTCTGATACCAAGTTTGTAACGACTCGGATTCTGGAATCCGGATCGCAACCGGCGTCGTTCACCTCTCAGAGGTCGCAGACAAGCATCATCTTGCATTTATCACATTCATCTAGTTAAATTTGCGGAAAATTTAAAACTTTTTATATGTATGAAGTATACATAGACTTCATATAATTATTAACTAGATACATCATATACTAAGCTCAAAATAATAAAACAACCATCTAACATAAAGAATCAATTCGAAACTGAAGATGAATATATCATAAATAGTTTGCCAAACACGGCCTTATTACAAAGCTTCAAAATGAAGGTACGAAAGAAACGCTAGGGACAACATCAACTAGCTATGTCTAAAACTAAGGCTAGACTAAATCTGTAACATCCTCAAAATCATGAGGACCTACCAATTGGTTTGGAGAAATGCTGAAGTTCAAACCGCTGCAAGTGTCGTCAATCTGTCCTCAGACCTGCACCTATAAAAATAGTAAATAGTAGAGGGTTAGTACACCACTTGTACTAAGTATGGGTGTATTCACACATACACATAAAGCTATGCATGATCAAGGAAAGCTCTTCCTAAGCAACATGCCATTTCTGGAAAGTCTAGTCATTAGACTTTCCTAATTCGTTAGTTGTGAATTGTGGTATGAATATGATGTATTTTAATGAATTCAAAGCACACAATTCATTTTCTATATGATTACAAGACATTAGTATCATCAACATAATTTTAGACCAACTCAAGCAAAGATTTAAGATTTTGATCCTCTTAGGCCGAGAGGTCGCAGACAAGCCTCATCTTGCATTCATCACATTCATCTAGTTAAATTTGGGGAAAATTTAAAACTTTTTATATGTATGAAGTATACATAGACTTCATATAATTATTAACTAGATACATCATACACTAAGCTCAACATAATAAAACAACCATCTAACACAAAGAATCAATTCGAAACTGAAGATGAATATATCATAAATAGTTTGCCAAACACGGCCTTATTACAAAGCTTCAAAATGAAGGTACGAAAGAAACGCTAGGGACAAAATCAACTAGCTATGTCTAAAACTAAGGCTAGACTAAATTTGTAGCATCCTCGAAATCATGAGGACCTACCAATTGGTTTGGAGAAATACTGAAGTTCAAACCACTGCAAGTGTCGTCAATCTGTCCTCAGACCTGCACCTATAAAAATAGTAAATAGTAGGGGGTTAGTACACCACTTGTACTAAGTATGGGTGTATGCACACATACACATAAAGCTATGCATGATCAAGGAAAGCTCTTCCTAAGCAACATGCCATTTCAGGAAAGTCTAGTCATTAGACTTTCCTAATTCGTTAGTTGTGAATTTTGGTATGAATATGATGTATTTTAATGCATTAAAAGCACACAATTCATTTTCTATATGATTACAAGACATTAGTATCATCAACATAATTTTAGAACAACTCGAGCGAAGATTTAAGATTTTGATCCTCTTAGGTCGAGAGCTCCTCTTTGTACACTTAGATTTTTTTTTAGTCTTTTTCTTCTTCTTGTTGTGTAGTTCTACAACTCCCTTAACCCTATGTTTTACTTACAAGTGCAATGATTCATTGTAGTCCCATACCCACAATGAATCAAGTAAGTAATTCAAGAGATTAAGAAATTTGACTTAACTACAATTTGGGGCATGAATATATTTATAAGTCAATACTTATTGACTATACTCATTCTTTAGTTGATTGCATAATGCGTATAGTTCTTGGGGCATATCATTAAAACTTATATTCTTGCTTACTTTGGGCATGAATTCTTTATAAGCCAATTTTTATTGGCTAAATACATTAGTAGATCAATTTGGATAAGTATATTTGAATTAATTATTGGCTATGATCATTTTCATAATAAAAGAAGTCATTATAAGCAAATTTTATTTGGCTAACATCTTTGTCAATTATATAAAGTCATCATAAGCCAATTTATTTGGCTTTATCTTTTTCATAACATGAGGATTCATTATTGGCTATGCCCTTTACTTATTGTAAACTTTATTGGACACGATTTGACTATCCTTACAACAAGTTATTCATTACATCAAATATTCATTACATTTCATAAGCCATTCTCTATTGATTATGCCATTGATTTCATTACTTCCATGTTTTATAATTATACATTTCATATACACGAGACCTTGGAATCGTTGATATAGCATTATGACATCTCAAGTGAGGGCCCAACATATGGGACCTCAACCCGGGGGCCTTCTGTAGCAAACACAGAGTCTACTTCATTCATTCATTCGTACTTCACATTATTCATTTCATTCATTCGTATGCTGATGTAAACACCAGCCATACCTAGGATGAAGTTTAAGACTCTCATCGGGATCATGAAGTGCAATGACCAAGAATGACCTAATGCCATTACTTGAATCTGATTTCACCTCCTGATTGTCTTGCACAAACACCTTCAGTATCGTTCATTTCTTTATCTTTCATACTTTGAGGAACTTCAACTTTAACCGACATAGATCATGTGAGCTCATGAAATGCGTTATCTTCCCCACACCGAAAAGAGGTGGAGTCACTGGCCAAGGTGAAACCAAAACATGCTAGCGTATATAGGGAATTGAACCCTGCTAGGTCCCTATATTGGTAGTATAGGTTCAAAGACTAGGAGATATAAGGAGACCCATACCTGGCATGCCGGACAGTCTCATCTCATGAGAGTTACGTGAACCTCCGCCCTTCCCAAAGGAAGGCATCACCGCTCATAGCTAGCCTATCGGTGCTCACTATAAAGTTCCATTACATTCAACTCATACATCATCGAAGCTGGCTTCTAGCATGAGGACATCATATCTCATTAGATATTTCTCATCTCATCATTAGTATTAAGTGTGAACTGTCCTTACACTTACATATAGAGTATGATTGCGACTTATTTACTCTTTTGATGACTTGTCATCCTTACTTTACATTGATGAAATATGAATTGTCCTTACATATCATCCTTACTTTACATTGATGAAGGTGAATTGTCCTTACATATCATCCTTACTTTACATTGATGAATGTGAATTGTCCTTACATATCATCCTTAGGTGTTAATAAGACTAGTCTCACACATTCTAACACCTTCATTCGTTAGTATTCTTTTAACAAAATAGCTTTGGTGTAAGTAAGACTTGTCTCACTTCCTTTAACACCCCATTCTGGTTACTTACTTAATTTAGACCCCTTTAATTATGTTATAACTCACGTTACTTTAGTGTAGTAGATTCATATCATCGTTTATGGACGATGAGCACTTCATTCAATGAGTTTCATGAGTTCATATGTCATTCTTTTAGAGCATGTTGGGAGTTGTCCCAATGAGTGGCATGCCCTTGGTTATGAATTCATTGAATTAGCTTAGAAGTGCTTATATTATCATTTGATACTCTAACTACATAAGATTGGCATATGATTAGTATTGGCCTCAACCTTTCAATATTAAACTACATAACCATTTTTGTTGGCATGTGCCAATTTTACCTGTGTTCATATTTAATTTAATATGTATGAACCATTAGCCAAGCTTTTAATTATTTAACATAATATTATAGCAATTTACATGCATCACTTTTAGACAATGTATCGTTAGCCATTTTATTGGCATAAACAATTGGGCATAGATTTCATAACCATATTTGTTGTCATAAGCCAATTTTCATGTTCAACATGCTTAAGTTTTTGTACATTATACATTAGCCAATCTTTTAGCTATTTAATATAATATTATAGCCAATTCCCTACAACTTGTTTGTCAATGTAGTGTCAGCCAATTTATTGGCATAAGATTAGTATTGGCATAAGCAATTGGCTATAGGCTTCATAACTTCTTTGTTGGCATAAGCCAAAGTTATATTCATTCATGCTTACATTATTATACCTTTATTAATTAGCCAATTCAATTATTAATCATAAAATTATAGCCATTTGCATGCATCCCTTTTGGACAATGTATTGTTAGCCATTTTATTGGCATAAGCCAACAATCACTCAAATTATGATTTCATGGAGATCTTTTTAGCCAACCTTATAACATAACTTTAGGGCATAACGTTTTTAAACATCTTGGACAGTTTCATATTATAATTTGATCAATATATCGTCTTCATAACGTCATATTAACAGCAAGGTTGCACAACAGACCGTAACATCTTCATACATAACATTTTCGGACATATCGTTAACATAGTATCATTCTTTTAATTCACGTAATAACACTTAGCATCAAACAAGTCCAATTAATAGGTTCACTCAATCATTATTTAATCAAAAACCATACACATTAAGATCAGCCAGCACCACATACCAACAACATGATTTCTAACCTATTCAACATTGAAATCGTAACAAGGATACTAGGGAAAGGAGTTCGACGAGAACGGGAACAACTCTAGTTTCAAGATCTTTGAATCATTCGAAGGAAAATACTCTTGGAGAAAGAATTCCAGGATAGAAACCCATACCTTATGTAGAACTTAATCTACGAAGACCACCTTGAACGAAACCTTGAAGAAACCTTGAAATCGCCCTAGAGAAATCGATAAATTTTCTGTTTTTCTTTCATTCGTTGCTTGCTATTTTTGTGTCGCCTTTTCTATGAGTTTGAACGTGATTTTTATGTTTAAGAACTTATCTTGAATTATTAAACTTAGGTTTAATAAGTTAAACTAATAAACTAATTAACCAATTACCAAAACACCCCTCCTAAGTTGACTAAACATAGGAGAACATAACACCTAGTCAAATCTGGAAATTGGTATTGACTATGGTTTTGGTCAACATTTTGACTCTATATTAATTAATTAAATCCTTAATTTAATTAATTTAGGGACCTAGGTTAAGTAATAAAGTACCCCTAAGTCATTGGAACCAAAATTAACCCTTTTGGACCATCCTAGGTTAAGTACTAGGATGTTTCTTGAGTTGTACTAGGTTAGTGTAAGAATTTCATTTTGATCATTTAAACTAATTAATTAAATTGCTAATTTAATTAATTAGGTGACCTAAGGTAATTACTAAAGTACCCTGAAGTCGTTAGGACCATAACCAATCCTTTGAACCAGCCTAGGTTAGGTACTATGTTGTCTTTTTCTTGTTTTAACCGAAATCTGGAAATTGCTTTGTGATTTCGGTTTTGACACTTTAAATTAATTAATTAAGTTACTAAATTTATTAATTAAGTAGCCTAGGGTAATTAATAAAGTACCCTTAAGTCGTTAGGATCTTAACTAACTCTTTGGACCATCCTAGGTTAGGTACTGGGTTGTCCCTTTCTTGTCTTAACCGAAATCTGAAAATTTCCTTTTTATTTTCGGTTTTAGCCCTTTTAAATTAATTAATTAATTTGCCAAATTAATTAATTACGTAACCTAGGGGAATTACTAAAGTACCCCTAAGTTGTTAGGACCATAACTAACCTTTTGGACCATCCTAGGTTAGGTACTAGGTTTTCTCTTTAACTAGTACTAGGTTAGTGTCAACCCGATTTTGGTCCTAGGTTGTCGGGTGCACTAATTAGTTTATTTCGTTTGGTCCTAGGTTAGTTAGCTATTTAGGGCAGTAGGTTAGAGTCTAGAATTAGCTAGGAAGTTAGTCCCCACATGGACAGGTCCTTTGTGCATGTTTTTCCCCCCTAACTACCCTAACCGAATTCGGTTAGAGTGGTCCCCTCCTTGGCCACTTCTTCACATGTCTTGCACATGTGCTTGCACATGGGTTGGTTGTACTTTTCTAACTAACTATTATTTATGGTTCATTTGGGAATGTTTACTTATTGTCCCAAGGACCCTCACCATGTCCTTGGGCAGTGCTTAATTTACATGATCATTTTAAATGGTCATGTGCTATGGTGCTAGGCTTGACACTTGGATGCCTAGTACTTCATATGTTTTGTTGAGATGTCATTTAATTTAGCTTAGGTTCTTCATTGCAGGTACATTTATTGAACATCAATCTTGGATTGGGTTATGACAACCAAAAAAGTATATTTCTTATTCGTATATAGAAAATTGGCTAATATCCCTTAGCCAATTTTTCTATACTATGCCCAATATTTCTCAATATTGGGCATTGGGGTGCCTATGTACCCCTAATAGGCTATCCTAAGGGCATACTGGGCTCGTCAATAGATATATGATTTTCCAGAATGTTACACAGCCCCTATAATTTACCCTAACATGGATACACACATGCTTATACAATAGCCGTACAACCTAGATCACAACTAGAATAGGAAAGTAGGCATAAACTTCTCATAATCATCATGATCACATGTTCATAAGTTCATAAATTTGCCTTCAAGGCCATGGTAAACACATATATAATGACAATAATTTAAACACCGCCACCATAAGTGGACCATACCACACAATGCCATACAAGGCTTCATCAACATTACTATGAAGAAAGTGGAAGAGATAAGCATTCTTACCATTTTCTTTCAATATGGTCATCATTGACAAATACACCTTGTTTATCAACAATTCATATATAAGGCAATAGCTAAATTTACTTTAAGAATAGAAGAAACCATGTACAAGTCACTACGAGATCATGATACAACTAGTTCAAAACATTACCATTGTTCTAGAGAATAGATAGGCATAGATCATCAATCAATTTCCCTAGTCCTGCGCATAAATCATCATGTATAAATAATATAAATTTAGGGCAGTAGCTACATAGATATAAATCAAATCTAAATCATGCTTCATCTACCCAAGAATTAAGATCACATAATGTTCATTACAACATTCAAATTGTAGGCTAGAAGAACCTAGATCAATTCATGCCAAGATTCCTTTTCTTTGATCATCAAGAATTCATACCTACAATCCAGTAATATCATCAATATAAGGCAGTTGTTAAACACAATATGACCTACACGAAATCGTACAACAATTGCCATAATGACTAGATCATTGTGAACATTCTACTTTAGACATCAATGGAAAAGAGAAGAATCATAGGCTAATAGACATTCATTAACATAAATCACTTATTTATAATTCATCAATAATATCCAATTAATACAGTAGACACAACCATCCCTACACAATCGAATTCCACATTAGATCATTAAAAGGCCAATGTTAAAGTGAATTATGTAAAACTAAGCTAAACATGTTCAAATCTTCATACATTGATCCTCATGGATCCATTACATACAATTCAACATTAATTCACATAAATAACAGTAGATATAGGTGATTCAACGTAAGAGCATCACAATTCAATCGATAACAAGTTATGATCATAATGCCCATGCAAGGGCTAAATCATGTTTGGGAAGGGACATGGGTTCATCATGCAATTGGAGTGAAATTCACGTTAAGACCGCTGTATTAACTTCAATTCATCATGATTTGATCGTTCAAAACATTATTAGAAAGAACCCACGGATAGATTGAAGACGAAGATGTTTGATCATATTTTTCTCTTTTGAAACTTTGAGATTAAACTCTCAAGATGGAAGGATAACTAGAGATAAAGATCAGCATACCTTTATCTACAAGAATACCTCTAAAACATGGTGAAGAAATCATGCCATTCCAAGTTCCAAGCTGTTCTTGAGCTTCAACAACAATGGAGGTTTCTAGGGAGAATATTTTTAGAGGGAAAGGTTTAATTTGTGTGAGTTGGTTTGGGAATGGGTTGATCACGTTTTTTATCACTTAAATACATCCAAAAATAACAAAATAAATCATTTGGGGTCATGTTAGCACGTGGGGTGAATTTACCATTCACCCTTTTAATGAAACAGTGCACAGGCAGCAGGCTGCAGGCCACTATCGACGGGTCGTGCATTGGCTACCGTCGATTGGTCCTTGGCCAATATTTGGCTTGAGAACTCCCCAAGCTAAGAACCAATCTACAATACCTCACCTATGGGCCTTTGGTTGAACAACTGGACGTCATTTGGTCCGTTGATTAACACTGCCAAGGCAGTGTCTCGACCAGCCTTGGGTCCTTCTTGTGGGGCCTTTTGCGGGGGCCTTTAGAAGTCGTACCCAGACGTTTACCATGTAAATACAACCCTTAACAAGTTGTATACATTCCACATAAGTTTCACCCAAAACAAACACCTGGAACACGACCAAACATGCAAGGCCCCATCAAGACGTACATGAATGTCTCAAGGGCTAACTTTCGAACATCTTGGACGTTCTTAGACGTTTGACCTCCAAACTTATAGAAACTACATATAATACCATTTAAAATCATTATAAATCAATTTAAGAATATTTATTCTAATTTCATACAATATTAAGCATGCATAGACATATGAGGCACATAGGTGACTAGTCGTCAAACGTTTTGGTTGACCCTTGACGTTTTGACTTCCAAATCACCTCAAACTTTATACAATGCCTCTAAATCATATTATAAGACATTTTAGGACATTAGAATATTAAGACAAACATGTTAGTCTCTAGACACCCTAACTCATTTTGGGGTCTTACAAATTCTCCATGAACCCTTGATCTTCTCAATTCTCTAATTTCCACTAAAATATGGGTGAATTGATTATGCTTTGAGATTGATGAATTCATGTGTAGATTTTCATGGGATTTTGATTCATGTATACATTATGTATGTATGATTTATAGGTTGTTTCAATTTGATTAATTGAGTAATGAATACTTTTAGATCAATTGCATGTTAAGCCTATTGAATTGATATGAACTTAATGCTTACAGATTCTAGTGTAGTTTTCTATGGGCTTTCTAATGGGGTTGTGATTGTATTCAATTGATATTTAATTTGTTTTATATTGATAAATCCATATTGAATTGACTTAGATTCATTGAGTATTATGATTTATGTATTGAATTGATGTTCATGACCATGAGTAAGGGTCTTATGATATAGAATTAGAGCGTAGGATTGAAGTAGTTAGATCAAGTGGGTGGTGTTCTGCCCTAACTCTTTTATTATTATGTATAGCTATTGTAATTTATCTCTTGTATTATGTGTGATTGGTATGGTCCACTTATGGTGGCGGTGGTATGTGTATTGATATGGCCTTGTCGGTGTTACTTTATGTATAATGATGATCATGGACTTGTCGGCACTACATGAAGTGTTATGATGATTTGTATAGTTGATTGATGTGAATTATGAGTATGTCTATCTATATGTGAAGTAATGTGAAGTTATGTGCTCTCGTATTGAAGTTATTAGGTGATCACGTTATACTATGACTATGTACTTATATGTGTAGTCTTAGAGTCGATACATCGTTGTTCCTAACTTTGATATATGAGTCTATATTGGTTATGTTGATGATGATAGAGTAATAAATAGGTTGACATAATGTTGGTAAGGGTCATTCCTAAGTATCTAAAGTATGTTATGCTATATGTGCTAAAGTGATGTAATGTTGTGTCACGTTTAGGTAGACTTGTGTCCCTTACTTGATGCATGTATGAAATGAATATGTGATATATTGACTTATGAACTAAAGAGACTTAGTCTTGAATGTATGAATGTTATGTAAGACCTTGAATGATGATAAGAATGTCGTTTATGTGAAACCTTGAACCTAGTGGTAAGATTATGAAACTTGAAGTCGAAAGTCGTAATGGTATCCTTCATGTAATGATTGATGGACTTAACGTTGATTGGCTGGAACTGCATCATATCATACCTTAGAAAAGTCATAATGAGCTTCTTGTCGCCATATTGAGATAGCCCTAGTGGACCTTGCTTTGGTTGGGTAAATGTAATTGGGTCATGAACTTGATGTGGGACCCATTTGTATGAACCTTAATGCAAATTAATCTATGAGAACGAATCCTAGCACCGAGTGAGTATGGCAAGGGGAAGTATCTCTAGTTAAAGAATGAGGCTAGAGTACAAAGCATGCCCTTCATATTCCTTAACCATGTGCCTACATGGGATGTGTCTATGTTCTACCAGTGGCAAGTAGAACACCCTCCATCGGAGTAGGTTACAACTCTTGATTCCGTGATTTGCTACCATGGTCTATGTCGGTTATTGCCTATTCTCATCATATGTGATACTTACTAGCATTAGAGAAGTTCTATGAAGTTTAGGTGGTGGTATGAGACGCTATCTAGACATTGCACAATAGGCTTTTAAGGTGTTAGTTGGAGTCCCTAGGTGCTCTTCAAGACCATTACTTGAATGTCCTTATGTGATTAATGTCTCTAAAATGAACTAAGTAATGCAATGACTTAAGTTAAGAAAGAATGTTAAATGAATAAGTACTTATCTAGATTAGTTAGGGTTGTCTAGTTGAGGTATGAAGGGGCAATAGAATGGTCAATTCATCTCTTACTTAGATAAGTCTTAGTAATAATTCTAGTTAAGGAAATGTGATTGATTATGTGGACATGATCCTAACTTAGGTAAGTCTTAGGGACTACTTAGGTAATCTTGAAGAGGTCAATTATGGACATTCTCTTCTTGAGTTACTTGAGTAGGTCTTTGGACAATCTTTGAAAGGAGAATGTCATGTTCTATATATTCTATGATGTTATGTGAGAATGATTCTATCTTAGGTAGTCTATAGGATCCCTTGTGTGTGTGATAGGGATTGTATGGGCGGTCGCTTTACACTCACTCAAGTAAACATTGGAATCACCTTTGGTAGAAGGATCTTATGTTGATGTCCTTGATGTATTGTAATTGAATGTGTCTCATTCTAAGTAGTCTTGAGGATCATTTAGGTGTGCCTAGAGAGAGTGTATGGGTGGTCTCTCTTTGTCTTATTTAAGTGAGTCTTAGGACAACTTTTAGTGAGGGAATTATATGTTAAAAGGTGTGCAAGGTGAAGCTATTAAACTTCACTGTAACAGTGGAGAACTTCACTGTAGAGTAAAGTAAGTTCACTGTAATGCTTCTTAAATTGTGATTATTTGCTTACATGATTTCTTATGTCTTTCTAAAGGGATAAATGTTGTTCTTATAATTATACTATGATGTTTTAATCAAAAATAATGAAAAGCAATACTATTTACTAAATGTCCCTTTATCATAGTTTTTGCATGGCTTCCATACTTACTACATCTAATGTGCTAACCCCTTCTTTTCCCTTTTTGACTAAAGTGCAGGGAATTTTAAGTCTCGATGTGCCATGGAGGATGGATAGGTTTCTGAGGGTTGAAGATGAAGTATTGGTGAGTCGTCATCGATTCGAGGACAATATGGACATGTTCGTTTATGTCATAAGCCTTTACTTTATGTCTTGTATGGGCTTAGGCCCAATTGTTGTATACTCTAAAGTTTAGATGGTTCAAGGGGTTATTGTAAAGTTTTAATGTTTTAATGAAAGTCTTCCGCTTGTGAATTGTTTATGAAAAGACTTCTTTGTGTGTGAAGAAAGTTTTCAATTCTTACTCATTTTGGTATGTTATTATGCAATGAATGATACGAGAGGCTTAGATGAGACTTCTTGAAGTCTCATTTTCCGTGTGACGAACTCAAGGATACTCTAACTTCTAGGGTGTACTTGAGGGTCGTGACAAACTTGGTGTCAGAGCATAAGGTTTGGGAGTGTCGTAGTTGTCTTACGTACCACATCTAATAGAGTCTTGCTTACATTGTGAAGTGCGCCACCTTATAAATAGGAGGCTATTGGGTGCTAGAAAAAGTTTCACTTCTTCATTCATCTTCGTGCCTAAGAGCTTGGTATATGGTGTCTTTCCCTTGTCTCCCTTATGTGTTTGGTCATTTGAGTGTGACTTTATGAAGTTTGGGTTGAGGGAGAGAAACGATGAGATGTGACTTGCTAGATGAGGTGTGAAAGATGGTGTTGATCATCCTAGGTTGGTTTGGTTGACTTTGAAAGGTAGTATAGTTGCAAGAATGGTAAGGTATAGAGTTAGAAATGTGAAGGAGTGGTTGTGAGGTGGTTTGAAGTTGGTTAAGACCCTACAATAGAAGGGAGTGAAGAGATTTGAAAGAGTAATGGTAAGTTTCACCTAGTAAGGAGGATGTAAAGGCTAGATGGTTGAACCTTGAGAGTCTTTAGTTTTCATGAGCTAGACTTTGGGTGAGAAAGTATTAGTAAGGTTTAAGGTGCCTTGAGAGAGTTCCTTGAGGTGGATGTTATGTTGACCTTAGAATGGGTTTCTCCTAAGTAGGGGAGTATGGTGAAGAGTATGGTTGTTGGGAGTGAGGTACCCTTAACCTTTCTATACGTGTTTATTAAAGCCTAAAACAAAGAGTTCTTAGTAACTTGATTTGTGTAGGAGTCTTTTGTGGAAAATGAGTTCCAAACATTCTCCTTATGATATGCATGCTTGGTTGAAATTGAATTTCATTTACTTCTTGCATTGTGTATTTTATGAATCCATGATTATATTGTAAGAGGTGTTTATATGATGTTACTTTGCATATTAGCATGTCTATATCATGAATTGCCTAAAAGTTGCATTTTTGAAAAAGTTGCTCAATGCACTGTAAGATTTTTCAAAAATTGACTAGTTGATTCCTTGGTCTAAAATTGTTGTTATATTGCTAGGACTGATGTATATGATCATGCTAATGAATATAAAATGAGTTTTTGCTATTTCGAGTAGAAGAATGTGAGTTTTGTAGCATGATGAGTTATAGAATCTATTCTAGTTTCTTGTTGTGTCGTGAATCTCTTGCTTATGTGAAAATGATGTTTTCTCCTTGATTGAGTGTTACATGGTATTATTATGAGTTTCTAATTGAATCTCTATACTTGGAAGTGTTCGGAGAGTGGCAAGTGTCATTCGAGGACGAATGTTGTCCAAGTGGGGGAGAATGTAAGATCCCAAAAATGACTTAGGTAAGCTAGAGCCTAATGTGGTTCTCATGATGGTATATGGTCCTAAAATGGCCTACAAAGTGTTATTGAGGCAGTAGCTAAGGGTTTAAGTTCATTGGAAGTCAAACGTCAAGGGACGACCAAGACGTTCGACGACTAAGTCACCTAAGTGCCCCATATATGGTTATGTGGTTCTATGTGATTATGTGTGATGCATGAGCTTATATGGTCCTTAAATGAGTTTATATGATGTATATATGCAGTGTGTCAAGTTTCGTGAAGTTTGGAGGTCAAACGCTCGAGAACGTCCATGACGTTTGAAAGATGTTCTTTGAAATGACCTTGTGTGTCTAAGCATGTTTCATCGAGTTTTACGTGTTCGTTTTGGATGGAACTCGTGTATCAGGTCCTAAACTTGTATACGTGCATTTTTGGGTTTGAAACGTATGGGTACGACTCCACATAGGACCCACAAGGGGCCTAAAGGAGGACCCCAACATTGGAGGTCAACACTGCTAGGAAGTGGCAATCGACGACCCAAACGACGGCCAGTCGACCAGCCAACATCCCGTCGATGGGTCTCGTCGATGGATCCACTTGTCCTGTAGGTTTGGGAGTTGCAGGTGAAACCCACAAGACCCAAACGATGGGGCGTGGGTGAGACCACGGTCCGTTGGTATGGGCGTCGATGGTGCAGCCTGTTGCCTGCAAGCTTACTGTTAAGTTGAGGGTGAACTTGTAAATTAACCCTATGCCCTATAAGTCTTTGGACGGTTGTTTTAAGTGTTTATGGCTATTTTAAGAGTATATAAGTCATTAAACTCTCAATTAAACCCTAACACTAGGATCAAAACATATTTCCTCCAAAAGTTTCTCCATAAAACTCTATGAGAGTTCAAAGTGAAGATGAAGCTTTAAGATGGGTCATAAATGAAGTTTCTTCTTCAATTAGCATTGGATTCTTCAAATAAGGTATGGGAGTTCTTCATCTAAGGCTTACTATCACCTTATTGCCAATTTCATAGATGATTTTCAAAGGATTTCAAGAAGATGAAAATGTCCAATTTCTACTCTATGTCTTGGGTTCTTGCATGAAAGGTTTTCAAACGTTAAGATATGATGTTATTTATGTTTAAGTGATGTTTTCCAATTAAATTCTCCATGAACCCTTGATCTTCTCAATTCTCTAATTTTCACTAAAATATGGGTGAATTGATTATGCTTTGAGATTTAAGAATTCATGTGTAGATTGTTATGGTCTTTTGATTCATGTATAGATTATGTATGTATGATGTATAGGTTGTTTCAGTTTACCTAATTGAGTAATGAATACTCTTAGATCTACTGCATGTTAAGCCCATTGAATTGATATGAACTTAATGCTTATAGATTCTAGTGTAGTTTTCTATGGGCTTTCTAATGGTGTAAGAATTGTATTCAATTGATATCTAATTGGTTTTAGATTGATAAAACTATATTTAATTGACTTAGATTCATTGAGTATTATGACTTATGTATTGAATTGATGCTCATGGTCATGGGTAAGGGCCTTATGATATTGAATTGTATGATTTGGCTTGGAATTGAAGTTGTAAGATCAAGTGGGTGTATGCTGCCCTAACTGTTTTATTATTATGTATAGCTATTGTAAATTAGCTCTTGGATTATGTGTGATTGGTATGGTCCACTTATTGTGGCGGTGTTATGTGTATTGATGTGTCCTTGTTGGAGTTACTTTATGTATTATGATGATCATGTCCTTGTTGGCACTACTTGAAGTATTATGATGATTTGAATAGTTGATTGATGTGAATTATGAGTATGTCTATCTATATGTGAAGTAATGTAAAATTATGTTCTCTCGTATTGAAGTTATTAGGTAATCATGTTATACTATGACTATGTGCTTATATGTGTAGCCTTAGAGTTGATACATGGTTGTTCCTAACTTGGATATATGAGTCTATATTGGTTATATTGATGATAATAGAGTAATAAATAGGTTGACATAATGTTGGTAAGGGTCATTCCTAAGTATCTTAAGTATGGTATGCCATATGTGCTAAAGGGATGTAATGTTGTGTCTTATTTTGGTAGACTTGTGTCCCTTACTTGATGCATGTATGAATATGAATATGTGATATCTTGACTTAGGAACTAAAGAGTCTTAGTCTTGAATGTACGAATGTTATGTAAGACCTTGAATGATGATAAAAATGTCCTTTATGTGAAACCTTGAGCCTAGTGGTAAGGTTATGAAACTTGAAGTCGAAAGTCGTAATCGTATCCTTCATGTAATGATTGATGGACTTAATGTTGATTGGCTGGAACTGCATCATATCATACCTTAGGAAAGTCATGATGAGCTTCTTCTCGCCATAGTGATATAGCCCTAGTGGACCTTGCTTTAGTTGGGTAAATATAATTGGGTCATGAACTTGATATGGGACTCATTTGTATGAACCTTAATGCGAATTAATCTATGAGAACAAAGGCTAGCACCGAGTGAGTATGGCAAGGGGAAGTAGCTCTAGTTAAAGAATGAGGCTAGAGTACAAAGCATGCCCTTCATATTCCTTAATCACGTGCCTACATAGAATGTATCTATGTTCTACCATTGGCAAGTAGCACACCCTCCACCGGAGTAGGTTACAACTCTGGATTCCATGATTGGCTACCATGGTCTATGTTGGTTATTGCCTATTCTCATCATATGGGATACTTACTAGCATTAGAGAAGTTCTATGAAGTTTAGGTGGTGGTGTGAGACGCTATCTAGACATTGCACAATAGGCTTTGAAGGTGTTAGTTGGAGTCCCTAGGTGTTCTTCAAGATTATCAATTGAATGTCCTTATGTGATGAATGTCTCTTAAATGAACTAAGTAATGTATTGACTTAAGTTAAGAAAGAATGTTAAATGAATAAGTACTTATCTAGATTAGTTAAGGGTTGTCTAGTTGAGGTATGACGGGGCAATGGAATGGTCACTTCATCACTTACTTAGATAAGACTTAGTAATAATTCTAGTTAAGGAAATGTGATTGATTATGTGGACATGATCCTAACTTAGGTAAGTCTTAAGGACTACTTAGGTAATCTTGAAGAGGTCAATTATGGACATTCTCTTCTTGAGTTACTTGAGTAGGTCTTTGGATAACCTTTGAAAGGAGAATGTCATGTTCTATGTATTTTATGATGTTATGTGAGAATGATTCTTTCTTAGGTAGTCTATAGGATCCCTTGAGTGTGTGTGATAGGGATTGTATGGGCGGTCGCTCCACACTCACTCAAGTGAACCTTGGAATCACCTTTGGTAGAAGGATCTTATGTTGATGTGCTTAATATATTGTAATTGAATGTGTCTCATTCTAAGTAGTCTTGAGGATCATTTAGGTGTGCCTAGAGAGAGTGTATGGGTGGTCTCTCTTTGTCTTACTTAAGTGTGTCTTAGGATAGCTTTTAGTGAGGGAATTATATGTTAAAAGGTGTGCAAGGTGAAGCTAATGAACTTCACTTTAACAGTGGAGAACTTCAGTGTACAGTGAAGTAAGTTCACTGTAATGCTTCTTAAATTGTGATTATTTGCTTACATGATTTCTTATGTATTTCTAAAGTGATAAATGTTGTTCTTATGATTATACTATGATGTTTTAATCAAAATTCATGAAAAGCATGTTATTTACTAAATGTCCCTTTTTCATGGTTTTTGCATGGTTTTCATACTTAGTACATCTAATGTGCTAACCCCTTCTTTTCCCTTTTTGACTAAAGTGTAGGGAATTGGAAGTCTCGATGTTCCATGGAGGATGGATAGGTTTCTAAGGGTTGAAGATGAAGTATTTGTGAGTCCACATCGATTCGAGGAAAACATCTACATGTTTGTTTATGTCAAAAGTCTTTACTCTATGTCTTGTATGCGCTTAGTCCAAAGTGTTGTATACTCTAAAGTTTAGATGGTTCAAGGGGTTATTGTAAAGTTTTAATGTTTTAATGAAAGTATTCCGTTTGTGTATTGTTTATGAAAAGAGTTCTTTGTGTGTGAAGAAAGTTTTAAATTCTTAGTCACTTTAGTATGTTATTATGCAATGAATGATACAAGAGGCTTAGATGAGATTTCTTGAAGTCTCATTTGCCGTGTGATGAACTCAAGGATACTCTAACTTCTAGGGTGTACTTGAGGGTTGTGACAAGATGACTATCATAAGCCTATATTTTATAAAAAAATGATAATAAAGGCTTTTTGGATAAAGGGAACTTAAATTAGCACCAAGTGAACTTGTAGTTGAGGGGTGACACCTTCCTAAGGAGGGAAGGCTAAAGGGTCCACTAACGGTCCTCACGGGGTGGATAGCCTCATGACCCAAAAAGGGTGTAGAGTGATGTTTCAATGATGTCCCCCAAGTTCCATAAACTAGTCTTGCCACATAGGTTCTAACAAGTGATATCACCTAATATGCTAGCATCATACTCATGTCTTACCTTGTCAAGTAAGATTCCCTGTTTTTGGTGTGAGGGGATGACACCAAATTCCATGTTTAGCACACATGGTCTTAGTCTCGGTTAAGGTTATAGTTTCCCCAAAGTAAAATGGACAATGGAAGTAAATGAATAGGACCCTAACTAGGATGACTTAACAGAGGTTACTTAGAATAGGTGGAAGTAATGAACCAATCTAGACATTGAACAAGTAGCTCCTTAGGAAGTCCTAGGGAGGTGGCCTAATGTGTATGATTATAAACATGTCTTTATGCTTGACATTGTAATATTTGTCTACTTGTTACGTAGATGTACATGGTATAAGTATATATGATGTGAACTTGTCCCAATATGCATGAAGTTGGTCTAAATTAATATATGATTAAGGTCTTGTATTGGCATGAATGAAGTTGTCTTCACTTACTTGTTGATGTACTAATTGGGTGATAAGTCTTGTGGTCTCATGATAGGTCTACTAAGTATGTTAGAGGTTATGGGGCTTCACATGTACATTGCACTAGTAGAATAATATTGGATTCATGAGTTAAGTTTTATAATTACTTATGCAAAGTGAAGTAAAAATATGTGCAAATTGCGGTAGCTTACTGTAATGTCTTATGACCTTGACTTGAATATGACTTGTAATGTGTTATACTTCTATGAGGATATGTGTTGGCTTAAGTAGGTAGTATGTATGGTTTCTTTGTGACCTTAAGCTGATGCATTGCACCAAGTATCACTAAAGGGTTACTTGGGAGGTTAATGAGTAAAAGAAAAGATAGCTCACTGTAATGTGAAAAGAGCTCACCGTAAAGTGACCTCAAATGTGTCTTTAATTATATATGTGATTTTATATGATGTTTGACCTTTAATTATGTTCATATGAATCATGTGAATGGTATAAATTCTATTGTATAAAGGTTTTATGAAGATTTACTCAAAAAGACATCATGTATGGATTTCAAGAAAATGTCCCTTTTTAATGCATGTTTTTGCATGGTTGCCATACTTAGTGAATTCTTGTACTAATCCCATTCTTCTATACTTTTTACACGAAGTGTAGGTTTTGGATGCTTAAAGAATATGTATATGATTGAGGATCTTGATATGTGATTCCCAAGCTCAAGGAAAGGAATCCTTAAGTTCCAAGTATCTCCTAAATTATGGTTTACTGTAAAGTGTAGTTTTATTGTACTTATGTATTATGTTTTAAGGGTCATGTCCCTAATGTACTCTTATGATGTTGAGTCTAAAATGGAAAAGAGACTTAAGGTCTAAATATGTATTATAACTTATGTTTTATATATATATGAAGTGAAGTTCCTAGCATATGATGTGCTATGAAAAGTTTCAAATTTTCCGCTAAATTTATAATGAAAATGCGATGAATGATAACTATGGGCTTGTATAAAACCTTCTAGAGGTCAAGTACGCCATGTTACTTCTAGGGGGTGCTCCCCGGATGTGACAAACGTGGTATAAGAGCATCAGGTTTATAAAATGGTTTTAGTATCTAAAAGTCTCATATTGCCATGTCTAGTAGAGTCTCGTGTTCATTGGTGTTTAATGTATTCTATGAAAACCTTAGGTGGTTGAATAGTATGACCTAACTTGATGATTGGTGGATAAAATTGCCTAGGTGATAAAGTTTAGAATATCTTGGTTGACTTACTGTAATTCCTTTATTGATTGATAACTAAGATCCTCTTGAAAATTGGGTTAAGTTACTCTTAATTGGGTTTACCCTAAGTGGGGGATGGTGATGGAGTAGTAAGGTTGTCGATACTTTCTACCTTGTCCTTCTATTTTTGCTTGAACTTGAAACTAATGAATTCTTAGTAGGCTTGTTCATGAATATAGTTTTGCATAATTTATGAATTGTATGAACTTAATATTTTTGGTAAGTATTGATTGACATTACCTTAAAGATATTGTGAAGATTCCAAAGTGTATGAATAGAAATTTTGATAAAATCCATGTTTTCTCATGTGTAATGTGCATCTTAATATGCTAATTGTGAATTTAACTTCATGAGGTAAGCTAATAAACTTGGTTTTAGTCACTTGTGAGGTGTTATATTTAGCCTTATAATGGAAAGTTGACTCTCTTTAAAATGAAAAGTGTAAAGTCTTTTGAAAACTATGTGACTTTGATGATTTGGAAAGCATGAGTATAGGTTCATTATGGAAATGTGAAAGCATGATTAGCTAAGTGTTCATGTGTGTCTATGATTTGTGTTACTTTTCCCAAATGATGCTTACTGTGAAGGCTATTGCTATGTTAGAAATTGACATTTTGTGAAATGGCTTCCTTTTTGTGTGATGTGCTTGGTGTGACTTACCATTTAGACTTCAATAGGATGGAAACATGAGCATGCCTTTATTTAAAAGTTGGGAACTACTCATTTTTTTAAAAAGAAATTGACCTTGTGCCTTGCTTGGGTGTGAACTCATGATACATGTAAGTGTGTTGAGTAGAAGGATATTCCTCCATGGACACCACTAAGAATGGTATGGTTGAGTAAGGACTTGATGGCACTAGGTCTAACTAATAAAGATCTTTGTTGCTTCAATTAACTTAAGTCTATGTGCATTGAAGTATGAGCGCCTAATTGTTTCTTGAGTGTTGTTGAAATCTGCCTAAGTGTGACTTAATGAATGGTTGCTAGATGAGCTCTTAATGAATTGAAGTATAATGACAATGTTTTAACTCTGAGAAGGATGTTCCTCCTATAAACATGATAAGAGCCTTTGTGTTTGATGCATTAAAGAGTGAGTGAGTAAAAGTTTTGCTTGCTTGTGTTCATTGAGTGGTAAAATGATTTGAATTTGTGTTCCTTGTAAGTGTGGTGCATTAACTTCTATGTGATGATGTGATGACCTGCTTTATGATGCATTGAAGTCCTTGTTGTGATTAAAGTGTTCTAAGTGTCATTCGAGGAGGAATGTTTCCAAGTGGGGGATATTGTAAGACACCGAAAATCAGTTAGGGTGTATAGAGACTAACATGCTTCTCTTAAGGTTATAAGGTCCTAAAATGTCTTATAATAAGGTATTGAGTCACTTTGTAAAGTCTGAGGTGATTTGGAAGTTAAACGTCAAGGGACGACCAAGACGTTCGACGATTAGTCACCTATGTGCCTTATGTGTCTATACTTCCGTATAATTGTATTTCATGAGCTTATTAAGTCTTAAAATGATTCAAAATGATTTTATAGTAAGTATATGGAGTTTCGTGAATATTGTAGGTTAAACGTCCAAGAACGTCCAAGACGTTCGAAAGTTAGCCTTTGAGACGCTCATGAGTGTCTTGATGGGACCTTGCATGTTTGCAGTTGTTTTATGTGTCCATTTTTTGTGAAACTTGCATGGAAGGTCTTTGACTTATCAATGTGCATATTTACATTGTAAACACTTGGGTACGACTTACCAAGGGCCCCGCAAAAGGGCCCACAAGAAGGACCCAAAGGGTATCGAGACACTGCCTTGGCAGTGTCAATCGACTAAACTAAACAACGCCCACTTGGTTGACCAACGGCCCGTTGGTGAGGTCTCATCGATGGAAACTTATCCTAGGAAAGGATCAACCAAAGAACAACCCAAGGTCCAATCGACTGAAGCCACAGCCGGCCCGTCGATGAACATACTGGTCGTCGATGGTGGCCTGCTACTGATGCCATGCGATTGTTTCATTAAAGGGATGAATAGGAAATTCACCCCACGTCCTAAACTGACCCTAATAGGTTTATTTATCTATTTTTGGTGTATATAAATGATCAAAAACGTGATCAACCCATTACCAATCAAATTCACACAAAATAAACTTTCCCTCCAAAACCAATTCTCCCTAGAAACCTCCATTGTTGGTGAAGCTCAAGATCATCTTGGAGCTTGGATTTCCATGGATTATTCATCAAGTTTTAGAGGTTTTCTAATAGAAAAGGTATGGCGATCCTTCTTCTCTAGTTATCCTTCCATCTAGAGAGTTAATCTCAAAGTTTCAAAAGATATTTCATGATCAAACTTCTTCATCTTCAATCTAGTCATGTGTTCTTTCTAAAAACATTTTTAATGGAATAATCATGATAAATGGATTATAATGTATTGGTTTTAACGTTAATTTTAATCCAATTGCATTTTCGACCCATGTCCCTTCCCAAACTCGATTTAGCCCTTGCATGGGCATTGTTATTGTGGCTTGTTATTGGTGGATTTGCGATTTCTTACATTGAATTGATTATATATACTGTTATTTAAGTATATTGATGTGGAATTGTTTATGAATGATCAAATTGGATCAATGTATGAAGATTTGAATATGCTTAGCCTATACCTCTATGCGTTCACTGTAACCTTGCCTCTATTAATCATGAATATGAGATTCGATTGTGTAGGGATAATTGTATCTAATGTATTACTTGGATGTTATTGCTGATTTATAGATAGGTGATTCATGTGGATCAAGGTTCGATTATCCTATGTCCTTCTATTTTCCATGCATTCTTAAAAGTAGCATGTTCACTGTAATCTCGAGTTTATGGCAATTGTAGGGTTTCGTTTAGGTTATGTCCTTTAACTACTGCCTTATATATATATTATCAATGAATTGTGTGTATTAATCCTTGATGATCAAAGTAAAGGAGTCTTTGCATGAATTGGTCTAGTTTCTTCTAGCCTATAAATTGAATGTTGTAATGTACATTATGTGATCTTAATTCTAGGGTAGATAAAGCATGAATTAGACTTTATTATTATGTCTTTAGCTACTGTCCTTTATTGATACTGTTGTTGAAATATGATTGATGATCCATGCAAGTGAAATTGGTTAATGGTCTATGTCCTTCTACTTCCTAGTATGGTGGTGATGGATTGTACTTGTTTGTAGCTCTGTCTTGTAGTAGCATATGCATGACTTTGAATATGATTATTGTACTTTAGCTACTGCCCTATACTTGTATTAATGATTAAAAAGGTGTATTGATGAATGATGATCAAAGGTTTATGAAGTGGTAAGAATGGCTCTTCCTCTCTACTTTTCTATATTATTGTAGTTGATGAAGCCTTGTATGCCATTCTGTGGTATGGTCCACTTCTGGTAGCGGTGTTTACTTCTTGTCAATATATATATATATATGTTGATTATGGCCTTGAAGGCAAATTGATGAATATATGAGTGTGTGGTTATGATGATCACACTATGTGAAGCTTATACCTACTTTCTTATTCTAGTTGTGATCTAGGTTATGTTACTATTGTTATGAGAATGTAAATGGTTATGTAAGATCATGTGTAGGTGCTGCCATTAATGAAGTGTTAGGTATTGATTACCCTACTCATGTACCCCTATCTAAATTTGTGAATAGCTAATGTTAAGAGTCTTAAAGTATAATATGATGTTAGCTTGCCTCCTATGCTAAATTGTGTTGTGTGGTCTATGATTGAAAGTGTAATGTTCACTTAAGAGGATGGCTGCCTCAATGTGATTGTTAATATCCATTATGTGATCATGTTGAACAATGTACACACACCATCACACATTATGCATGCTTACAATGTAGCAAAGGTTTCTAGTGTCTAATGGAAGGTTGATCTCATATTCACTAAATGTCTACTACTATGCATGTAAGTTAAATGAATGTGAAGTATGCTTTGTATTCCATTAACTAGGATGACTTGATAGGTGTACTAGTATGGTCAAGGGTATGGGACCTTGTCTATGCATTGCACATGTGTACCTTCATAGGATAGTTCCTAGGTTTGGTTTCTATGTGCATGAATATGAATGTATGGTCATGTGTGGTTTTAAAGTGTTTGTGTTAAAGGAGTGCTCACATATATGTATACACACACACATGAATGATGATCTAGTCAATAGAGGAGCCTTCAAAGGTTTGCTCAAGCGTATCCTTACTTAGATAGTACTAATACATATGCTATGTCCATGTGAAAGAATTTCTCACACGATTTAGGTAGATGAACTCTCATCTATGACCTATGAGTTAAGCATATGAGGGTATGACTCTCCTAAGCCTATGTTTTATAAAGCAATGATAATAAAGACTTTTTCGAAAAAGGGAACTTAGCTTAGCACCGAGTGAACTTGTAGATGAGGGGGTGGCACCTTCCTAATAATGGAAGGATAAATGGTCCACTAACGGTCCTCACGGGGTGGATAGCTGCATGACCCAAAAAAGGTGTAGAGAGATGTTTCAATGATGGACCCCAAGTTCCATAAATTATTCTTGCCACATAGGATCAAGCAAGTGATATAACCTAATATGCTATCATGATACTCATGTCTTACCTTGCCAAGTAAGATGCCCTCTTTTTGGTGTGACGGGATTACACCAAATTCCATGTTTAGCACCCATGGTCTTAGTGTCGGTTAAGGTTATAGTTTCCCCAAAGTAAAATGGACAATTTAATTAAATGAATAGGACTCTAACTAGGATGACATAAGGGAGGTTACTTAGGATAGGTGGAAGTAATAAACCCATCTAGACATTGAACAAGTAGTTCCTCAGGAAATCCTAGGGAGGTGGCCTAATGTGTATGATATTATGTCTTTATGCATGACATTGTAGTAGTTGACTACTTGTTATGAAGATGTGCATGGTATAACTATATATGATATGAACTTGTCCCTCTATGCATGATGTTGGTCTAAATGACTATATGATGAAGGTCTTGTATTGACATGAAAGGAGTTGTCTTTACTTACTTGTTGATGTATGAATTGGGTGATAAGGCTTGTGGTCTCATGATAGGTCTACTAAGTATGTGGGAGGTTATGGGTCTTCATATGTACATTGCACTATTAGACTAAGATTGAGTTCATGAGTTAAGTCATATAATGACCTATGTAAAGTGCAGCAAAAATATGTGCAAAAATTGAGGTAGCTTACTGTAATGTGTTATGACCTTGACTTGAATATGACTTGTAATGTGTTATACTTCCATAAGGATATGTGTTGGCTTACGTAGGTAGTATGTATGCTTTCTTTTTTACATTAAGGTGATGCATTGCACCAAGTATCACTAAAGGGTTACTTGGGAGGTTCAAAAAAGATACCTCCCTGTAATGTGAAAAGAGCTCACTGTAAAGTGACATCAAATGTGTCTTATATTCTGTATGTGATTTTATATGATGTTTGGCCTTTGATTATGTTTATATGAATCATGTGAATGGTATAAATTCTATTTTATAAATGTTTTATGAATATTTACTCAAAAAGGCATCATGTATGGATTTTAAGAAAATTTCCCTTTTCAATGCATAGTTTTGCATGATTGCCATACTTAGTGCATTCTTTTACTAATCCCATTCTTCAATACTTTTTAAACAAAGTGTAGGTTATGGATGCTTAAAGTATATCTATATGATTGAGGAGCTTGATATGTGATTCCCAAGCTCAAGGAAAGGAATCCTTAAGTTCCAAGTATCTCCTAAATTATGATTTAATGAAAGTGTAGTATTATTGTACTCTATGTATTATGTTGTAAGGGTCATGTCCCTAAAGTACTCTTATGATGTTGAGTCTAGGATGGCAAAGAGACTTAACGTGTAAATATGTATTATGACTTATGTTTTATATATATATGAAGTGAAGTTCCTAGCATATGATGTGCTATGAAAAGTTTTGAATTTTCCACTAAATTTACTATGACAATGCGATGAATGATAACTATGGGCTTGTATAAGACCTTCTAGAGGTCAAGTACGCCATGTTACTTCTATGGGGTGCTTCCCGGATGTGACAGTTTTACAACACCGGATTCAATACTTAGTTCTTGTGGTCTATGTCAGTTAAGGCAAATGTTTCGGAATGTAAAATGAATTAATGATGTGAACTATATGTAGGGTGACTTGAGAGGTTGGCTTAGTCTAGGTAGGGATATGGGACTCTATCTAGCATTGCACTAGTTTGCTTTGAGAGAAGTCCTAGAAGGATGTTCTTAAGATATAATGATCTTATAAAGTAAATGTTATGCTTATGTTGACTTTACATTTTGATGATTCTATATGATGTTAGTTTCATTTCTGAACATGCTATTGGTCTATATTTCTAAATATGATTATGGTTATCATTGATGCTATGTTATATTGAGTTAGGCATTATTTGTGATCCTTTGTTTGGTTTACTTGATTGAGTAAGGTTATGGGGCATTGCTTGATCATTGCACTTGTAGGCTAAATGGTTGATTATGAGTAAGGGTCTTGCTTATATTATGATGTTATACATTCTTGTATATGTGGACTAGACTATTACTTTTTGATGTTGGTCTTGTGTCGTACATGGGTTTGATTTACGGATTATGTGATTATTGGCTTATATGGGTTCTTAATTGTGCATAAGGCTTTTCAAAGTACATTAGCATGGTTTTGATCAAATGTCCTCTTTAGATTGATTTTACTTGTTTTATATGAATATACTCATACTTAGTACAAGTGTGTACTAACCCATGTTTGATGTTTACTACAAATGCAGGATCCGGCCGTTGATAATTGAGAAGGCTTTGAAGACTACTTGGATTCTTATATTCCATGTTCGGTAGGTCCTCACTTTCCGAGGACGATACCATTATCTACCTATTGGATGTTGTTTAGTCTTAAAGACACTTTGTTCATTCTCTTTCATTTTGGTACTATAATTGTAAAGCCTATATGTGGCTATAATTGTTGATGTAAGGTCTATGCCCAAATTGTGATACTGTTATCTAGATGGTTTTATATGAGACAATGTTATAGACTTCTTATGACACTATCTTATACTATGTATGTGCAAATAAAGTAGAAGACTATGTAATCTTCTTATACGAAAGGTCTATGTATACTCGATATGAATATATTATGTATATGTAGAGGTGTATGTAAACCTCAATGTAGAATAAAAAGTTTTAACTTTTCCACATTTTTAACCTATGAATGTAATGATGTAAGACAAGAGGCTAGTCTTAGTCCTCAGAGAGGACGACGACTTCGGTTACGTCTACAGGGTGCTCCCCGGATGTGACAAGCACCATGTACTTTAGGATACCCTTGAGAACACCTTTCACGAGCCCGTCTATTAACTAGATCATCATAAATGCATAATGGACATGTTTCGTGTGTGTACATATATGTGAGCAAACCTTTCACATAAACACCGTTAGACCACACACATTCATACTTCATCATATCATATACTTGACATCATAATATACAAGTCATATTCAAAACATAATCATGCATTCATATTCATGTACATAGATTACAAACCTAGGAACTATCCTATCAAGGCATATATGTGCAATGCATAGACAATGTCCCATACCATTGTCCATACTAGTACACCTATAAAGTAATCCTAGTTTAGGGACACATTGTATACCTCAGAGACATATACATAACATGCATAGTAGTAGACACAAGTGCTAATGAGAATACCCTTTCATTAAAAGCCATGAACCTATACTACTTGTCAGCATGCATGAGGTGTAAGTGTGTATACTTTGTTCAACCTGATCACATAATGACTATTAAAAACATATTGAGGCAGCCACCCTCTTAAGAACATAATGCACCTTCAAGTATAGATCACTCAACAAACAATAGCATAGTAGGCAACACACTCACATTAGATTCACTACTCCTAACACTAGCTAATCACACTTTCATGTAGGGATTCATAGGTAAGGGATAATTAACCATTATAACTCATTAATGGCAGTACCTAAAAAACACTAACATAGTCATTCACATGCTTACAAAATCCACAATACAACCTAGATCACAACTAGAATAGAATACTAGGCATATACTTCACATTGGGTGATTATCACCACCACTCATTCAAAATTCAATTGCCTTAAAGGCCATATAATATCACATCTACACAACAAGGAAACACCGCCACCATCAGTGGACCATACCACACAATGAATACTAGGCCAATTCTACTAGCAATACTATAGAAAAAGTAGAAGAATAGAACAATCTTACCTGATCTCCCGTGCTTTGATCATCAATGATCAATACTCAAATTTAATAAATAATACCAATATAGGGCAGTAGCTAAAGATATATTAACATAAACGAAATCATATTTAAACTATCCTTGAATTGAGATCAAATGTTATACACTACATTATCAACCTATAGAATATGGAAGAGTATAGATCAACCTTACCAAATCCTCAAGCCTTGATCCACATTGGATCAACTATACATAGTTCAACATCAACATACATAATAGGCAGTATATATAAGCAATTCAACATGCTAGACCCATAATTCAATGTACATAAAATCGAGATGACAATGCCCATAACGTAGGCTAATTTGAGAATTGGAGGGAACATGGGTTCATCATGAAATTGGATTAAAATTAACTTTAAAATCAGTACATAAAAATTAATTCATCATAAGCATGCTTTTGAAATAAATTTGAGAAAGAACCCATGGATAGATTGAAATATAGACAATTTGATCATGAACATTCATTGAAAACATTGGAAAGAGTTCTTTAGATTGAATATTATCTAAAGACGAAGGATAACCATTCTTCATTGTAGAATAAAACCAATAAGACTTGATGAAGAAAGCTTTAGAATCCGTCACTATGGTTGTTCTTGAGCTTCATCTCCCATGGAGGTTTCTAGAGAGGTTTGTTTTGGAGAGGGAAGTCTAATTTTGAAATAATGAATTGGGTTTGGGTTTTGGATCTTCTTAACTAACTTAGTATACCAAAAAATACATAAAATAACCACCTAGAGTCAGGTTAGGACATCGGGTGAATTTCCCATTAACCCCTTCATAAAACAGTGCGCCTGACAGTTGGATTGCAGGATGCATTGACATAGCAACTTACACCCCGTAGGCCCATAGATGGTCCATTCTTCTATCCGTTGTTTGGTTCTGAGGCTTGGCAAATTTATCTTTCGCTACTAGGCTAAGTATGGAACGACGTTGTAACGCCCTAAAACGAACTAAGGTGAACAAGAGCTTTGTGATAGTTTCTTGAGTTAATTTTAAGTTAAATGAGTTATATTAGTTTCCTTATGAAGTGTGTGAAGTTTGGAGTTCAAACGTCCAAGAACGTCAATGACGTTTTGAAGATATGCCTTAGAAAGTGCTTTTGTGTCTTGATGATTTTGTGAGTTTTACGTGTTTGTTTTGTTTGAAATTGGTGTGGGATGTTTCTAATACCTAGAAGACTATGTTTAGGGGTTTAAAGTTCGGGTACTATCACACCTAGGAACCAAAAGGGGCCCTAGAGAAGGGCCTAAGAGAAGGACCCAAACTGCCTTGGCAGTGTCCACCAACGAGGTCAAACGACGGCCACTGGTCCAACCAACGGCCCGTCGACTTGCCCCGTTGATTAGAAATGCAAGGTGGGATATACAGGCCTCAAATGAGGCTAAGTGTCAAGCCACGAGACCCCACGAACGGACCGTTGATGGACAGACGGTCCGTTTGTTGCATCCGTCGATGGTGCTGTTGTTTGGTAAATTCACCCCAAGTCTTTTATGAACCTAGGAAGTTATTTTTAAGGTTTATTAGGTATATTAAAGTATTTCAAACCCTAAGACCTAATTTTAGACCTCATATACTAATACCCAAAACCCCGCTCCCTTAGAACTCTCTCTCAAGTCTCCTTGGGAATTAGAAGTCAAGAAGAGCTAGGAGGGCTCTTGGTGGTCAATTTCTTCATCAAAATAATTGGTGTTTCTCTTATCTAAGGTATTTTATCCATCCTTAAACTCTCTTCCATTCAAGGAGTCACTTCCAATGGATTTTCAAAAAGGGTTTTCAACCCTAGTTTCTTCTATACTCAAATCTAAATATGGGTCTTGCATGAAAACATTTTAAATCAATTAATAATGATGTTTCTAATGTTATTTGATGATTTTAATGTTAAAACTTTAGTGAAATCATGTTAAAGCTTTTCATCAAATTGTGGCTTCAGAAATGGTTTTAATGAGCTTTGTTTTGTAGTCTTTGAGCTTTGCTTTACTTGTGTGGATATTGTTGTTTAGCTACTGCCCTAAGGGCTAATTTATGAAGAGTTGTTGAGTAAAATGTTATAGGTGATGCAATCTTTGGTTAAAGGGTAAGTTTGTTATGTTGTTTTGTTTTAAATATGAAATACTCTTGAGTGGTATGGTCCACCTTCTTGGTGGCGGTGTTTACATGATGAATTCGATTATACTTAGTATGTATTGTGAGTGTGGCATTGAAGGCCTAGCATGTGAAATGAAGTGATATTAAAGATGGTTGTTGTATTGTGTATTATGAAGCTCTAATTGCATGTGCCTAAATGAATTATATGATTATGTGAAGCATGTAAAGTAGGTGATTTGATGAATGAAGGTCCGAAGAATGTGTAGAAGTTAATATAAATGAAATGATGCTTATATGCAAGGTGTGCTCATGTGTACTCACACACACACTTAAATGAATATATGAAGCTAAGTTGAGTAAAAAGTTTTTTTTTGAGGTGAACACACTTTGTGAGTCGAGATGAAGTGTTTATTAGCAACCTCACTACATCCTAAGAGCTTTCTAAGATAGGTCAGAAAATGAATACCCTTCATGAGTTGAGTTGTTGTGTTAACTAGTTATCCTTAACCTATATTATAAAATTTTGAGAATCCGTGGGGAATTATGCTTAGCAGCGAGAGGATATGAAGAAGGGGTGGTTACACTTCATGAGTTGAGATGTTGTATTCCAATGTACCTCTTCAGATGAGTACTCCTACTTAATAGAGAATGAGTTACTTAGTAGTAATCTCCTTATCCCTTAACTATGTACCCGCATAGCTGTAGCTATTGGGAATGTCATGTTAAAGCTTAAAAGAATGACCTTAGTCTAGGCAAGTGAGAATCCATCATTCGATAGGGGTTAATATCGAGATTCCATGTCTAGATTTCATGGTCTATGTCGGTTAAGCTAACCCCCACACAAGTAATAAATTTGCTAAGTCTTCTAAAAGAGTGTGCTAATTAGGGTAGGTAATGGAATGGGTCGCTATTTATCAAATGCACTAGATAGGCATTCCGAAAGGGGATTCTTTGTGAATATTATATGAATTAAATGAACTAACTCTCCTAAAAGAACGTACTACTTATGGTAGTTGGTGGTATGGGACGCTATCTATCCATTGCACTAAGTAGACCTTCCAAAAGGGAAGTCTTTGTGCCAATCCTTCTAAAAGAGTGTACTACTTAGGGTAGGTGGTGGAATGAGACTCCATCTACTCATTACACCAAGTAGGCATTTTGAAAGGAAAGTCTTGGTGTGTTGTTAAGTGTTCTTCTAATGTCTTGTGATTTAGTGGTGACTTGTTCTCCCGAGTGGAGTAAGCCTATGGTGGATAGTCTTGAGGATCTCCTTGGTGTGCATTGAAGGAGGTGTTTAGACGTTTCCTTCATGTCATACCTTAAAAAGCCTTCGGATAACCTCGGTTAGTGAAACTCCTACGGAAATGAGTTCACTTCTTCATTGTCAATACCTTGGAAGTTCACTATTTTGGAGTAAAATTGGTTCACTATAAAGTTATTGTAGTTCACGGTAAGATTTGGTTACTTCACTGTGAAGTGCATCCGTTTGTTAAAATTATGCAAATATTTCTCTAAGTGTAAAATGATGCTTATTATGTTGTTTTTCTTCTAAATTCATGAATGTTTAAATTATTTGGCATGAAAGCTTATTTTACTAAAATATCCCATTTTACATGATTTTGCATATGCCATACTTAGTACATTGTTTTGTACTAACCCCATACTTTTGTATACTCTATAAGTATAGGTTTGGAAGCAAGGTTGAAGGCTAGAAGGCAAAGCTGGACAAATATTCTCTCAAGACTAAGTATTTCCTCATATATTCGAGGGCATAGTCCTTTCCTTAGTTTCTCTATTTAAAAACTTAATATGTATTTCTTTTAATGTAAAGGACCGTGTCCCTAAGATATTACGTCGTGTCTTTAAGTTTGTCTTGTGCTGATGAGATTCTCTAAGTATTATGAAAGACTTTATTTTTATCTTAAATATCGTGAAATGTCTTAAATTCCGCACTACTTTTCATGTCTTATGTAATGAACGATAGCAAAAGGGCTTGTACAAGACCCCAAAGGGTCATGTATGCCTGGTCATGACCCAAGGGTTCTCCCTAGCTTCTAGGTGGTAATTTCCGGTCGTGACAGACTATGTATCACAGCATAAGGTTATGGGAAATAGATTAGGGTCTAAAAGTCTCACAAGCCACATCCAGTAGAGTCTTGGACATTGGTGTGAGTCGCGACACATCTATCGACAAGAGGCTATAGGATGATAGAAGTTTCATTTTCTTTCCTATTCTAATGTCGTGCCTTAGAGTTGAGTTCTATAAGATGTCTTTTCTCAACCTCTTCTCTTTGTGTTTATAGGACATGAATACGAGGAGATCAACCGTAGAAAGGAGGAGGGAGGTGTAGATAATGAGAGGATCCCTCCCCGTGTTGACCAAGTTCCTATTGTTGGCCTAGAAGGAGAGAATGAGGAGGTTCCCCTTCAACAACCTCAAATGCCTCCGGAACCCCAAGAGCCTCAAGAGCCTCAAGTGCCTCCTATGCCTCAAGTACCTTTTGTTGAAGGAGATATGACTGATGCAGAGTTTATGGCTGCCCTAATGAATTTGACCCAACTCATGATGGCTCAAACTCATGTCGTCTATAATCACTTTGTTTCCCAAGCTAATAAAGGAGGTGGACCCTAACCTAATGCTAGTACTCCCACTTCTAGAATTCGGGTTTTCATGAGGATGAACCCTCCTACTTTTCATGGTACTAAGGTGGATGAAGATCCACAAGGTTTCATAGATGAGGTTTTCAAAGTGGTAGATACTATGGGTGTGACCCCTAGGGAGAAAGCGGAGTTAGCCTCTTACCAACTTAAGGAGGTGGCTCAAGTGTGGTATGAGCAATGGAGGGGTGAGAGACCCTAAGAAAGAGGTCCAGTTGATTGGTAGGAATTCAATGAGGCTTTCCTAGATAGATTCTTTCCCCTAGAGAGGAGGGAGAAGAATATTGTTGAATTCATGAACCTTCGTCAAGGGGGAATGAGTGTGCATGAGTATTCTCTCAAATTCACCCAACTTTTTAAGTATGCCCCAACCATGGTATCCAACCCTAGGGCTAGGATGAACAAATTTGTGATGGGAGTGTCTAGATTGGTGGAGAAAGAGTGTCGTACGACAATGCTTCTTAATGACATGGATATCTATAGGCTCATGGTGTATGCACAACAAATTGAGGAGTCCAAAATTAGGGAGATAAAGCAAAAGGGCAAGAGGCCTAGGTCGGATGATTCTAGTCACCAAAAACCTAAGAAGAGGTTCTATCACCAAGATTCTTCCATTGGAAACAAGGATAGGGCTTCAAACCAACATTCCCAAGGTGGTGGCCATACTTTTGAAAGGGCTAGGTGTGCTACTTGTGGAAAGCAACATTCGGGCAAGTGTCTTTCCGGAACGGATGGTTGTTTTAGTTGTGGTAGTAAAGTCCACAAGATTAGGGACTAACCTAGCATTGAATCAAGAGGGAAAGAGATCAATCAAGCTCCCCTAGATCCTAATACTCCAAAGAAGAACCCTCTGTATTGGATGGGAGCTAGGAAGGATAACTAATCCGGAGTTGATGGTCTCGGTAAGTATTAACTATTTATGATTGTTATTTTTATGTTATGAGATGATTTTATATGGTTTTATACTTCATATTATCATGCCATCTTGATGAATTGCTCAAAAAATTAAATTTTTAAATTTTAAGCATGTTCGAAAGTGTTACAGTGATGTTCACTGTAAGTTTATGAATTTTGAAAATATTTTTTTGTCTTGAATTAAAGTTTCAATGTG
Organism: Solanum sitiens; assembly: GCA_016801875.1. Taxonomy (NCBI): domain Eukaryota; kingdom Viridiplantae; phylum Streptophyta; class Magnoliopsida; order Solanales; family Solanaceae; genus Solanum; species Solanum sitiens. The sequence continues at coordinate 967,401 of JABWTJ010000375.1, read as the reverse complement.
TTTATAAGTGTTGTATTTGAGCATGTTTAATGTTTGATAACGTAGTTCCACCATAAAAGACGGATAAGAATGAATTTTGAATTTGTGAAGTTTTGCAAAAAGTTGCTTATGTTGCAAAGTGTGTGAAAGTGTGAAATTGGTGCTCCTTGTTAGTTGATGTCTTGATTTTGAATGTTTTACTTTGAATATAATGTGTTATGTGTTTCTAATGAAGTCCTTTATGGTCTTAAAGTTTTAGTGTCATTCGAGGCCGAATGCTATTCCAAGTGGGGGAGAATGTAACGCCCTAAATTGAACTAAGGTGAACTAGAGCTTCGTGATGGTTTCTTGAGTTAATTTTAAGTTAATGAGTTATATTAGTGTACTTAGGAAGTGTGTGATGTTTGGTTAAGTTTGGAGGTCAAATGTCCAAGAACGTCCATGACGTTCGGAAGATATGTCTTAGAAAGTGCTTTTGTGTCTTGATGGGTTTGAGTTACTTATACGTGTTCCTTTTGCTTTAAATTGGTGTTGGATATTACTAAGACCTAGATGACTATTTTTATAGTATTAATGTTGAGGTACGACCCCACCTAGAACCCACAAGGGGCCCTAGAGAAGGGGCCAAGAGAAGGACCCAAACTGCCTTGGCAGTGTCCACCAATGAGGCCAAACGACGGCCAGTGGTCCAACCAATGGCCTGTCGACTTTCCACGTTGATTGGAAATGCAAGGTGAGATATCCAGGCCTAAAATTAGGCTAAGTGTCAAGCCACGATACCCCACCAACGGACCGTTGATGGACAGGCGGTCCGTTTGTTCCATCCCTCGATGGTGTTGTCTAAAAAGCTGTCAAAAATATGCCAAGGCTTGGGGTGTTTTATAAATTCACCCCAAGTCTTTTATTAACCTAGTAAGTTATTTGTAGGGTTTATTAGGTATATTAAAGTATTCAAACCCTAATACCTAATTTTAGACATCATTTCCTAAAACCCAAAACCCCTCTCCCTTAGAACTCTCTCTCAAGTCTCCTCGGAAATTAGAAGTCAAGAAGAGCTAGGAGGGATGTTGGTGGTCAAGTTCTTCATCAAAATCACTGGGGTTTATCTTAACTAAGGTATGGTATCCATCCTTAAACTCTCTTCCATTCAAGGAGTCACTTCCAATGGATTTTCAAAACGGGTTTTCAATCCTAGTTTCTTCTATCTTCAAATCTAAATATGGGTCTTGCATGAAAACGTTTTAAATGAATTAATAATGATGTTTCTAATTTTAGTCGATGATTTTAATGTTAAAACTTCAATGAAATAATGTTAAAGTTATTCATCGAATTGTGGCTTCAGAAATGGGTTGAATGAGCTTGGTTTTGTAGTCTTTGAGCTTTGCTTTACTTGTGTGGATATTGTTGTTTAGCTACTTCCCTAAGGGATAATTTATGAAACATTGTTGAGTAAAATGTTATAGGTGATGGAAGCTTTGATTAAAGGGTAAGTTTGTTATGTTGTTTATTTTTAATTATGAAATACTCTTGAGTGGTATGGTTCACCTACTTGGTCGCGGTGTTTACTTAATTAATTTGATTATACTTAGTATGTATTGTGAGTGTGGCTTTGAAGCCCTAATATGTGAAATGAAGTGATATTGAAGATTGTTCTTGTATTATGTATTATGAAGCTTGAATTGCATGTCGTGCTTAGATTATACCTAACTGAAATATATGATTATGTGAAGCATGTAAAGTGTGTGATTTCATGAATCAAGGTCTAAAACATGTATAGAAGTTAATGTAAATGAAATGATGTTTATATGCAAGGTGTGCTCACGTACACACACTTAAATGAATGTATAAAGATAAGTTGAGTAAAAAGAGGACTTCTGGGGTGAACACTCTTCGTGAGTTGAGATGAAGTGTTTAGTAGAAATCTCACTACATCCTAAGAGCTTTCTAAGATAGGTTGGAGGATGAATACCCTCTGTGAGTTGAGATGTGTTATTTAATAGTTATCCTTTACCTATATTATAAAATGTTAAGAATCCATGTGGAATTATGCTTAGCACCGAGAGGATATGAAGAATGGGTGGTTAAACTTTGTAAGTTGATATGTTGTATTCAAATGTACCTCTTGAGATGAGTACTCCTCGTTAGTGGAAAATGAGTTACTTAGTAGCAATCTCCTTATCCATTAACTATGTGCCCTCTTAGGTGTAGCTATTTTAAAAGCCGTGTAAAAGCTAAAAAGAATGACCTTACTATAGGCAAGCGAGGATCCCTCATCCCATAGGGGTTAATATCGGGATTTCAAGTCTAGCTATCATGGTGTATGTCGGTTAAGCTAACCCCCACAAAATTAATGAATGTTCTAAATCTTCTAAAAGAGTATGCTACTTAGGGTAGGTAGTGGAATGAGACTCTATTTATTCATTGCACCAGCTAGGCATTACGATAGGGGAGTCTTGGTTAGTCTTATATGAATTGAATGAACTAAGTCTGCTAAAAAAACGTACTACTTACAGTAGGTGGTGGTATGGGACGCTATCTATCCATTACACTAAGTAGACCTTTCGAAAGGCGAGTCTTAGTGCCAATCCTTCTAAAAGAGTCTACTACTTATGGTAGGTAGTGGAATGGGACGCCATCTACTCGTTGCACTAAGTAGGCATTCCAAAAGGGAAGTCTAGGTGTGTTGTTGAGTGTTCTTCTAATGTCTTGTGATTGAGTGGTAACTTGCTCTCCCGAGTGGAGTAAGCCTATGGTGGGTAGTTTTAGGATCTCCTTGGTGTGCATTGAAGGAGGTGTTTAGACGTTTCCTTCATTTCTTACCTTGGAGAGTCTTAGGATAATCTCGGTTAGGGAAACTCCTACGGAAATGAGTTCACTTCCTCGTTGGCAATACCTTGGAAGTTCACTATTTTGGAATCAATTTGGTTCACTTAAAGTTATATTAGTTCACTGTAAGATTTGGTTACTTCATGGTAAAGTGCATCCTATTATTAAAATTATGGAAATCTTTATCTAAGTTTTAAATGATGTTTCTTATGTTGTTTTGCTTCTAAATTGATGAATGTTTTAATTATTTGGCATGAAACCTTATTTTACTAAAATGTCCCTTTATACATGATTTTGCATATGCCATACTTAGTACATTGTTTTGTACTAACCCCATACTTTTCTATACTCTATAAGTATTGGTTTGGAAGCAAGGTTGAAGGCTAGAAGACCAAGCTTAGGAAAGATTCTCTCAAGACAAAGTATTTCCTCATATATTCGAGGGCATAGTCCTTTCCTTACTTTCTCTATTTAAAGACTTAATTGGTATTATTTTTAATGTAAAGGACCGTGTCTTTAAGTTTGTCTTGTGACGATGAGATTTTCTAAGTACTTATGAAAGACTTCCTTTTAATATTAAATGTCGTGAAAAGTTTTAAATTCCGCACTACATTTCATGTCTTATGTAATGAACGATAGTAAAATGGTTTGTACAAGACCCCAAAGGGTCAAGTAAGCCCGGTCATGACCCAAGGGTTCTCCCTAGAATCTAGGGGGTACATTCGGGTCGTCACCACACCAACTGGCCAACGTTTCCTAGGCGTAGGTAGACACTGCCTGGGAAGACTTTGGGTCCTCTTTGAGGGCCTTTTGTGATTCCCTTCAAGAGTCGTACCTGGATGTTTCCAACATAAATACACTCATTAAAATTTTAGGGACCTTCCACATAAGTTTCAACCAAAAACGAACACGTAAAACATGTCAAGACACACATGCAAGGTAACTTTCAAACGTCATCGGACGTTCTTGGACATTTTTATCCAAATAATTTCAAATAAAGCATGCATACTGTAAAACACTTATTTAAAATATTTTAAACCTTTTAGACACATGTGAGGCTCTAAGAACATTAATTCATTTTTAGTGTCCTTACAATATTGGGACCATTCATCCTTTAATGACACTTGGGATACTTTAAAAACAACAAGGACTTCAATGCCCTATAGACCAGCTCACAACATTCATAACATCATCACATTGAAGTCAATGCACCAAACTTACAAGGAACACAAACTCCAAACCATTTAGCATTCAATGCAACAGAAGCAAGCAAAAACCTTTATTCACTGACTTTTAACATGCATCAAACACATAGTCAAATACTCCGAAAGTCTACGACCTAATCTAGAGCCTAACATAAGTGTCTAAGGGTGAAGAAACTGTTTTTAGATCATATAAACAATATATATGTCATTTAGGAATTTAATTAATCAAATAAACAAGAAATGTCCAAGACGTCCAAAAGCTAGTCTAATTGAACTTATGAAACATCATTAAGTTTTGGAAAGGTTTAAGAGTGGTGTATGAGGTCTAAAACTATTAAAATGACTTTAAATAGTTAAAACCATACAGATAGAGTAAAAACATCATGGTCAAAAACATCCAGGTCCGACCCCCCAAGGGTCGCCCTATGGGTCCACCAAAGGACACCAAACTTGGCTTGGCAAGCTGCCAAAGCAGCAGCCAAAATACACATAGATGAAACAAGTCCGCGTCGCGTACTGGGTAGGTTTTTGTATGGGATGCTATCTATCCTTTGCGCTAACTAGACCTTCCAAAAGAAGAGTCTTGGTGCCAATCCATCTAAAAAAATGTACTACTTAGGGTAGGTGGTGGAATAGGACGCCATCTACTCATTACACTAACTAGGCATTTCGAAAGGAAAGTCTTGGTGTGTTATTGAGTGTTCTTCTAATGTCTTGTGATTGAGTGGTGACTTGTTCTCCTAAGTTGAGTAAGCCTATGGTTGGTAGTGTTAAGGATCTTCTTGGTGTGCATTTAAGGAGGTGTTTAGACGTTTTCTTCATGTCTTACCTTGGAGAGTCTTAGGATAACCTCGGTTAGGGAAACTCCTACGGAAATTACTTCACTTCCTCATTGGAAATACCTTGGAAGTTCACTATTTTGGAGTCAAATTGGTTCACTATAAAGTTATAGTAGTTCACTGTATGATTTGGTTACTTCACTGTAAAGTGCATACTATTGTTAAAATTATGGAAATCTTTCTCTAAGTGTTAAATGATGTTTTGTTATGTTGCTTTGCTTCTTAATTGATGAATGTTTTAATTATATTGAGTGAAAGCTTATTTTACTGAAATATCCCTTTTTACATGATTATGTATATGCCATACTTAGTACATTGTTTGTACTAACCCCATACTTTTCCATACTCTATAAGTATAGGTTTGGAAGCAATGTTGAAGGGTAGAAGGCAAAGTTTGGGAAAGATTCTCTCAAGACTAAGTATGTCCTCATATATTCGAGGGCATAGTTATTTCCTTAGTTAATTTATTTAAATACTTACTATGTATTTCTTTTAATGTAAATGGCCGTGTCCCTAAGATATTACGTCGTGTCTTTAAGATTGGCTTGTGACGATGAGATTCTCTAAGTATTTATGAAAAACTTCCTTTTAATATTAAATGTTGTAAAAAGTTTTAAATTCAGCACTACTTTTCATATCTTTTGTAATGAACGATAGTAAAAGGGCTTGTACAAGACCCCAAAGGGTCAAGTATGAACGGTCATGACCCAAGGGTTCACCCTAGCTTCTTGGGGTGGGGGGGGGGTACTTTTGGGTCGTGACAGACGCCGACCCATCGATGGGGCGTCACCACACCTACTAGCCGTCGTTCGCTAGGCGTAGGTAGACACTGCCTAGGCAGACTTTGGGTCATCTTTGATGGCCTTTTGTAGTGCCTTTCCGGAGTCGTACCTGGATGTTTCCAACATAAATACACTCATTAAAATATTAGGGACTTTCTTCATAAGTTTCAACAAAAAATAATACGTAAAACATGTCAAGACACACATGCACGTCTCAAGGTAACTTTCAAATGTCATCGGACGTTCTAGGACGTTTACCTCCAAATGACTTCAAATTAAGCATGCATACTGTAAATATAACGCCCCAAAATGAACTAAGGTGAACTAGAGCCTCATGATTGTTTCTTGAGTTGACTTTAAGTTAAACGGAGTTAGTTTAGTGTCCTTAGGCAGTGTGCAAAGTTTCATGAAGTTTGGAGGTCAAACGACCAAGAACGTCCAAGGCATTTGAAAGATATGCCTTGAGTCGACCTTGTACGTCTAGGCGAGTTTCGTCGAGTTTTATGTGTTTGTTTTGGATGAAATTCATGTGAGAGGTGTTAAACTTATAGATGATCATATTTGTGTTGGAAACGTCCAGGAAATTATCCCCGAGGACCATCGAAGGGTCCTTGAGGAAGGACCCAAAACCTGGTAAGCAGGCTGTCCCAGGCAGCCTTGGCGACAGAGCAGTCGACGGCCTGTCATGGCTGTGACGCCCCGTCACAAGGTTTAGTCATGGGGGACTTGTTCAAGGGTGTGGAGGGGACCCTTGGAAAGCCTCTGAAGTTTGCAACGGATGGACAGGACGGGCCGTTGCACCAGTGACGCCCCGTCACAAGCAGGTCGTCGCAAGCCCGTCCCTGTGCGCAAATTTTTCTGCCAAGTTAGGGGTGAACTTGTAAATTCACCCCACGTCTAAATAATAGTTTGGACTGTTTGTTAAGGGATTTTTGGGTATATTAAATGAGTTTTAAACCCTAGACCTAGACAAGACCCTCACTTCAACATTCAAACTCTCTCTCTAAAAGGAAAACCCTCTCAAGACTCCATTGGAAGCTAGAAGTCAAGGAAGGATAGGAGGGCTGGTTGGACGTGTCTCTTCATTAAAATATCTTGGATTTCGCTTGCTTAGTGAGGTATGGTATCCATTCTTGAATATCTTTTCATTCAAGAATCCATTATCCAAAATGGTTTTCAAAAGGGTTTCTAAACTCAAACATCTCCTAACTTTTATTTCTAGTATGGGTCTTCTTGTATTTAAGTTTCAATGGTTTAAATGTATTTATCTTGGTTTGAATTGATGATTTGATGTTAAAAACTCCATGAAACTCTTGTTTATGCATACTTCAACTTTTGACTTAAAAATGGGTTATGTGAGTATGATTTGAGTAGGGTATGAACTTGGGTCTTCTTGTGTATGTCATGTTGGTGTATCTACTTCCCTAAGGGCCTTCATATGGTGAAATATTGATAAATTGGTTATGGGTAATGATGGTTTGATTTGTTGATGAGTTGCTCTCATTGTATAGTTCTTATTATGAATTGCTATTTGAGTGTTATGGTCCACCATATGGGTGGCGGTGCTAATTGATGAACTTGATGATGTTTAGTATGTGTTGAGTAGGTAACTTTGAAGGTTTAATATGTGAAATGAAGATATATTGAAATGGGTCTTGTATTGTGTTTTGTGTAGCTTGAATTATATGTTTGACCTAGTTATGTCTAAATGAATTATATGACTATGAGAAGCATGTAGTGTGTGTAACTTGATAAATCAAGGTTAAAGTATGAGTAGAACTTGATGCTAATGAGATGATGCTTATATGCAAGGTGTGCACACGTACACACACACACTCTTTTAAGATTTGTATTATGCCAAGTTGAGCCAAAAGGGGAATCTTGAGGTGGACACACTTCGTGAGTTGAGATTTAGTGTCTAGTAGCAACCTCTCCATTCCTAGTGAGCTTTCTAAGATAGACTATTATGTTGAGAAATCCGTGGGGAGTTATTCCTAGCACCGAGAGGATATGAAGGGGAGGTGGATTGCACTTCGTGAGTTGAGATGTTGTAATCCAAAGTACCTCTTGAGACGAGTACTTCTCGTTAGTAGAGAGTGAGTTACTTAGTAGCAATCTCCTTATCCCTTAACTATGTGCCCGCATAGGTGTAGCTATTGGAAAATCTCAAAGAAGCATGACCTTACACTAGGCAAGTAAGGATCCCTTATCCGATAAGGGTTAATATCGGTATTCCATATCTAGCTCTCATGGTCTTTGTCGGTTAAGCTAACTCCCACAATGAATTGATTTGAAACTAATTATCTTGTATATGGTTGAATTTATGTATGTATGTTGTGAAGTGATCAATCCACATTAGTTACCGAGTAGGATCATTGAGTGGGAGTAGTAGTATGGGATGCTACTCTCACATTGCACTTGGTGTGACCTATACCTACTATGGGAGAAGAGTACCATCATGAAATCCGTGTGAATGAGTATTATAGTGTAGCGTTGTGGATGATTATTGTGGAGTACTTGAGTAATTGGAATCCATTAGGAGTACTAAGTGGGAGTGGTAGTATGGGATGCTACTCTCAAATTGCACTTGGTGTGACCTATATTTTTTCCATGAGTGTTTTGCATATGTTAGACAAGGGCGTGGATTTGATTTCTAACGAAGTAAGCCTAAGATTTGGTAGTTTTAAGGGTCGCTTTGGTGTGCTTTGAAGGGAGGTGTAATGAAAATCCCTTCTTAGCTCACCTTAGGGAGTCTTAGGATAACCTTGAGTTAGGGCAACTTCAAAGGAAAAAGAGTTCATATGACTTGGACCGTGCCATTCACTGTAAGGTCTTCATTGTAAGGATCCAAAATGTTCACTATAATGTTTTATTCAATTTTTATTGTAAGTTTAGTAATTTCATTGAAATGTTCCTTTTGATTGCTCTAAGGTGGTAAAGTTGCCATAAAGTGTTGATTGTCGATTCTTATGTTGGTTGTTTCTAGATTCATGAATGACATACTTGAATTGCATGAAAAGCTATTCTTACTAAAATGTCCCTTTTTGTATGTTTATTTGCATATACCATACTTAGTACATTGTTGTACTAACCCCATACTTTTATATACCTTATGAGTATAGGTTGGAAGCCTTTGGAGGATCGAAGTTGAAGCTTGGGAATTCTATCTCTCAAGAATTGGGTATGTCCTCATATATTCGAGGACATAGTTTTATGTTTCTTAGTTTCCTTATTAAGACTTAAAAATGTATTAACTCTATTGTAAAGGGCCGTGTCCCTAATATTCTAAGTCGTGTCTTTAAGTTGGCTTGTGACGATAAGATTTCCTAGTATTTATGAAAAGACTCCTTTATTTATTATTATCGTGAAAACTTTTAATTCTGCACTACTTTTCATGCTTTATGTTATGAATGCTAGTTAGAGGGCTTGTACGAGATCCCAAAGGGGTCAAGTACGCCCGGTCATGATTCAAAGGTTTCCCTAACTTTTAGGGGGTGCTTTCGGGTCGTGACAGACTTGGTATCAGAGCATAAGGTTTTGGGAAATAGTTTAAGGTCTAAAAGTCTCACGAGCCACATCTAGTAGTATCTTGGTCATTGGTGTGAGTCACGACACATCCATGGACAAGAGGCTATAGGATGCTAGAAGTTTCACTTTCTTCTCTATTCTAGTATCGTGCCTTAGAGTTGAGTATATAAGGTGTCTTTTCTCAACCTCTTCTTTTTGTGTTTTTAGGACATGAATACGAGGAGATCGACCTCTAGAAGGGAGGAGGGAGGTGTACCAAATGAGAGAGTCCTTCCCCGCGTTGGCCAAGTTCCTATTGTTGGCTTAGGGGAGGAAAATGAGGATGTTCCTCTTCAAGAACCTCAAGTGCCTCCGGAACCTCAAGTGCCTCCTATGCCTCAAGCTCCTTTTGTTGAGGGTGATATGACTAATGCGGAGTTGTGGGCTTCCCTAATGAACTTGACCCAACTCATGACGGATCAAGCTCAAGTAGTCAACAATCACTTTGTGGGCCAAGCTAATCTAGGAGATAGGCCCCAACCAAATGCTAGTACTCCCGCTTCTAGGATTCGGGATTTCAAGAGGATGAACCCTCCTACTTTTCATGACACTAAGGTGGATGAAGATCAACAAGGCTTCATAGATGAGGTTTTCAAGGTGGTAGATGCTATGGGTGTGACCCCTAGGGAGAAAGCGGAATTGTCCGCTTACCAACTTAAGGATGCTGCTCAAGTGTGGTATGAGCAATGGAGGGGTGAGAGACCCTTAGAAAGAGGACCGGTTGATTGGGAGGAATTCAAATAGGCTTTCCTAGATAGATTCTTTCCTTTAGAGTGGAGGGAGAAGAGGATGGTAGAATTCATGAACCTCCGTCAAGGGGGAATGAGTGTGCAAGAGTACTCTCTCAAATTCACCCAACTCTCTAAGTATGCCCCAACCATGGTAGCCAACCCTAGGGCTAGGATGGACAAGTTTGTGATGGGCGTGTCTAGCTTGGTGGAAAAAGAGTGTCGTACGGCTATGCTTTTTAATGACATGGATATCTCTAGGCTCATGGTTTATGCGCAACAAATTGAGGAGTCCAAAATTAGGCAGATAAGGCAAGAGGGAAAGAGACCTAGGTCGGATGATTCTAGTCACCAAAGGCCTAAGAAGAGGTTTTATCCCCAAGATTCTTCTATGGGAAACAAGGATAGGGCTCCAAATCAATCTTCTCAAGATGGTGGTCATTCATATGAAAGGGCTAGGTGCCCAACTTGTGGCAAGCAACATGGGGGTAAGTGTCTTGCCGGATCGGATGCTTGTTTTGCATGTGGTAATAAAGGCCACAAGATGAGGGACTGCCCGAACCTTAAATCAAGGGGGAGAGATGTCAATCAAGCTTCCATAGATCCTACTGCTCCCAAGAAGAACCCTTCCTATGGGATGGGGGCTAGAAAGGATAGTTAATCCGGATTGATGGTTTTGGTAAGTCTCAACTCTTTGTTATTGTTGCTTTTGTGTTATGAGATGAGTATATATGGTTTTATAGTTCATATGATCATGTCATCTTGATAAATTGCTCAAAGAGTGGAATTTTGAAAGCTATGTATGTTTGACAGTGTTATAGTGAATGTTCACTGTGAAAAATTTGCAATTTGAGAAAAATTTGCCTTGCCTTAATTGAAGTTTAAATATGTGCAAAATTGTTGTATATGAGCATGTTTATTGTTCGAGAAGGTAGTTCCTCCATAAAAGAAGTTTAAGGTTGAGTTTTGACTTTGTGAAGTTTGGCAAAAGTTGTCTATGTTGATAAGTGTTGAAAGTGTGAAATGATGATCCTTGCTAATTGATGCTTTGATTGTTGATGTTCTGATCATGATCTAAGTGAATAGTATGATGCTAAGAGAGTCCTTGTTGTTCTTAAAAATTTAAGTTTCATTCGAGGACGAATGTTATTCCAAGTGGGGGAGAATATAACGCCCCAAAATTAACTAAGGTGAACTAGAACCTCATGATTGTTTCTTGAGTTGACTTTAAGTTAAACGGAGTTAGCTTAGTGTCCTTAGGCAGTGTGAAAAGTTTCATGAAGTTTGGAGGTCAAACGACCAAGAACGTCCAAGGCATTTGAAAGATATACCTTGAGTCGACCTTGTACGTCTAGGCGAGTTTCGTCGAGTTTTATGTGTTCGTTTTTGATGAAATTCATGTGAGAGGTGTTAAACTTATAGATGATCATATTTGTATTGGAAACGTCCGGAAAATTATCCCCGAGAACCATCGAAGGGTCCTTGAGGAAGGACCCAAAACCTGGTAAGCAGGCTGTCCCAGGCAGCCTTGGCGACGGAGCAGTCGACGGCCTGTCATGGCTGTGACGCCCCGTCACAAGGTTACGTCGTGGGGGACTTGTTCAAGGGTGTGGAGGGGACCCTTGACAAGCCTCTGAAGTTTGCAACGGATGGTCAGGACGGGGCGTTGCACCCGTGATGCCCCGTCACAAGCAGGTCGTCGCAAGCCCGTCCCTGTGCGCAAATTTTTCTGCCAAGTTAGGGGTGAACTTGTAAATTCACCCCACGTCTAAATAAGAGTTTGGACTGTTTGTTAAGGGATTTTTGGGTATATTAAATGAGTTTTAAACCCTAGACCTATACAAGACCCTCACTTCAACATTCAAACTCTCTCTGTAAAAAGAAAACCCTCTCAAGACTCCATTGGAAGTTAGAAGTCAAGGAAGGATAGGAGGGCTGGTTGGACGTGTCTCTTCATTAAAAACTCTTGGATTTGGCTTGCTTAGTGAGGTATGTATACATTCTTGAATATCTTTTCATTCAAGAAGCCAATTTCCAAAATGGTTTTCAAAAGGGTTTCTAAACTCAAACTTCTCCTAACTTTGATTTCTAGTATGGGTCTTCTAGTATTTAAGTTTCAATGGTTTAAATATATTTATCTTGGTTTGAATTGATGATTTGATGTTAAAAACTCCATGAAACTCTTATTTATGCATACTTCAACTTTTGACTTAAAAATGGGTTATGTGAGCATGATTTGAGTAGGGTATGAACTTGGGTCTTCTTGTGTATGTCATGTTGGTGTATCTACTGCCCTAAGGGCCTTCATATGGTGAAATATTGATAAATTGCTTATGGGTAATGATGGTTTGATTTGTTGATGAGTTGCTCTCATTGTATAGTTCTTATTATGAATTGCTATTTGAGTGGTATGGTCCACCTTATAGGTGGCGGTGCTAATTGATGAACTTGATGATGTTTAGTATGTGTTGAGTAGGTAACTTTGAAGGTTTAATATGTGAAATGAAGATATATTGAAATGGGTCTTGTATTGTGTTTTGTGTAGCTTGAATTGTATGTTTGACCTAGTTATGTCTAAATGAATTATATGACTATGACAAGCATGTAGTGTGTGTAACTTGATAAATCAAGGTTAAAGTATGAGTAGAACTTGATGATAATGAGATGATGCTTATATGCAAGGTGTGCACACGTACACACACACACTCTTTTAAGATTTGTATTATGCCAAGTTGAGCCAAAAGGGGAATCTTGAGGTGGACACACTTCGTGAGTTAAGATTTAGTGTCTAGTAGCAACCTCTCCATTCCTAGTGAGCTTTCTAAGATAGACTATTATGTTGAGAAATCCGTGGGGAGTTATGCCTAGCACCGAGAGGATATGAAGGGGAGGTGGATTGCACTTCGTGAGTTGAGATGTTGTAATCCAAAGTACCTCTTGAGACGAGTACTTCTCGTTAGTAGAGAGCGAGTTACTTAGTAGCAATCTCCTTATCCCTTAACTATGTGCCCGCATAGGTGTAGCTATTGGAAAAGCCATGTAAACGCTAAGAAGCATGACCTTACACTAGGCAAGTAAGGATCCCTCATCCGATAGGGGTTAATATCGGGATTCCATGTCTAGCTCTCATGGTCTTTGTCGGTTAAGCTAACTCCCACAAAGAATTGATTTGAAACTAATTATCTTGTATATGGTTGAATTTATGTATGTATGTCGTGAAGTGCTCAATCCACATTAGTTACCGAGTAGGAGCATTGAGTGGGAGTAGTAGTATGGGATGCTACTCTAACATTGCACTTGGTGTGACCTATACCTACTATGGGAGAAGAGTACCGTCATGAAATCCGTGTGAATGAGTATTATGGTGTAGCGTTGTGGATGATTATTGTGGAGTACTTGAGTAGATGGAATCCATTAGGAGTACTAAGTGGGAGTGGTAGTATGGGATGCTACTCTCACATTGCACTTGGTGTGACCTATATTTTTTCCATGAGTGTTTTGCATATGTTAGACAAGGGCGTGGATTTGATTTCCAACGAAGTAAGCCTAAGATTTGGTAGTTTTAAGGGTCGCTTTGGTGTGCTTTGAAGGGAGGTGTAATGAAAATTCCTTCTTAGCTCACCTTAGTGTCACGGACCTAGAGTTTTGCTAAGACTCCGTGCGGCACTTGACAACTTGCTCATGAATCTTTCACGAGTCTTGCAAGCTCAAGTAAGCCTTTTTGCCTAAGATCGCTAAGAGAAATGCAAAGGAAGACTTAGAAAGAGAGAGATTTGGAGGAAGAAGTCTTTATTACTTCTTTGTTGGAAGGATTGTTGGATGATTTACAAATAAAATGGCCCTCTATTTATACAACTCCCTAAGGGCCTGTGTGTAAATAAAAATAACTCTACAAGTCCCTAATTATTTACACATTAGTCCATGTTCTAGAGAATTCCACACTCTCTAGAACATGCCTCCACCGGCTAGAACCTTCTAGAGTTCTCTACACAACTCTAGAACGGTCCGCTCCTCCAAATGGCCTCAAACCTTCTAGAATTCTCCGCACAATTCTAGAACGGCTGCCTCTTCGTCGGGGCTTTAGAGCGTTCTGCCAAACCTCTAGACCCTTGTAGCCCGTATCTGGACGCGAAATCAGCTGGCGTTGTGGCGGAACGTCACAATCTCCCCCACCTATGATGCGACGACCGCGACGCATTCTTGCTCCTTTGCCATCCGAGTCTTGTCGTGCGATCTTCAATCCACGTACTCGGTCGATACCCTCGAGTAGCTCCCTCAGCTGTTGCCCGCTCTTCCTCGGCCCGGTCTCACGAACTTCCTCCTTTCTCGGAGGCAAGAGCCTCGACGGCTTCTTCTGCATCACGACAGCGTTCCCTCGTGGAACCTGCTTCGCGCACAGCGGCATGGACTTCTCAGCACCATTGTCTTCTCTCGAACTTGCAATGGCTGCTGATGATTGCCTCCCTATCTCCTTGCCGACCCTCTCGAGCTTCATGGCCGTCAGTCTGACCTGTCCCTCCGTCTGTGATGCCTTTACCATGGGAATCATACATGTTCCTCCCTTCTCCAAGACCACGAGTCTCTGGAGGAAAGGATCGATCACGGCATGGCACTGCCGAAAGAACTCCTGCCCAAGAATGATGTCGAAGAGATCCACGGGAGCGACAACGAAGTCTGTCTTCCCCTGCCACTTGCCTAACGTGATGCTTACTCCCTGCGCTTCTCCACACACGGGAGTCGGTGGTCATTGACCGTCCTGAGTTGGGCGTTGCTTGGTCTACAACGCAACCCCAACCTCGTTGCTGCTGTCTTGGTCATTATATTGACCTCTGCACCTGTGTCGACCATCGCACGAGCATGTCCTCCATTGATCGTGATGTCGACATACTGCGCGCCGCATGCCTTCAGCTTCGCATGCCTTGGTTCCGCATGCCTCTGCTCCTCTTTCCTCGGCTTCTCTTGCCTTGGCCTTGCATGCTTCGGCGGCCTCTGTGGTTGCCTGGTGATAGCTCCGCATAGCCCTATCAATCCCAACTGCTTGGTCTCCTCGACCTGACCTTGCTCGTGTGCTTCCTTAGCCTTCCGCTCTCGCAGGATAGCACCAAGGCTCCTCAGTTCAGGGCACTCCTTATAGCCGTGCGGCCCACCGCAAATGTAGCAACCATCTCCCTTGGCAACCCTCGGCTTCCTCTCCGTGTTGCCTTGGCCTCCAGACTTCCTGCCGTTGGACCTATAGGTGTCATGCCTCTGAGGCCGTTGCTCCTCGCATTGCCCCCTGGGTTGTGGCCGTTGCTCCTCGTATTCGCCACGATCTCCCCCACCATTATCATGACTACCTCTGTCATCCCCTCCGGCACTATAAGGCTTCTCCTGCCTGAAGTCTGTCAACGCTTCGTCCTGGGTGATGGCGTCATCTATAGTCCCGACCTGTCTACGTTCCAACTCCGTCCTAGCCCAAGTCTGTAGCCCATCCATGAAGTGGAACAACATGTCCTCATCCGTGAGGCTGGGAATCTGAAGCGTCAGGGTTGTAAACTCCCGCACATACGCACGTATGCTGCCCGTATGCTTCAACTCCCTAAACTTTCGCTTTGCCTCATAGATGACATTGCTGGGGAAGAATGCCTTCCTGAACTCCTCGCGGAATTGCTCCCACGTGTTGATGGTGCACGTCCCCCTGTTGATGTCGGACTCTTTACGCCTCCACCATAGCATGGCCATCTCCGTAAGATACAACACAGCGGTGTTGATCTTACTCTCGTCGCTCTTCACCCGACTACACTTGAAGTAATTTTCCAAGTGCCACAGGAAATTCTCCACCTCCTGTGCGTCACGGACGCCTCTGAACATAGGTGGCTTGGGAGCCTCGACGCTGGCCTCCCTTTCCCGGTCGAACGACGGTGATCCTCCAACCCTCGCACCTTCCTTGAGTGCTTCTACCTCGGCCTTCATGGTCTGAATTGCGCTCAACGCCTCCATGAGCCGACACTCTAAGGAAGTGATAACCTCCTTCATCTCAAACTCAGCTCGCTGACGCCACTCCAACTCCTTACTGATGGCTTCGGTTTCCCCGAGGGTGAAGTCTTCAAGGGTCTTGAACTTGTCGTCTGCCACGTTCAAGCGCCGGCCTAAGATCTCTCCGGACTTCCTCGCCGTTTCCACCCTTACGACCCATTCCTCTCCGGCAGTGATTCTATGGGCTCCTTACCCATCTCATCGTCACTGGCTCCGGCGGTCGAAGGTGGATGAGATGTCAGCACCTCGCTTGGTTCTGGCAGCATCTCTTCATTTCCCTTCTGCTGTATCTTCCCCTTTCGGTTCTTCTTACTAACATCCCGTACATTGGCAGTGCTAGCGATGTTCATGTCTCCTTCGGAAGCCATTTTCTTAGCCTGCTCTGATACCACTTTGTCACGGACCTAGAGTTTCGCTAAGACTCCGTGCGGCACTTGACAACTTGCTCACAAATCTTTCATGAGTCTTGCAAGCTCACGTAAGCCTTTTTGCCTAAGATCGCTAAGAGAAATGCAAAGGAAGACTTAGAAAGAGAGAGATTTGGAGGAAGAAGTCTTTATTACTTCTTTGTTGGAAGGATTGTTGGATGATTTACAAATGAAATGGCCCTCTATTTATACAACTCCCTAAGGGCCTGTGTGTAAATAAAAATAACTCTACAAGTCCCTAATTATTTACACATTAGTCCATGTTCTAGAGAATTCCACACTCTCTAGAACATGCCTCCACCGGCTAGAACCTTCTAGAGTTCTCTACACAACTCTAGAACGGTCCACTCCTCCAAATGGCCTCAAACCTTCTAGAATTCTCCGCACAATTCTAGAATGGCTGCCTCTTCGTCGGGGCTCTAGAGCGTTCTGCCAAACCTCTAGACCCTTCTGGCCCATATCCGGACGCGAAATCAGCTGGCGTTGTGGCGGGACGTCACATTAGGGAGTCTTAGGATAACCTTGGGTTAGGGCAACTTCAAAGGAAAAAGAGTTCATATGACTTGGACCGTGCCATTCACTGTAAGGTCTTCATTGTAAGGATCCAAAATGTTGACTATGATGTTTTATTCAATTTTTATTGTAAGTTTAGTAATTTCATTGAAATGTTCCTTTTGATTGCTCTAAGGTTTGGTAAAGTTGCCATAAAGTGTTGATTGTCGATTCTTAGTTGGTTGTTTCTAGATTCATGAATGACATACTTGAATTGCATGAAAAGCTATTCTTACTAAAATGTCCCTTTTTGTATGTTTATTTGCATATGCCATACTTAGTACATTGTTGTACTAACCCCATACTTTTATATACCTTATGAGTATAGGTTGGAAGCCTTTGGAGGATCGAAGTTGAAGCTTGGGAATTCTATCTCTCAAGAATTGGGTATGTCCTCATATATTCGAGGACATAGTTTTATGTTTCTTGGTTTCCTTATTAAGACTTAAAAATGTATTTACTCTATTGTAAAGGGCCGTGTCCCTAAGATTCTAAGTCATGTCTTTAAGTTGGCTTGTGACGATAAGATTTCCTAGTATTTATGAAAAGACTCCTTTATTTATTATTATCGTGAAAAGTTTTAATTCCGCACTACTTTTCATGCTTTATGTTATGAATGCTAGTTAGAGGGCTTGTACGAGACCCCAAAGGGGTCAAGTACGCCCGGTCATGATTTGAAGGTTTCCCTAACTTTTGGGGGGTGCTTTCGGGTCGTGACAGTAAACCACCCATTTAAAACATTTTAAACCAATTTAGACACATGTGAGGCTCTAAGCACATTAATTCATTTTTAGGGTCGTTACAATATCCCCCACTTGGAAACATTCATCCTCGAATGACACTTGGGACACTTTAAACACAACAAGGACTTCAATGACCATAGAGCAGCCCAAAACATTCATAAAATCATCACATGTAATTCAATGCACCAAACTTACAAGTAACACAAACTCCAAACCATTTATCATTCAATGTAACACAAGCAAGCAAAAACCTTTATTCACTCACTTTGAACATGCATCAAACACATAATCTAACACTCCGAAAGTCTAAGACCTAATCTAGAGCCTAAAATAAGTGTCTAAGGTTGAGGAAACTGTTTTAAGATCATATATATGTTGTATATAAGTCATTTAGGAATTTTAATAATCAAATCAACAAGAAACGTCCAAGACGTCTTGAAGCTAATTGAATTGAACTAGTGAAACTTCCTTAGGTTTCGGAAAGGTTTAAGAGTGGTGTATGAGGTCTAAAACTTTTCAAATGACTTTAAAGAGGTAAAACCAAATATATAGAGTAAAAACATCCAGGTCCGACTCCCCAAGCGTCGCCCTAGGGGTCCACGAAAGGACCCCAAACTTGGCTTGGCAAGCAGCCAAAGCAACAGCCAAAATACACATAGATGAAACAAGTCCGCGTCGTAGACTTGGGTGGAATTTGGTCAAATATCAAGTTTGAGTTGTTGTCAGGTCGCGTACTCTACTATCTCAAAAATTAATTTATAAATTAATGCGAAAACAGCTCCGCGTCGTGGACTTGTTCCCCAACAAAAATCTAAAATTTGGATTTGAAGTTTGACTTCATTAAAGCGTCAACTTAAGTGAGGGGTCTTTTGGGTATTTCATGGGGAGTCTATATATTGATTTCCAATCAGTTTTGCCTCACATTTACTCACTCAAATAAAATCCCAAAATCCAAACCCAAAACCTCTGACCTTTCTCTAATTTATCTCTCTATTCATCCTACATTGAAGGAAGAAGAATGCTTGAAGAAGAAAACCAATTTCTCTAGGATTTCACTTGAATTTCATGTATTAATCTTTAATAAGGTATGGTTTCTTTACTCTTGGGTTTTCTTTCCCCAAGAGGTCCTTTCAAAGTTGAGTTATAAAACACTCAATTCAAAGGGTTTGTCTAGTCTAATGGGTTTTCTTCTAAAATTCAAATTGATGATAAGTTTTGATTGCCTATGACTAATTAAGTGTATATTTATTATTAATTGATGTTAATTGATGCATTTTCATGTAGATCATGCCCCTTTTCCCAAATTCCCCTAATCGTGGATCTTGCTTATGAATTGATGGGAATTGAAGAATGTATTGATGGTTAGACTTTTTTTATCTATTCTAATTCATTCATGGACTGCCTAGGGTAATATATTGTTGTTATTGGATCTATTTCTGAAGAATTCATAATGAAACTTATTCTCCTAACCCTAGGTTATGAATTGAAGTTAATTGGGATAGTGATGATGCAATTGATCTTGCTATTGTGTTAATTATTATTTTATGATGATGTTATACCCATTATTGGGTTAAATTGAATGGTTGATGGTAAAACATGGATGATGGCTTGTGACGGAGATTTGGTATGTCTTGTGATCTCAACCCTTTGCTTTAATTATGGTTACTTGTAATTCAGTGATGATGTTGTATTGAAGTATACCTTATATTAAGATTGATAGGGTTGGTATGATGTTGAATTGAAATGTCTTGACTATGGTTTGTCACGTGTTTACTAAGATTTAAATGTTATAAGGGTGGTGATGCCTTACCAATGTGCCTTATCATGAATGACTATGTAATGTGCTAACCTCACATGTATGAACTTTAATGAAAGGAAAATACTCATGCAATTCTTATTGAGTTATGATGATGATGATGATATAAGGGATAGACCCTATGACCTAAACTAAGCTATGATTATTAATAAAGACATTAAAGAAATTTCAAAAGGGATGTTAGCTTAGCACCGAGAGAACTTGACAATGGGAGGTGCTGACTTTCAATAGAAGAAGATTCACCCTATAGTTCAACATAAGGTGTTGACTCCCCTATAAGGGATACTCACCCTATGGATTCTCATGAGATGGGGCTCCAATTTCCAAGTGGCATGTAGAGAGTTCATAACTATCTCGTAGTTCCTTAATCTATGTTGCCCCCATAGGAAGACAAGCTAGTGGGTCCACCTAGAAAGCTACGCTTATGTTTGGTTCTACTTTGGCCGGTAGACCACCTTCCATCGGTGTAACATCTTACAACACCAGATTCCACATTTAGCTCTTTTGGTCTGGTCGGTAAGGAAAATGTTCCCAAAAAGGTAAAATGGAGTAAGAAATGAACTCCAACTAGGATGATCTAAAGGATTTAACTTAGTCTAGGTAGGGGTATGGGACTCTACCTACACATTGCACTAGTTAGCCTTGAAGGGATTCTTAGGAGATTGTTCTTATGTATGTATATGCTTATAAATGTTAATGATGATAATGTGATGATCTTACATGCAAATGACACTATGTGATGTTGGTTACTCTTATGAACATGTATATGGTATCTTTTGCTAAAGTATGATATTATATACTCTTAACGATAAGTTATGTGGAGTAGAAAATTGGTTATGGTTCTTTCTAGGTATATATGATTATGTATGGTTATGGGTCTTTGCTTAGTTATTGCACAAGTGTACTTAATGAGGGCCATGAGTAATGGTCTTGCTTTGGTTATGTTGTGCTGAACTCTTATTCATGTTTGTGATGTTATGTCTTGATGATAAAGTTGTATTTGATTATGGGTTCATATATGTTGATATGCATGTGACTTGATTTGACTTAAGGTGATTTGGTCTTGTATTGTACAGGGTATTGACTTGATTAATATGTATTAATTGCGAGCATTACTTTCTTGAATGTGCATAAGGGTTTCCAAATGAAAAGTAGCATGTTTTAAATGAAATGTCCTCTTTAGCATGATTTCACTTGTTTTATGTGCATATACTCATACTTAGTACAACTGTGTACTAATGCATCATTTATACTACAAATGTAGGATCCGACCGTTGAGCTTATAGAATGCCTTTTGAAGACTACTTGGATATTTCCCAAGAGTTCGGTAGGTCCTCACATTTCGAGGACAATGCCATTATCATGCGAATTATGTTGTTCTAGTATAAGACTCTTTGTTCTTTACTTTTTATTTCAAGACGATTGTTGTATAGCTATATGAGTCTCTTTCTTGTATTAAAGTATGCGTTAAGCCCAATTGAGGAATTCATTTTATATGGTTTAATATGAGACATATTATAGACTTCTTATGATACTATGTTCCTATACTATGTATATGAAATAAAAGTAGAAGACTATGTAATCTTCTTATACAAAGGGTCTACGTATACTGGATATGAACATATATTATGTGTATGCGAGAGGTCTATGTAAACCTCAAGATAGATATTGAAAAGTTTAAATTTTTTTGCATGTTTAACCTATGAATATATTGATGTAAGATAAGATGCTAGTCTTAGTCCTCCTCAAGGACGCCGACGCCGGTTACGTGTAGGGGGTGCTCCCCGAATGTGACAATCTTGGTATCAGAGCATGATGTTTAATATATTTAGTAAAGATGTCTCATTAAACTACGTCTATACAGATTCTTATTCATAATTGTGAAGCGCGCCACACTTATGAATGAGGAACTATGTGATGCTTAGGAAACTCTCATCTTCTTGTAATCCTATGTCGTGCCTCTAGATTCTACTTTATGTGTGATTTCACCTAAACCTTGTATGGTGGCTATAGGTATGAATACCCAAAGACCAGCAGTATGAAGGTCCGATGAAGGCATCGCTAATGAGGGAGCACAAGGCAACCAAGTGCCTCCACTTGAAGAAGTTGCTATGGATGATGAAGTTCCGGTTGCTCCTCCTCCTATGACGGACGGGTATATAAGGGCAGCTTTTCTCCATATGTCCAAGCCATTACAACCCAAGCACAAGCCGTCACTTCTCAAGCACCAGCTATGACGGCCCAAGCTAATAGAGAGGTGGTACCCCGAGGAAACCAACAAGTTAGCACCATGGCCTCCCGTTAGAGAGATTTCACTAGAATGAATCCCCCTACTATCTATGGGTCCAAAGTTGAGGAAGACACCCAAGAGTTCATTGATGAAATCTACAAGATCCTCTATGCTATGGGGTTGACTTCTAGTGAGAAGGACGAGTTAGCCACTTGCCAACTCAAAGATATGGCCCAAACTTGGTATGTCCAATGGAGGGATAATAGGGCTTTAAGGAGTTGACCTGTGACATGGGAGATCTTCAAAAAGGCTTTTCTTGATCGGTTCTTTCCTAGAGAGAAGGGGAAAGTCAAAGTTGAAGAATTCATCAACATTCATTAAGGAGATATGAGTGTACTTGACTACTCTTTGAAATGTACTAAATTATCAAAGTATGCTCCTTCTTTTGTTTCCGTTCCTAGAGATGAAATGAGTCGTTTGTGAAGGAAGTGTCAGATGACTTGAAAGAAGAATGTCGTTCGGTTATGATACATGACAATATGTACATTTGTCATCTTATGTTTCATGCTCAAAAAGTGGAAGAGACAAGGATCAAGAGAAAGAGTAGAGATGCTCAAAGGGCAAGGTCTTTTGATGATGGTTCTTCAAAGGGTAGGCTTGATATCCAAGACAAGCCTAGGTTCAAGAAGAGGTTCTCTAATCATGTTCCATATATAAGTGCCCTAAGGATCGTGATGATAAGGTGCCTAAACCTATATCCCAAAAGGGAAAGAGTGGAAACTCAGCTAATAAGAAGCCTACTTGTACTAAGTGTGGAAAAGGTCCCTTAGGTGAATGCTTAGTTGGAACGGGCAATTGTTTTAGTTATGGTAGAAGTGGTCACAAAGTTCGAGATTGCCTAAATTTTAAGCAAGACAAGGGTAGTGGTAAAGCTCAAGCAAGTGGTTCTTATGATTCTCCAAAGAAGAACCGCTTTTATGCTCTCCACTCTAGAGGTGAGCAAGAGACTTATCCCTATGTGGTGACCGGTATGTTGAAAGTCTTTTGTATTGATTCCGGTGCTAACTATTCATTTGTTAATCCTCTAGTAGCTAAAAAGGTTGACATTTTGCCCGATATCTTAAATGAACCTTTTATGGTGACTACCCCGGTGGGTGAGTCGGTTGTTGCTAAGAGAGTATATAGAAATTGTCCTATAATGTTTCACAATAGAGTTACTCTCTTGGAGTTAGTAGAACTCGATATTTTTGATTTTTATACTATTTTGGCTATGGATTGGTTGCATGCGTGTTTCTCTTCCATTAATTGTAGAACAAGGGTGGTGAAGTTCAACTTTCCAAATGAACCCGTCTAAAAGTGGAAAGGGGAAAATTCTATTCCTAGAGGTCGTATCATTTCTTGTTTGAAAGATTTTAGGATGATCTCTAAAGGTTGTTTATACCATATTGTGAGAGTCAAATATATATACTCCGGCGTTCCTCCTATTGAGTCGATCCCCGTTGTGAGGGAATTTCTGGAGGTCTTTCCTAATGATCTTCCCGGTATTACTCCTGAACGGGAAATTGATTTTAGTATTGACTTGCTACCGGATACAAATCCCATTTCAACTCCTCCTTATCGGATGGATCCGGCCAAATTGAGAGAGTTAAAGGCTCAAATCAAAGACTTACTAGACAAGGTCTTTATATTCTGCATGGGGTGCTCCGGTATTGTAACACCCTAAAATGAACTAAGGTGGACTACAACTTCGTGATTGTTTCTTGAGTTAATTT
This sequence comes from Solanum sitiens, assembly GCA_016801875.1. Classification (NCBI taxonomy): domain Eukaryota; kingdom Viridiplantae; phylum Streptophyta; class Magnoliopsida; order Solanales; family Solanaceae; genus Solanum; species Solanum sitiens. Next base: position 943,919 of record JABWTJ010000375.1, on the reverse strand, counting down.
TTTATAAAATGAGTAATATCAGTGTCCTTAGATAGTGTGTGAAGTTTGGTTAATTTTAGAGGTCAAACGTCCATGACGTTCGAAAGGTGTGCCTTAGAAATTGTTCATGTGTCTTGATGAGTGTGTGTGAGTTTTATGGGTTCATTTTAATCGAAATTGATGTGGGATGTTATAAAGATATAGACGACTATGTTTAGGGGCTTAATGTCTGGGAACGACCCCACCTAGTACCCACTAGGGGCACTAGAGAAGGGCCCAAGACTTGGACGGAAAACTGCCTAGGAAGTGTCCACCAACGAGACCAATCGATGGCCAATGGTATTGCCAATGACCCATCGACTTGGTCCATCGATTGTAACTGCAGGCCTTAATGTTTGGAAGTTGCAGTCTCAACAAATGAACCACCATCAATGGACCGTCGATGGACAAATGGTCTGTTGGTTTGTCCCGTCTTTGAGCTGCCAAAAAGCTGCTAGCAGGATGCCTTGACTTGGGGTGTTTGGTAAATTTACCCCAATTCTTTTAGGACCCTAGGATGATATTTTTAGGGGTTTTATGTTATATTAGATTATTTTTAAGTCCTAGACCTATACAAGACCCCCTCATTCAAATGTTCAAACTCTCTCTATCTAAAAACAAAACTCTATCAAGTCACCATTAGATCTAAGACTGAAGGAGAACTAGAAAGGCTGGTTTGGGCGTGTTTCTTCATTACAAAATTAGTGGGTTTTCTTCTACTTGAGGTATGGTTTCAATCCTTGAACCCTCTTCCATTCAAGATGTCATTTCTAAAAGATTTCAAAAAGGGTTTTCAAACTCTACTTTCTTCTATCTTTGATTCTAAGAATGAGTCTTCTTGTAAAAGTGTTTTTATGATTCAAATATGTTTCTTCTGGTATTAATTGATTATTTAATGTCAAAACCCTAATGAACTCATGTTTAAGAATATTTCAAACTTTCAGTTTAAGAAATGGGTTCAATGGACATGTTTGTGTAGGGTATGAACTTTGGTTTTCTTATGCTGTTATTATGATTTAGCAACTGCCCTAAAGGCCTTATTATGATGAAATATTTAGTAAGAGGTTATAGGTGGTGATGGCTTGGTTAAATGATGAGTTGCTTATATTGTATAATTGTTATTATAAATTGCTCTTGAGTTGTATGGTCCACCTTCATGGTGCCGGTGTCTACTTGATGTCTTTGGATATATTTGTTATGTAATGTGGGTATGGCTTTGAAGGCCTAATGTGTAAAATGATGTTATAATGAAGGTGGTTCTTGTTGATATGTTTTATGAAGCTTAAATTGTATGTCTTGCTTAGATTATGCCTAAATGAACTAAGTGTATATGTTGAGCATGCTAGTGTGTGAGAAATGATGAATAAAGGTATAAGTATGCCGAGAATTCAATGTAATGGAAGTAATGATTTATGTGAAAGGTGTACTCACACGTACACACACATTCACACTTTTAATGAATGAATGAATGAAGTTAAAGAATGTGAATGAAAAGGGAAGTTTTGCGGTGAGCACTCATTGTGAGTTTAGATGAAGTGTTTAGTAGCAACCTCGCTACCTCCCAAGAGCTTTCTAATGTAGGTTGGAGGATGGATACCCATTGTGAGTTGAGATGGGTTGTCCAAAATTTATCCTTCACCTTTAGTAATGAATGTTTAAGACTCCATGGGGGGGTTATTCTTAGTGCCGAGAGGATATAAAGAAGGGGTGGGTGCAAATCGTGAGAAGAGATGTCGTGCCCAATGTACCCCTTGAGATGAGTACTTCTTGTAAGTAGAGAGTGAGTTACTTAATAGCAATCTCCTTATCCCTTAACTATATGTCCGCATAGATGGAGCTATTGGACAAAGCCATGTACAAGCTAAGAGAAAGACCCCACCCTAGGAAAGTGGGGAACCCTCATCTGATAAGGGTAGTATCGGGATTCCATGTCTAGCTCTCATGGTCTATGTCGGTTAAAGCTAATTCCACACAAAAGAATGAAATAACTAAGTCTGCTAAAGAACGTACTACTTAGGGTAGGTGGTGGTATGGGACACAATCTATCTATTGGCACTAAGTAGACCTTCCGAAAGGTGAGTCTTGTTGTGTTTTATATGAAATGTATGAACTAAGTCTCCTAAAAGAACGTACTACTTAGGGTAGGTGGTGGATGGGACGCTATCTATCCATTCAAGTAAGTAGATCTTCCGAAAGAGGAGTCTTAGTGTGTTATATCATGTGCTCTAAATGAAGTTAGATAAATTGAGGTCTAATGTTAAGGAAGTATGTTAAAACTAAGTTCTATGTGAAGAAGTTAGAAGTGACTAATGTAGGGTTCTTAATCCAAGGGAATCCTCAAGGAGCACTAAGTGGGAGTAGTAGTATGGGATGCTACTCTCACATTGCACTTAGTGTAACTTATTGGTCCTATTGGCGAAGGGTAGTTACATGAAATTCTTCTTGTATGAATGTGTTTCAAATGTCTATCCAAGAGTGTGGATTTGATTCCCGGACTAGGGAAGCCTATGGTTGGTAATCTTAAGGATCACTTTTCTGTGTCTTCAAGGTGTGTATGGGTGTTCCCTTCTTGTCTTACCTTAGGGAGTCGTAGGATAACTTGGTTAGGGAAACCTCACAGTGAATGAGTTCACATTGCTAGGAATGAATTTCTTAGTGTAAATGTCACTGTGTTCACTGTAAGGTCATTAATGTTTCTGTAAAGTGTGTTTTTCTTCTGAAATTTTGAGATTCGTACTTTATGTGATAAATGATGATTCTTATACTGTTTCAGCTCTTAAAATCATGAAGGTTTTATCAATTTGGCATGGAAACTTATTCTACAAAAATGTGCATGTTTTGCATATGCCATAATTAGTACATTGTCTTGTACTAACCCCATACTTTTCTATACTTAATAAGTATAGGTTGGAGGCATGTTTGAAGACTAGAAGGCGAATCTTGGGAAATCTACTCTCTCAAGATTTTGTATGTCCTCATATATTCGAGGACATAGTCGATGTTTCTTAGTTTTGTTATTAATAATTATGTATTTTTATTTAATGTAAAAGGTCGTGTCCCTATGATATTTATAGCGTGTATTTAAGTAGTCTTGTGTAGACAAGATCAAATCCTTATATTTTATGAAAGATGTTATGTTTATTAATTTATTTCATGAAAAGTCTTAATTCCGCACTACTTTTCATGTCTTATGTAATGAATGATAGCTAAGGCTTGTACATGACATCCGAAAGGTCAAGTACGCAATTGTTCTGATCCATGGGTTCTCCCTAACTTTTACGGGGTACTTTCGGGTCGTTACACACTTGGTATCAAAGCATAAGTTATGGGAAATAGTTTAGGGTCTAAAAGTCACACAAGACACATCTAGTAAAGTCTTGGTCATTGGTGTGAGTCGCGACACATCCATGGACAAGAGGCTATAAGATGATAGAAGTTTCACTTTCTTCATTATTCTAATGTCGTTCCTTAGAGTTGAGTTCTATAAGATGTCTCTCTCAACATCTTCTCTTTGTGTTTATAGGTCATGAATACGAGGAGATCAACCGCTAGAAGGGAGGAGGGAAGTGAAGCTAATGAGAGGGTCCCTCCCCGTGTTGACCAAGTTCCTATTGTTTCCTTAGAGGGATATAATGATAAGGTTCCCCTTCAAGAACCTCAAGTGCCTCCGGAACCTCAAGTTCCCTATGTGCATCCTCTGCGTCAAGCTCATTTTGTTGAAGGAGATATGACTAATGCGGAGTTGAGGGCTTCGCTAATGAATTTTACCCAACTCATGACGGCTCAAACTCAAGTCGTCACTAATCATTTCATTCCCCAAGGTAACCAAGGAGATTGGCCTCATCAAAATGTGAGTACTCCCGCCTATAGAATTCGGGATTTCATGAGGATGAACCCCCCTAATTTCTATGGCACTAAGGTGGATGAATATCCACAAAGCTTCATAGATGATATTTTCAAAGTGGTAGATGTTATGGGTGTGACCACTAGTGAGAGAGCGGAGCTAGCTGCTTACTAACTCAAACATTTTTCTCAAGTGTGGTTTGAGCAATGGAGGGATGAGAGACATTTAAGGGATGGTCCGGTAGATTGGGAAGTGTTCAAAGAGGATTCTAGATAGGTTCTTTCCTTTAGAGTGGACGGAGAAGAAGATGGTTGAATTCATGAATATTCGTCAAGGGGGAATTGAGTGTGCAAGAGTACTCCCTTAAATTCAACCAACTCTCTAAGTATGCCCCAACCATGGTAGCCAACCCTAGATCTAGGATGAACAAATCTGTGATGGGAGTGTCTAGCTTGGTGGAAAAGGAGTATCATACGTCAATGCTTCTTAATGACATGGATATCTCTAGATTCATGGTGTATGCGCAACAAATTGAGGAGTCCAAAATTATGAAGATAAGGCAAGAGGGGAAGAGTCCTAGGTTTGATGAATCTAGTCAAGCAAAACCTAAGAGGAGGTTCTATCACCAAGAGTCTTCCATGGGGAACAAGGATAGAGTTTCCGACCAAAATTCCCAAAGTGGTTGTCACATCCGGGAAGCACCTCCTAGAAGTAACCGGCATCGGCGTCCTCATTGAGGACTAACACTAGCCTCTTAGCATTTGTCATTACATTCATAGGTTAAAAATACGGAAAGATTAAAAACTTTTCACTACTTCTACATTGAGGTTTACATAGACCTCTACATACACATAATATATTCGTATCGAGTTTACATAAACCCTTCGTATAGGAAGATTACATAGTCTTTGTAACAACCCTAAAAATGAATTGGATCAAGACTTAGGTGTTTCAAGAATGTTGCGATTAGACCAAGGTCCACACATATTGATACGCGTAGAACCAGACCTCAGAACCCTTACTACGACCAAGCCAACTAACTTGGGGAGTTAATTGAGCTTGGAAAGGTTGGATGTGAGGCTCACAAAAACGAAGATTTAATCGAAAGAGTTTTTACCAGACTCAAAAGAAGAAATTTTAAGTTTTGAGGGTCCAAGGGTAAAATGGTCTTTTCCAGGCCAAGGGTAATATTGTAATTACCCTGAGTAATTAATTATTTAATTAATTAAGTTGAAAAATAAAGAAATTCGGGTGGGGCAACCCGAAGGGACCTATTTTCGCAAAATGGGGTCACCCGGGTTCGAACCCCACTAGAAGCAAGATTTAACTTGCTTTTATTTTAATGTGTTAATTTAGTTTTAATAAATAATTAATAATAGCTGATTTAGGAAAAAAAATCAGATTTTTTTATTAATTAATAAGTTGACTAATTCATACCACAAAGTCCTACTTATACTAGACTTCTACATCCCATTTCCCCCACTCTCTTTGAATGATCTCTCTCTGTTTCACTCTTTTCTTTCTTGGCTGAAAACGTGAGAAAACAATCAGCAAAAGGAAAATAAAGTAAAGGCAAAAGTTCATCAAGAACTTGAAAGATAGAAACACAAAGAGGAAGCAATCTGTAACGTTAAGCAAAACGTACTACACTAGTCGGGTAAGGTGTGACTTTGGGTGTGTGGACAGATTTGTGGAGGAGTTCTTGGGCAGCATTTTGAACATTTAACAAGAAAACAAGGTATGGGTTTTCTTACTCTTGGTCCCTCTCCCAAGAGACCCCTAGGACTCAGTATATTCGGCTCAAAAACTAAGGTTGATTCCCCTATTGCATGTCCCTGTCATGAGCTCCCAACGAATGTAGGTTGGTATGAATGCTGGTAGACTTAGTATTATGTGATGTTTGTGTTAAATGTTAATGTGTTGGACGTACGTTAGTTTATGATAAGACAAGCCATGTGTGTGTTCGAAATAAAGAAAAATGTATGCCATATTTGGAGTCTCGGCCTTGAGGCTTAAAATTGCTAATGTTGTGTTTGTTAATTTACGTACCCAAACTCATGAAGATTGTGATGCTCATAATTAAGAAATGTGGCTGACTTGAATAAGGATTAGACAGCCAATAAATTCTCTAAAGGATGCACTTAAAAATACGTTGAAGTGGAATTATGAAAGAATGTATGAACTAAGTAAAACATTGATGTTATGAGTTAAAAGTAACTAAAAATTTCCAGCATTGTACAAGTTAATATAGACTAAATAAAAATGCATATGAATCTGGAAAATTTACTAAAGAAATAAAAGAATGAGGCCACTAGGAATTGAACCTGTGACCTCATCCTTGGGCGAAATAGACACGGCAAAGGGTGAGGGCTGGGGGGTTTGATCCTGGGTCTGAGCAAGGGCTAGAATAAGAGAAAAAAATTAATGAGGGGAGTGGGATTCGAACCCACCATCCCTCGGTCAGAATTCATGAAGAGTAGAAGGAAAAATAAAATAAGAAAAAGATGTTGGGGCTAAGGGGATTCGAACCCCTTAGCTACTGCCGCGAAATTTAATGATAAAACAAGTGAGGCCATGGGGGTTCGATCCCATGACCTCACTGTACATGCTCCTAACTTAGAGAAAATATTAGAAATATAATTATGGGGCTGTGGGGGTTCAAACCCACCACCTCACAGCCCTTAAGCGAAAAATTAATTAAAAGGAAGGAGGCTGTGGGTGTTCGAACCCACAACCTCCTTACTTGAGCGAAATTAAGAGAAAATAAAAGAGGTTGTGGGGGTTCGATCCCACAACCTCTTGGTTTAAGAAAGAATAAGAGAATATTATGTTGATAAAAAAATAAAAGGTGGGGTTGTGGGGACTCGAACCCACAACCCATCGGCCAATGTAAGAGAGACTTTAAGTAGAAAAGTAAACCTTCAATATAAACATTGTGATTTGACTTAGAGTTAAAATGTTATGACTATTAGAATAAAATCAATTAATAATGTAAATGACATTCAATTGATTCAAGACTTGGGATTCCTTGCCCAAACTTCTGTTTGATACATAAGTCATACGTGAACAAATCATTCAAGAATAATGCCACCTACTTAGATTAAATTCAAGATCTTGGCATAACTACAAGATACATAAGTCCTGTACTACATAATCTTAGGAATGTAAGAATTACTTAACGAACTATGAATGAAGCCTCATGGATTGTGTGTATAGACTCATAAGTCTAATATACGTTCAAAAGTAAGTGAACCTAAGATGTATGAAATGAAATGATGAACCCTAGAAGGGTTAAGTATGAGTGTAAATACACCAAATGGCCAAGTGCATTGGCATATGATGAAATGAACATTCACGTAATAAGAGGTGAATAACTATGAAAAGCAAAGATGTTAATGATGATGAATGTGGTGACAACATGATATGAGGCTAATGTAAATGATGAGAGCAATCTCAAATAAGCCTAAGTAAATGCTACCAATACGTACTCACCTATGAGGGTGTAAGATAATGAAGAGACAAGTCTCTATGAACACTCTAATGAGAGTATTGAGCTTAATATACTTAATACTAATGATGAGATGAGAAATCATCTATTGAGCTATGATGTCCTCATACTAGAAGCCAGTTTCCATGACGTATGAGTTGAATGTAATGGAACTTTATACTGAGCACCGATGGACTAGCTATGAGCGGTGATGCCTTCTTTTGCGAAGGGCGGAGGTTCACGTAACTCTCATGAGATGAGACTGTCCGGCTTGCCGGGTATGGGTCTCCTTATATCTCCTAGTCTTTGAACCTATACTGCCAATATAGGGATCTGGCGGGGTTAAATTCCCATGTACGCTAGCATGTTATTGGATCACTTTGGCCGGTGATTCCACCTCTTTTCGATGTGGGGGAGACACTAGATTTCATGATGCTCACATGATCTATGTCGGTTAAAGTTAAAGTTCCCAATGAATGAATGAGGCCAGTCTCAAATGATGCACACAATGAAATGAATGATACCAAAGGTGTTAGGATAGGATAATCAAAAGGTGAGTTAGATTCAAGTAATGACATTAGGTCATTCTTGGTCATTGCACAACGAACCTAATGAATGTCTTAAACTACTTCCTAGGTATAACCGGTGGTTACACTGGACTATGAACGAAATGAAATGAAGAACGTATGAATGAATGAAGCAGACTCTGTGTTTGCTAATGAAGACTCCCTAGTTGAGGTCCCATATGTTGAGCCCTCATTTCTGGGATGTCTTAATGTCAAGTCCATGATTCCAAGGTCTCATGGCATATGAATAAATGATATGAAAGAAGTTATGTGCTACATGTAAAATGTATTGTATGCTATAAGATACGTGCTATGTGTAAATGTTATGTGCTGTGTGCAAATGTGAAAAGTATGATGGTGTATGTTATTCTCATGGTATCACTTTCCTAATCCAAATTTGGAAAGCTCACTTACTTTCCTAATCCAAATTTGGAAACTTTCCTAATCTCAATTTGGCAAGTCCACTGACTTGACTTCCTAAAATCATGTTGTTAGGAAAGAGCTATTCTTTCTCATGCATGTCCTTGGTGTGTGCTTGCATATACCTATACTTAGTACAAGTGTGTACTAACCCTATACAAACTCTACTATTTTAGGTGCAGGCACAGGTGGACGGTAGAGCTATAGGATCATCGCTGCAGTTATCCGGACGTCCAGCATTCATCTGGGTTTTGGTAGGTCCTCATGCTTTCGAGGATGCTACTGTTTATGTTCTAGCTTAGTTTAGGAGTTGAGCTAGTGGAGCATGTTCCACTTGCGTTTCTTTCTTATTTTATTCAGACTATGTATGGATGCCATTTTGGCAATTATACGATTATGTTATTGAACTATTTCTTTCATTTGATTATCTCTTAATGTTTAGATGGTTGATGTTGAACGAATTACGAATGTATTAGAAAAGTTTAGTAAGTAATGTTTAGAAACGAAAAGTTTCAAATTTTCCGCTAAAATTAACCTATGTAAAGTAAGAATGACGTAAGTAGGCTTGTCTGCGACCTCTGAGAGGTCAACGACGCCGGTCTCGTCTGGGGTCTAGATTCCGGTCGTGACAAAGTTGGTATCAGAGTACTAGGTTAAATTACGAAAATAATAAGTTCACATCAACCACATTGAGTAGTTTCTAAGTCATGGTAGTGAAGTGCACCACTATCCTGGATTAGAGACTGCATGATGCGTAGGAATGTTTCCCTTCTTATGATCTTATCGTGCCTTTCTAAATGTCTGAATTCTTGGTGTTATGAGCGTGTCTAACATCAATCCTTTTTGGTTTTTCCAGAGAATGAACACTAGGAGAGGATTTGGTCCGAGGAGAGGAGGAGCAGCTGCTAGGGGTGATCAGGATCTACCCCAGGCTCCAGCTGAAGGAGTGGCCATGCCAGTTAACCCAGCTGGGTTTACTGATGCTGAGGTGCGGGCATGTTTGGCCCAAATGGCACAGGCCATTACCATGCAGGCCCAGGCTAGGACTACGCAGGTCAATAGATAGGATGTTCAGAGGGAGAACCCACCGGTCCGTAGCATGGCTGACAGACTGAGGGATTTCACGAGGATGAATCCTCCCATTTTCACAGGGGTTAAGACATCGGAGGATCCTCAAGAGTTTGTAGATGAGGTGCATAAGATCCTGGTGGCTATGGGTGCCACTAACATTGAGAAGGCTGAGCTGTCTTCCTATCAGCTCAAAGATGTAGCACAGACTTGGTGCAAGATGTGGCAAGATAGCCATGTCTTAGTTGGAGTACCAGTCACATGGGAGCTGTTCAAGACAGCATTTCTGGAGAGATTCTTTCCCAGGGAGATGAGGGAGGCCGAGGTTGAGGAATTCATCAACCTCAAACAAGGCTCCATGACAGTCAGGGAGTATTCCCTGAAGTTTGTTAAGTTGTCAAGGTATGCTACTTCCCTGGTTTCTAACAGCAGAGATGAGATGAGCAGGTTCCTCACAGGAATCAATGGAGACCTGGAGGAGGAGTGTCGATCTTCTATGCTCCATGATAATATGGATCTTTCCAGGTTGATGGTGCATGTGCAGCAGGTAGAGGACAGCCGCAGAAAGAGAGGTGTTCGTGATGCTAGGAGGCCTAGGCCTCAAGATCAGGCAGGACCCAGTCATGGAGGCCACAGGAACAACTTCGGCGTCCGTGAGCAGCCCAGGTTTAAGAAGGGGATCTCCCACCAAGGGGAGTCAAGTTCATCCAAGAGTCGCTATGATAGGGATCCTGAGTCCAGAGTTAAGAGAAACAATGGAGTAGATACACCTCAGGAGAGGCCACCTTGTAGGAAGTGTGGCAAACTGCATGGAGGAGAGTGTATGATGGGCTCTAATGCTTGTTACAGCTGTGGAAAACCGGGCCACATGTGAAAGATTGTCCGAATAGGAGGAGTCAAGAACGAGGGACGGAGAGAGTTTAGACTAATGGCCTGAATGAAGAGGCTCCAAAGAGGCAACGATTCTTTGCACTCAAGTCCAGAGGTGCAGGGGAAGGCACTTCTGATGAAGCCTCGGGTGCGTAACCTTAATTAGCCTTTCATATATTTGACTGTATATGGTGTTTATGCCCTAGTATGAGGATTAATAAGTTTGAAGTCATCATATTGGTTGCTGATGTATATGATTTTTATGTTGACTTTGTGTTGTATCCTTTGATGAGACTAGTTTAGGGAAGAATTCTTTAGTCTATTAATGTAAAGCTACTAGTAGGTTTCAAGGAGGTGTTCCATCATGTTAATATGTGAATAAGATATTCACCAGTGAAAGTATTGAGGTACCTATGTATGTGTAGGTTCTATAGATGACATACTTATTGTTAGTAAAGAGTAGTGTCATTCGGGGACGAATGTTCCTAAGGGGGGGGACAATGTAACAACCCTAAAAATGAATTGGATCAAGACTTAGGTGTTTCAAGAATGCTTGCGATTAGACCAAGGTCCACACGTATTGATACGCGTAGAACCAGACCTCAGAACCCTTACTACGACCAAGCCAACTAAGTTGGGGAGTTAATTGATCTTGGAAAGGTTGGACCCAACCATGTGAGGCTCACGAAAACGAAGATTTAATCGAAAGAGTTTTTACCGGACTCAAAAGAAGAAATTTTAAGTTTTGAGGGTCCAAAGGTAAAATGGTCTTTTCTAGGCCAAGGGTAATATTGTAATTACCCTGAGTAATTAATTATTTAATTAATTATGTTAAAAAAATAAAGAAATTCGGGTGGGGCAACCCGAAGGGACCCATTTTCGCAAAATGGGGCCACCCGGGTTCGAACCCCACTAGAAGCAAGATTTAACTTGCTTTTATTTTAATGTGTTAATTTAGTTTTAATAAATAATTAATAATAGATGATTTAGGAAAAAAAATGAGATTTTTTATTAATTTTTATTAATTAATAAGTTGACTAATTCATACCACAAAGTCCTACTTATACTAGACTTCTACATCCCATTTCCCCCACTCTCTTTGAACGATCTCTCTCTCTTTCACTCTTTTCTTTCTTGGCTTAAAACGTGAGAAAACAATCAGAAAAAGGAAAATAAAGTAAAGGCAAAAGTTCATCAAGAACTTGAAAGATAGAAATACAAAGAGGAGGCAATCCGTAACGTTAAGCAAAACGTACTACACTAGTCGGGTAAGGTGTGACTTTGGGTGTGTGGACTGATTTGTGGAGTAGTTCTTGGGCAGCATTTTGAACATTTAACAATAAAACAAGTTATGGGTTTTCTTACTCTTGGTCCCTCTCCCAAGAGACCCCTAGGACTCAGTATATTCGGCTCAAAAACTAAGGTTGATTCCCCTATTGCATGTCCCTGTCATTAGCTCCCAACGAATGTAGGTTGGTATGAATGCTGGTAGACTTAGGATTATGTGATGTTTGTGTTAAATGTTAATGTGTTGGACGTACGTTAGTTTATGATAAGACAAACCATGTGTGTGTTCGAAATAAAGAAAAATGTATGCCATATTTGGAGTCTCGGCCTTGAGGCTTAAAATTGCTAATGTTGTGTTTGTTAATTTACGTACCCAAACTCATGAAGATTGTGATGTTCATAATTAAGAAATGTGGCTGACTTGAATAAGGATTAGACAGCCAATAAATTCTCTAAAGGATGCACTTAAAAATACGTTGAAGTGGAATTATGAAAGAATGTATGAACTAAGTAAAACACTGATGTTATGAGTTAAAAGTAACTAAAAATTTCCAGCATTGTACAAGTTAATATAGACTAAATAAAAATGCATATGAATCTGGAAAATTTACTAAAGAAATAAAAGAATGAGGCCACTAGGAATTGAACCCGTGACCTCATCCTTGGGCGAATCAGACACGGCAAAGGGTGAGGGCTGGGGGGTTCGATCCTGGGTCTGAGCAAGGGCTAGAATAAGAGAAAAAAATTAATAAGGGGAGTGGATTCGAACCCACCACCCCTCGGTCAGAATTCATGAAGAGTAGAAGGAAAAATAAAATAAGAAAAAGATGTTGGGGCTAAGGGGATTCGAACCCCTTAGCTACTGCCGCGAAATTTAATGATAAAACAAGTGAGGCCATGGGGGTTCGATCCCATGACCTCACTGTACATGCTCCTAACTTAGAGAAAATATTAAAAATATAATTATGGGGCTGTGGGGGTTCGAACCCACCACCTCACAGCCCTTAAGCGAAAAATTAATTAAAAGGAAGGAGGCTGTGGGTGTTCGAACCCACAACCTCCTTACTTGAGCGAAATTAAGAGAAAATAAAAGAGGTTGTGGGGGTTCGATCCCACAACCTCTTGGTTTAAGAAAAAATAGGAGAATATTATGTTGATAAAAAAATAAAAGGTGGGGTTGTGGGGACTCAAACCAACAACCCATCGGCCAATGTAAGAGAGACTTTAAGTGGAAAAGTAAACCTTCAATATAAACATTGTGATTTGACTTAGAGTTAAAATGTTATGACTATTAGAATAAAATCAATTAATAATGTAAATGACATTCAATTGATTCAAGACTTGGGATTCCTTGCCCAAACTTCCGTTTGATACATAAGTCATACGTGAACAAATCATCCAAGAATAATGCCACCTACTTATATTAAATTCAAGATCTTGGCATAACTACAAGATACATAAGTCTTGTACTACATAATCTTAGGAATGTAAGAATTACTTAACGAACTATGAATGAAGCCTCATGGATTGTGTGTATAGACTCATAAGTCTAATATACGTTCATAAGTAAGTGAACCTAAGATGTATGAAATGAAATGATGAACCCTAGAAGGGTTAAGTATGAGTGTAAATACACCAAATGGCCAAGTGCATTGGCATATGATGAAATGAACATTCACGTAATAAGAGATGAATAACTATGAAAAGCAAAGATGTTAATGATGATGAATGTGGTGACAACATGATATGAGGCTAATGTAAATGATGAGAGCAATCTCAAATGAGCCTAAGTAAATGCTACCAATACGTACTCACCTATGAGGGTGTAAGATAATGAAGAGACAAGTCTCTATGAACACTATAATTATAGTATTGAGCTTAATATACTTAATACTAATGATGATATGAGAAATCATCTATTGAGCTATGATGTCCTCATACTAGAAGCCAGCTTCCATGACGTATGAGTTGAATGTAATGGAACTTTATACTGAGCACCGATGGACTAGCTATGAGCGGTGATGCCTTCTTTCGGGAAGGGCGGAGGTTCACGTAACTCTCATGAGATGAGACTGTCCGGCTTGCCGGGTATGGGTCTCCTTATATCTCCTAGTCTTTGAACCTATACTGCCAATATAGGGATCTGGCGGGGTTAAATTCCCATGTACGCTAGCATGTTATTAGATCACTTTGGCCGGTGATTCCACCTCTTTTCGGTGTGGGGGAGACACTGGATTTTATGATGCTCACATGATCTATGTCGGTTAAAGTTAAAGTTCCCAATGAATGAATGAGGCTAGTCTCAAATGATGCACACAGTGAAATGAATGATACCAAAGGTGTTAGGATAGGATAATAAAAAGGTGAGTTAGATTCAAGTAATGACATTAGGTCATTCTTGGTCATTGCACAAAGAACCTAATGAAAGTCTTAAACTACATCCTAGGTATAACCGGTGGTTACACTGGACTATGAACGAAATGAAATGAAGAACGTATGAATGAATGAAGCAGACTCTGTGTTTGCTAATGAAGACTCCCTAGTTGAGGTCCCATATGTTTATCCCTCATTTCAGGGATGTCTTAATGTCAAGTCCATGATTCCATGGTCTCATGGCATATGAATAAATGATATGAAAGAAGTTATGTGCTACATGTAAAATGTACTGTATGCTATATGATACGTGCTATGTGTAAATGTTATGTGTTGTGTGCAAATGTGAAAAGTATGATGGTGTATGTTATTCTCATGGTATCACTTTCCTAATCCAAATTTGGAAAGCTCACTTACTTTCCTAATCCAAATTTGGAAACTTTCCTAATCTCAATTTGGCAAGTCCACTGACTTGACTTCCAAAAATCATGTTGTTAGGAAAGAGCTATTCTTTCTCATGCATGTCCTTGGTGTGTGCTTGCATATACCCATACTTAGTACAAGTGTGTACTAACCCTATACAAACTCTACTATTTTAGATGCAGGCACAGGTGGACGGTAGAGCTACATGATCATCGCTGCAGTTATCCGGACGTCCTGCATTCATCCGGTTTTTGGTAGGTCCTCATGCTTTCGTGGATGCTACTGTTTATGTTCTAGCTTAGTTTAGGAGTTGAGCTAGTGGAGCATGTTCCACTAGCGTTTCTTTCTTATTTTATTGAGACTATGTATGGATGCCATTTTGGCAATTATACGATTATGTTATTGAACTATTTCTTTCATTTGATTATCTCTTAATGTTTAGATGGTTGATGTTGAACGAATTATGAATGTATTAGAAAGTTTAGTAAGTAATGTTTAGAAACGAAAAGTTTCAAATTTTCCGCTAAAATTAACCTATGTAAAGTAAGAATGACGTAAGTAGGCTTGTGTGCGACCTCTGAGAGGTCAACGACGCTGGTCTCGTCTGGGGTCTAGATTCCGGTCGTGACAAAGTTGGTATCATTGTACTAGGTTAAATTACGAAAGTAATAAGTTCACATCAACCACATAGAGTAGTTTCTAAGTCATGGTAGTGAAGTGCACCACTATCCTGGATTAGAGACTGCATGATGCATAGGAATGTTTCCCTTCTTCTGATCTTATCGTGCCTTTCTAAATGTCTGAATTCTTGGTGTTATGAGCGTGTCTAACATCAATCCTTTTTGGTTTTTCCAGAGAATGAACACTAGGAGAGGATTTGGTCAGAGGAGAGGAGGAGCAGCTGGTAGGGGTGATCAGGATCTACCCCAGGCTCCAGCTGAAGGAGTGGCCATGCCAGTTAACCCAGCTGGGTTTACTGATGCTGAGGTGCGGGCATGTTTGGCCCAAATGGCACAGGCCATTACCATGCAGGCCCAGGCTAGGACTGCCCAGGTCAATAGACAGGATGTTCAGAGGGAGAACCCACCGGTCCGTAGCATGGCTGACAGACTGAGGGATTTCACGAGGATGAATCCTCCCATTTTCACAGGGGTTAAGACATCGGAGGATCCTCAAGAGTTTGTAGATGAGGTGCATAAGATCCTGGTGGCTATGGGGGCCACTGACATTGAGAAGGCTGAGCTGGCTTCCTATCAGCTCAAGGATGTAGCACAGACTTGGTGCAAGATGTGGCAAGATAGCCGTGTCTTAGTTGGAGTACCAGTCACATGGGAGCTGTTCAAGACAGCATTTCTTGAGAGATTCTTTCCCAGGGAGATGAGGGAGGCCGAGGTTGAGGAATTAATCAACCTCAAACAAGGCTCCATGACAGTCAGGGAGTATTCCCTGAAGTTTGTTAAGTTGTCAAGGTATGCTACTTCCCTGGTTTCTAACAGCAGAGATGAGATGAGCAGGTTCCTCACAGGAATCAATGGAGACCTGGAGGAGGAGTGTCGATCTGCTATGCTCCATGATAATATGGATCTTTCCAGGTTGATGGTGCATGTCCAGCAGGTAGAGGACAGCCGCAGAAAGAGAGGTGTTCGTGATGCTAGAAGGCCTAGGCCTCAAGATCAGGCAGGACCCAGTCATGGAGGCCACAGGAACAACTTTGGCGTCCGTGAGCAGCCCAGGTTTAAGAAGGGGCTCTCCCACCAAGGGGAGTCAAGTTCATCCAAGAGTCGCTATGATAGGGATCCTGAGTCCAGAGTTAAGAGAAACAATGGAGTAGATACACCTCAGGAGAGGCCACCTTGCAGGAAGTGTGGCAAACTGCATGGAGGAGAGTGTATGATGGGCTCTAATGGTTGTTACAGCTGTGGAAAACCGGGCCACATGGTGAAAGATTGTCCGAATAGGAGGAGTCAAGAACGAGGGACGGAGAGAGTTTAGACTAATGGCCTAAATGAAGAGGCTCCAAAGAGGCAACGATTCTTCGCACTCAAGTTCAGAGGTGCAGGGGAAGGCACTTCTAATGAAGCCTCGGGTGCGTAACCTTAATTAGCCTTTCATATATTTGACTGTATATGGTGTTTATGCCCTAGTATGAGGATTAATAGGTTTGAAGTCATCATATTGGTTGCTGATGTATATGATTTTTATGTTGACTTTGTGTTGTATCCTTTGATGAGACTAGTTTAGGGAAGAATTCTTTAGTCTATTAATGTAAAACTACTAGTAGGTTACAAGGAGGTGTTCCATCATGTTAATATGTGAATAAGATATTCACCAGTGAAAGTATTGAGGTACCTATGTATGTGTAGGTTCTATAGATGACATACGTATTGTTAGTAAAGAGTAGTGTCATTCGGGGACGAATGTTCCTAAGGGGGGGATAATGTAACAACCCTAAAAATGAATTGGATCAAGACTTAGGTGTTTCAAGAATGCTTGCGATTAGACCAAGGTCCACACGTATTGATACGCGTAGAACCAGACCTCAGATCCCTTACTACGACCAAGCCAACTAAGTTGGGGAGTTAATTGAGCTTGGAAAGGTTGGACCCAACCATGTGAGGCTCACGAAAACGAAGATTTAATCGAAAGAGTTTTTACCGGACTCAAAAGAAGAAATTTTAAGTTTTGAGGGTCCAAGGGTAAAATGGTCTTTTCTAGGCCAAGGTTAATATTGTAATTACCCTGAGTAATTAATTATTTAATTAATTAAGTTTAAAAAATAAAGAAATTCGGGTGGGGCAAACCGAAGGGACCCATTTTCGCAAAATGGGGCCACCCGGGTTCGAACCCCACTTGAAGCAAGATTTAACTTGATTTTATTTTAATGTGTTAATTTAGTTTTAATAAATAATTAATAATAGCTGATTTAGGGAAAAAATCAGATTTTTTATTAATTAATAAGTTGACTAATTCATACCACAAAGTCCTACTTATACTAGACTTCTACATCCCATTTCCCCCACTCTCTTTGAACGATCTCTCTCTCTTTCACTCTTTTCTTTCTTGGCTGAAAACGTGAGAAAACAATCAGCAAAAGGAAAATAAAGTAAAGGCAAAAGTTCATCAAGAACTTGATAGATAGAAACACAAAGAGGAAGCAATCCGTAACGTTAAGCAAAACGTACTACACTAGTCGGGTAAGGTGTGACTTTGGGTGTGTGGACTGAGTTGTGGAGGAGTTCTTGGGCAGCATTTTGAACATTTAACAAGAAAACAAGGTATGGGTTTTCTTACTCTTGGTACCTCTCCCAAGAGACCCCTACGACTCAGTATATTCGGCTCAAAAACTAAGGTTGATTCCCCTATTGCATGTCCCTGTCATTAGCTCCCAACGAATGTAGGTTGGTATGAATGCTGGTAGACTTAGGATTATGTGATGTTTGTGTTAAATGTTAATGTGTTGGACGTACGTTAGTTTATGATAAGACAAACCATGTGTGTGTTCGAAATAAAGAAAAATGTATGCCATATTTGGAGTCTCGGCCTTGAGGCTTAAAATTGCTAATGTTGTGTTTGTTAATTTACGTACCCAAACTCATGAAGATTGTGATATTCATAATTAAGAAATGTGGCTGACTTGAATAAGGATTAGACAGCCAATAAATTCTCTAAAGGATGCACTTAAAAATACGTTGAAGTGGAATTATGAAAGAATGTATGAACTAAGTAAAACATTGATGTTATGAGTTAAAAGTAACTAAAAATTTCCAGCATTGTACGAGTTAATATAGACTAAATAAAAATGCATATGAATCTGGAAAATTTACTAAAGAAATAAAAGAATGAGGCCACTAGGAATTGAACCCGTGACCTCATCCTTGGGCGAAACACACACGGCAAAGGGTGAGGGCTGGGGGGTTCGATCCTGGGTCTGAGCAAGGGCTAGAATAAGAGAAAAAAATTAATGAGGGGAGTGGATTCGAACCCACCACCCCTCGGTCAAAATTCATGAAGAGTAGAAGGAAAAATAAAATAAGAAAAAGATGTTGGGGCTAAGGGGATTCGAACCCCTTAGCTACTGCCGCGAAATTTAATGATAAAACAAGTGAGGCCATGGGGGTTCGATCCCATGACCTCACTGTACATGCTCCTAACTTAGAGAAAATATTAAAAATATAATTATGGGGCTGTGGGGGTTCGAACCCACCACCTCACAGCCCTTATGCGAAAAATTAATTAAAAGGAAGGAGGCTGTGGGTGTTCGAACCCACAACCTCCTTACTTGAGCGAAATTAAGAGAAAATAAAAGAGGTTGTGGGGGTTCGATCCCACAACCTCTTGCTTTAAGAAAGAATAGGAGAATATTATGTTGATAAAAAAATAAAAGGTGGGGTTGTGGGGACTCGAACCCACAACCCATCGGCCAATGTAAGAGAGACTTTAAGTAGAAAAGTAAACCTTCAATATAAACATTGTGATTTGACTTAGAGTTAAAATGTTATGACTATTAGAATAAAATCAATTAATAATGTAAATGACATTCAATTGATTCAAGACTTGGGATTCCTTGCCCAAACTTCCGTTTGATACATAAGTCATACGTGAACAAATCATCCAAGAATAATGCCACCTACTTAGATTAAATTCAAGATCTTGGCATAACTACAAGATACATAGGTCTTGTACTACATAATCTTAGGAATGTAAGAATTACTTAACGAACTATGAATGAAGCCTCATAGATTGTGTGGATAGACTCACAAGTCTAATATACGTTCATAAGTATGTGAACCTAAGATGTATGAAATGAAATGATGAACCCTAGAAGGGTTAAGTAAGAGTGTAAATACACCAAATGGCCAAGTGCATTGGCATATGATGAAATGAACATTCACGTAATAAGAGGTGAATAACTATGAAAAGCAAAGATGTTAATGATGATGAATGTGGTGACAACATGATATGAGGCTAATGTAAATGATGAGAGCAATCTCAAATGAGCCTAAGTAAATGCTACCAATACGTACTCACCTATGAGGGTGTAAGATAATGAAGAGACAAGTCTCTATGAACACTCTAATGAGAGTATTGAGCTTAATACTTAATACTAATGATGAGATGAGAAATCATCTATTGAGCTATGATGTCCTCATACTAGAAGCCAACTTCCATGACGTATGAGTTGAATGTAATGGAACTTTATACTGAGCACCGATGAACTAGCTATGAGCGGTGATGCCTTCTTTCGGAAAGGGCGGAGGTTCACGTAACTCTCATGAGATGAGACTGTCCGGCTTGCCGGGTATGGGTCTCCTTATATCTCCTAGTCTTTGAACCTATACTGCCAATATAGAGATCTGGCGAGGTTAAATTCCCATGTACGCTAGCATGTTATTGGATCACTTTGGCCGGTGATTCCACCTCTTTTCGGTGTGGGGGAGACACTGGATTTCATGATGCTCACATGATCTATGTCGGTTAAAGTTAAAGTTCCCAATGAATGAATGAGGCCAGTCTCAAATGATGCACACAATGAAATGAATGATACCAAAGGTGTTAGGATAGGATAATCAAAAGGTGAGTTAGATTCAAGTAATGACATTAGGTCATTCTTGGTCATTGCACAATGAACCTAATGAAAGTCTTAAACTACATCCTAGGTATAACCGGTGGTTACACTGGACTATGAACGAAATGAAATGAAGAACGTATGAATGAATGCAGCAGACTCTGTGTTTGATAATGAAGACTCCCTAGTTAAGGTCCCATATGTTGATCCCTCATTCCTGGGATGTCTTAATGTCAAGTCCATGATTCCAAGGTCTCATGGCATATGAATAAATGATATGAAAGAAGTTATGTGCTACATATAAAATGTATTGTATGCTATATGATACGTGCTATGTGTAAATGTTATGTGCTGTGTGCAAATGTGAAAAGTATGATGGTGTATGTTATTCTCATGGTATCACTTTCCTAATCCAAATTTGGAAAGCTCACTTACTTTCCTAATCCAAATTTGGAAACTTTCCTAATCTCAATTTGGCAAGTCCACTGACTTGACTTCCAAAAATCATGTTGTTAGGAAAGAGCTATTCTTTCTCATGCATGTCCTTGGTGTGTGCTTGCATATACCCATACTTAGTACAAGTGTGTACTAACCCTATACAAACTCTACTATTTTAGGTGCAGGCACAGGTGGACGGTAGAGCTACAGGATCATCGCTGCAGTTATCCGGACGTCCAACATTCATCCGGTTTTTGGTAGGTCCTCATGCTTTCGAGGATGCTACTGTTTATGTTCTAGCTTAGTTTAGGAGTTGAGCTAGTGGAGCATGTTCCACTAGCGTTTCTTTCTTATTTTATTCAGACTATGTATGGATGCCATTTTGGCAATTATACGATTATGTTATTGAATTATTTCTTTCATTTGATTATCTCTTAATGTTTAGATGGTTGATGTTGAAAGAATTACGAATGTATTAGAAAAGTTTAGTAAGTAATGTTTAGAAACAAAAAGTTTCAAATTTTCCGCTAATATTAACCTATGTAAAGTAAGAATGACGTAAGTAGGCTTGTCTACGACCTCTGAGAGGTCAACGACGCCGGTCTCGTCTGGGGTCTAGATTTCGGTCGTGACAAAGTTGGTATCAGAGTACTAGGTTAAATTACGAAAATAATAAGTTCACATCAACCACATTGAGTAGTTTCTAAGTCATGGTAGTGAAGTGCACCACTATCCTGGATTAGAGACTGCATGATGCATAGGAATGTTTCCCTTCTTCTGATCTTATCGTGCCATTCTAAATGTCTGAATTCTTGGTGTTATGAGCGTGTCTAACATCAATCCTTTTTGGTTTTTCGAGAGAATGAACACTAGGAGAGGATTTGGTCAGAGGAGAGGAGGAGCAGCTGCTAGGGGTGATCAGGATCTACCCCACGCTCCAGCTGAAGGAGTGGCCATGCCAGTTAACCCAGCTGGGTTGACTGATGCTGAGGTGCGGGCATCTTTGGCCCAAATGGCACAGGCCATTACCATGCAGGCCCAGGCTAGGACTGCCCAGGTCAACAGACAGGATGTTCAGAGGGAGAACCCATCGGTCCGTAGCATGGCTGACCGACTGAGGGATTTCACGAGGATGAATCCTCCCATTTTCACAGGGGTTAAGACATCGTCGGATCCTCAAGAGTTTGTAGATGAGGTGCATAAGATCCTGGTGGCTATGGGGGCCACTGACATTGAGAAGGCTGAGCTGGCTTCCTATCAGCTCAAGGATGTAGCACAGACTTGGTGCAAGATGTGGCAAGATAGCCGTGTCTTAGTTGGAGAACCAGTCACATGGGAGCTGTTCAAGACAACATTTCTGGAGAGATTCTTTCCCAGGGAGATGAGGGAGGCCAAGGTTGAGGAATTCATCAACCTCAAACAAGGCTCCATGACAGTCAGGGAGTATTCCCTGAAGTTTGTTAAGCTGTCAAGGTATGCTACTTCCCTGGTTTCTAACAGCAGAGATGAGATGAGCAGACTCCTCACAGGAATCAATGGAGACATGGAGGAGGAGTGTCGATCTGCTATGCTCCATGATAATATGGATCTTTCCAGGTTGATGGTGCATGTCCAGCAGGTAGAGGACAGCCGCAGAAAGAGAGGTGTTCGTGATGCTAGGAGGCCTAGGCCTCAAGATCAGGCAGGACCCAGTCATGGAGGCCACAGGAACAACTTTGGCGTCCGTGAGCAGCCCAGGTTTAAGAAGGGGCTCTCCCACCAAGGGGAGTCAAGTTCATCCAAGAGTCGCTATGATAGGGATCCTGAGTCTAGAGTTAAGAGAAACAATGGAGTAGATACACCTCAGGAGAGGCCACCTTGTAGGAAGTGTGGCAAACTGCATGGAGGAGAGTGTACGATGGGCTCTAATGCTTGCTACAGCTGTGGAAAACCGGGCCACATGGTGAAAGATTGTCCGAATAGGAGGAGTCAAGAAAGAGGGACGGAGAGCGTTTAGACTAATGTCCTGAATGAAGAGGCTCCAAAGAGGCAACGATTCTTCGCACTCAAGTCCAGAGGTGCAGGGGAAGGCACTTCTGATGAAGCCTCGGGTGCGTAACCTTAATTAGCCTTTCATATATTTGACTGTATATGGTGTTTATGCCCTAGTATGAGGATTAATAGGTTTGAAGTCATCATATTGGTTGCTGATGTATATGATTTTTATGTTGACTTTGTGTTGTATCCTTTGATGAGACTAGTTTAGGGAAGAATTCTTTAGTCTATTAATGTAAAGCTACTAGTAGGTTTCAAGGAGGTGTTCCATCATGTTAATATGTGAATAAGATATTCACCAGTGAAAGTATTGAGGTACCTATGTATGTGTAGGTTCTATAGATGACATACTTATTGTTAGTAAAGAGTAGTGTCATTCGGGGACGAATGTTCCTAAGGGGGGGATAATGTAACAACCCTAAAAATAAATTGGATCAAGACTTAGGTGTTTCAAGAATGCTTGCGATTAGACCAAGGTCCACACGTATTGATACGCGTAGAACCAGACCTCAGAACCCTTACTACGACCAAGCCAACTAAGTTGGGGAGTTAATTGAGCTTGGAAAGGTTGGACCCAACCATGTGAGGCTCCCGAAAATGATGATTTAATCGAAAGAGTTTTTACTGGACTCAAAAGAAGAAATTTTAAGTTTTGAGGGTCCAAGGGTAAAATGGTCTTTTCTAGGCCAAGGGTAATATTGTAATTACCCTGAGTAATTAATTATTTAATTAATTAAGTTAAAAAAAATAAAGAAATTCGGGTGGGGCAACCCGAAGGGACCCATTTTCGCAAAATGGGGCCACCCGGGTTCGAACCCCACTAGAAGCAAGATTTAACTTACTTTTATTTTAATGTGTTAATTTAGTTTTAATAAATAATTAATAATAGCTGATTTAGGAAAAAAAATCAGATTTTTTATTAATTTTTATTAATTAATAAGTTGACTAATTCATACCACAAAGTCCTACTTATACTAGACTTCTACATCCCATTTCCCCCACTCTCTTTGAACGATCTCTCTCTCTCTTTCACTCTTTTCTTTCTTGGCTGAAAACGTGAGAAAACAATCAGCAAAAGGAAAATAAAGTAAAGGCAAAAGTTCATCAAGAACTTAAAAGATAGAAACACAAAGAGGAAGCAATCCGTAACGTTAAGCAAAACGTACTACACTAGTCGGGTAAGGTGTGACTTTGGGTGTGTGGACTGATTTGTGGAGGAGTTCTTGGACAGTATTTTGAACATTTAACAAGAAAACAAGGTATGGGTTTTCTTACTCTTGGTCCCTCTCCCAAGAGACCCCTACGACTCAGTATATTCGGCTCAAAAACTAAGGTTGATTCCCCTATTGCATGTCCCTGTCATTAGCTCCCAACGAATGTAGGTTGGTATGAATGCTGGTAGACTTAGGATTATGTGATGTTTGTGTTAAATGTTAATGTGTTGGACGTACGTTAGTTTATGATAAGACAAACCATGTGTGTGTTCGAAATAAAGAAAAATGTATGCCATATTTGGAGTCTCGGCCTTGAGGCTTAAAATTGCTAATGTTGTGTTTGTTAATTTACGTACCCAAACTCATGAAGATTGTGATGTTAATAATTAAGAAATGTGGCTGACTTGAATAAGGATTAGACAGCCAATAAATTCTCTAAAGGATGCACTTAAAAATACGTTGAAGTGGAATTATGAAAGAATGTATGAACTAAGTAAAACATTGATGTTATGAGTTAAAAGTAACTAAAAATTTCCAGCATTGTACAAGTTAATATAGACTAAATAAAAATGCATATGAATCTGGAAAATTTACTAAAGAAATAAAAGAATGAGGCCACTAGGAATTGAACCCTTGACCTCATCCTTGGGCGAAACAGACACGGCAAAAGGTGATGGCTGGGGGGTTCGATCCTGGGTCTGAGCAAAGGCTAGAATAAGAGAAAAAAATTAATGAGGGGAGTGGGATTCGAACCCACCACCCCTCGGTCAGAATTCATGAAGAGTAGAAGGAAAAATAAAATAAGAAAAAGATGTTGGGGCTAAGGGGATTCGAACCCCTTAGCTACTGCTGCAAAATTTAATGATAAAACAAGTGAGGCCATTGGGGTTCGATCCCATGACCTCACTGTACATGCTCCTAACTTAGAGAAAATATTAAAAATATAATTATGGGGCTGTGGGGGTTCGAACCCACCACCTCACAGCCCTTAAGCGAAAAATTAATTAAAAGGAAGGAGGCTGTGGGGGTTCGAACCCACAACCTCCTTACTTGAGCGAAATTAAGAGAAAATAAAAGAGGTTGTGGGGGTTCGATCCCACAACCTCTTGGTTTAAGAAAGAATAGGAGAATATTATGTTGATAAAAACATAAAAGGTGGGGTTGTGGGGACTCGAACCCACAACCCATCAAGAGAGACTTTAAGTAGAAAAGTAAACCTTCAATATAAACATTGTGATTTGACTTAGAGTTAAAATGTTATGACTATTAGAATAAAATCAATTAATAATGTAAATGACATTCAATTGATTCAAGACTTGGGATTCCTTGCCCAAACTTCCGCTTGATACATAAGTCATACGTGAACAAATCATCCAAGAAAAATGCCACCTACTTAGATTAAATTCAAGATCTTGGCATAACTACAAGATACATAAGTCTTGTACTACATAATCTTAGGAATGTAAGAATTACTTAACGAACTATGAATGAAGCCTCATGGCTTGAGTGTATAGACTCATAAGTCTAATATACGTTCAAAACTAAGTGAACCTAAGATGTATGAAATGAAATGATGAACCCTAGAAGGGTTAAGTATGAGTGTAAATACACCAAATGGCCAAGTGCATTGGAATATGATGAAATGAACATTCACGTAATAAGAGGTGAATAACTATGAAAAGCAAAGATGTTAATGATGATGAATGTGGTGACAACATGATATGAGGCTAATGTAAATGATGAGAGCAATCTTAAATGAGCCTAAGTAAATGCTACCAATACGTACTCACCTATGAGGGTGTAAGATAATGAAGAGACAAGTCTCTATGAACACTCTAATGAGAGTATTGAGCTTAATATACTTAATACTAATGATGAGATGAGAAATCATCTATTGAGGTATGATGTCCTCATACTAGAAGCCAGCTTCCATGACGTATGAGTTGAATGTAATGGAACTTTATACTGAGCACCGATGGACTAGTTATGAGCGGTGATGCCTTCTTTCGGGAAGGGCGGAGGTTCACGTAACTCTCATGAGATGAGACTGTCCGGCTTGCCGGGTATGGGTCTCCTTATATCTCCTAGTCTTTGAACCTATACTGCCAATATAGGGATCTGGCGGGGTTAAAGTCCTATGTACGCTAGCATGTTATTGGATCACTTTGGCCGGTGATTCCACCTCTTTTCGGTGTGGGGGAGACACTGGATTTCATGATGCTCACATGATCTATGTTGGTTAAAGTTAAAGTTCCCAATGAATGAATGAGGCCAGTCTCAAATGATGCACACAATGAAATGAATGATACCAAAGGTGTTAGGATAGGATAATCAAAAGGTGAGTTAGATTCAAGTAATGACATTAGGTCATTCTTGGTCATTGCACAAAGAACCTAATGAAAGTCTTAAACTACATCCTAGGTATAACCGGTGGTTACACTGGACTATGAATGAATGCAGCAGACTCTGTGTTTGCTAATGAAGACTCCCTAATTGAGATCCCATATGTTGAGCCCTCATTTCTGGGATGTCTTAATGTCAAGTCCATGATTCCAAGGTCTCATGGCATATGAATAAATGATATGAAAGAAGTTATGTGCTACATGTAAAATGTACTGTATGCTATATGATACGTGCTGTGTGTAAATGTTATGTGCTGTGTGCAAATGTGAAAAGTATGATGGTGTATGTTATTCTCATGGTATCACTTTCCTAATCCAAATTTGGAAAGCTCACTTACTTTCCTAATCCAAATTTGGAAACTTTCCTAATCTCAATTTTGCAAGTCCACTGACTTGACTTCCAAAAATCATGTTGTTAGGAAAGAGCTATTCTTTCTCATGCATGTCCTTGGTGTGTGCTTGCATATACCCATACTTAGTACAAGTGTGTACTAACCCTATACAAACTCTACTATTTTAGGTGCAGGCACAGGTGGACGGTAGAGCTATAGGATCATCGCTGCAGTTATCCGTACGTCCAACATTCATCCGGTTTTTGGTAGGTCCTCATGCTTTCGAGGATGCTACTGTTTATGTTCTAGCTTAGTTTAGGAGTTGAGCTAGTGGAGCATGTTCCACTTGCATTTCTTTCTTATTTTATTCAGACTATGTATGGATGCCATTTTGGCAATTATACGATTATGTTATTGAACTATTTCTTTCATTCGATTATCTCTTAATGTTTAGATGGTTGATGTTGAACGAATTACGAATGTATTAGAAAAGTTTAGTAAGTAATGTTTAGAAACGAAAAGTTTCAAATTTTCCGCTAAAATTAACCTATGTAAAGTAAGAATGACGTAAGTAGGCTTGTCTGCGACCTTCTGAGAGGTCAACGACGCCGGTCTCGTCTGGGGTCTAGATTTCGATCGTAACAGTCTTCTACTTTTATTGCACATACATGTAAATATAAGATAGAATATAGTCTTAAAGATTGTCTCATCTCATAACCATCTAATACGATCATAGAAATTTGGGCATAGCCCTACATCAATGTAAAGGAGCCACATAGATGCTTATACAATTCGTACTCAAATGAAAATAGAAGGAACATATAAGTATTAAAAGTAAAACAACCCCATAAGCTCGATATTGGCATCGCCCTTGGAAAGTGATGACCTACCCACTTGGATGAATGAGAAATTCCAAGCCTTTTTCAAACTCGTCTGAAATAGTCCTCCACGACCGGAACCTAAAATGTTGGGGAAAAGGGAGAAGATGGGGTTAGTACGCCACTTGTAATAAGTATGAGACCATATGCACATATAAGATCAAATCATGCTAAAAAGGACATTTCATTAAAACATGCTAATTTAAGCAAACCGTACCAATCAACAAGACTTTTGCATCTAGTTAAGGCAAGTAACATGATTGTTAACATACTTTAACCCATAATCTAATACAACCCTATCATCAAGTAATTACATCACAAGCTTGAATAAGACTTCATCATATCACAATAAAGCAAGACAACTACTCATGAATCCTCATAAAGTCAACAAGTTCAATGACCAAGAAAATCCCCATAACCTTACTCAATCAAGTAACCCAACAAGAACCATGACTTATATCGAACTTCACATAAACTTCAAGATACATAACATCAAGTTTTAACAATATAGACAAAATACATGTTCATATGAATATCAATTACCATATAGATATCATTTACATGTGAAGTCACGTATTATCATCATTGACATTCATTATCATATACATATATAATATCAACCTCCTAAATCTTCCATTAAGGCAAACTAGTGCAAGACATAGGTAGAGTCCCATACCCCTTCTTAGGCTAAGTCGAACCTATCAAGTAACCTTAGTTAGTTTACACTTCATTAATTCATTTTAGTTTTAGGGAACACTTGCCTTAACCAACATAGACGACAAGAGCCAAATGTGGAATCCGGTGTCATGGAACCCTACACAGATAGAAGGTTGAATACTTGCCAAAGTAGTACCTAAATCATGAACATAGCAACTACGTGGATCCACTAGCTAGTAATCCTATGGGGGGAACATAGTTCAATACCTAGGAGATATAATTGGGACACTCTTTATGCTACATGCATTATAGTCTCCAATCTCAAGAGTACATTAGCTATCCTCCCTTCCCTAAGGGAACACTCATCAATCTAGTTCACTCGATGCTAAGCTAGAGTCCCTTCTTAAAATGTCTTTAAGTCTTTGTTAAAAATAATAACTTAGTTTAGGTAATAGGGTCTAGACCTTGAATAATAATCATTATCATATCTCAATAAGAATTGCATGAGTATAGTCCTTTCATTACAATTCATATAAGTGAGGTTAGCACATTTACATATCACTTCATAATAAGGCACATTGGTAATCATCACCATCCTTATAACATTTACATCTTAATAATTCTCACAACTATAGTAAAGATATTTAAATTCAACATAATACCACCCTATAATTCATACTACAAGGCATACTCCAACACAACATAATGACTTAATTACAATTAACCACAAATTGAAGTATAGAATAGGGATCATAAGACTTACCAAGTCTCCTTCATAAATCATCATCAAGGTATTACCATCAACCCTTACTTCAACCCAACTAGGTCATAACATCATCATAATTCAATGACCAACATGATAACAAGGATAGAAGAATCACTAAATCACAATTCAATGCTAAATCAAAACTTAAGACAAGGTACATAGGTCAATTCATCATAACCTAGATCAAATCTCAAAAACTAGAATGAAAAGACTACAATTAATCCTAACTCATTCATGATTATCATAACAACATCATCTAGTATCAATTCAACCAATAACCAAGTCAATTGAATCAATATCACTCAATTCATATCAAGATCATAACCTAGGGTAAAGAGGTGAAGGTCATCTACTACAAACTAGACCAAACTGTGATATATCATAATTAAGTTAGAATACATGTTAATCTATTCAATATATCCATAATAAATCATAAACGAATCTATTCATAACATTAATTTCAAGATTGGATGAAAACCACTTGAAAACTCAACTTTTGAAAATACTTTTACTGAACCCTTTGATGAAAGAGGTATTAAAGGTTAATTAGATCCCATACCTTAACGTTTGATGAACATTTTTTGGTCAAATCGTCCAATTACAATCTCCAAAACCCTCCCCTAGCTTGGTCTTCAATGGTGTCTTCCAATAGAGAGAGAAAGAAGAGAGAAGGAAGAGAGTTTTGTTTTGTGAGTTGTAATTACTCTAATGGTGATGGGGTCTTTGTATGGGAATTAGTTAAGTTAATTAGAATTACCTTAATCCCTAAATGACCACCAAAACCCTTTATTAATTAATTAAGAATTAGTCAAAAACGTGTAGGAACTTACAAGCCCCATCGACGAGACTACGATCGAGGGATCGTTGGTCCATCGATGGCCAGGCCCTCCGTCTATGCTGCACACTCGTGGTTTTGGTCAGATACAGTGCAGCTGAGTCTCCCCAACAATTTGATTAGGTGTTGGTCGACGTATGACATCCACACCCCGTCGATCAACAAACAATCTGTCGTTGCCCTCTCGTGGGTGCACACTGCCCAGGCAGTGTTTGACTCAACTTGTAAGGGTCCTCCTCAAGGGACCTTGGTTTGTCCTTGGGGAGTTGTACCCAGACGTTTCTAGCATGAATGAACTTAAACGTATGTTAGACACCCTTCCACCAATTTTCATCACTTTCTGACACCTAAAAGCTAGTCAAATAGGCTAAGGTACGCTAGTACCTCTTTGAATAAATTTCTGGACGTCATGGACGTTCTTGGACATTTTGGTTTCTAAACTTCCTAAATGACCTATATTCATTAAAATGACTCTTAAAACAGTTTCTAGACCTCATGACACTTATGTTAGGCTTTAAGACACGTCTTGGATTTTCGAAGTGTTACATTGGTGGCCATACTTTTGAGAGACCCAAGTGTACTACTTATGGGAAGCAACACATGAGTAAGTGTCTTGCCAGAATAGATATTTGATTTACATGTGTTAGTAAGACTCACAAGATGGATGGACTGCCCCAACATTCAATGCAAAGGGAAAAGGAGTTAATCAAGCTCCCCTAGATCCTAATGCTCCAAACAAGAACCCTCCCTATGGGATGGGGGCTAGGAAGGAGAACTAATCCGGAGTTGATAGTCCCGGTAAGTCTTAACTCTATAGAATTATTATTTTTATTTTATGATATGAGTTTATATGGTTTTACCTTTCATATTATCATGCCTCCCTGATTAATTGCTCAAAGAAAGAATTTTTGAAATTTTAGCATGTTTTACGGTGTTAGAGTGATGTTCATTGTAAGATTTGTGAATTTTGAAAACAAATTCCTTGTCTTTATTTGAAGTTTGAATCTGTTTATAAGATATGTATATGAGCTTGTTTAATGTTGGAGAAGGTATTTCCTCTATAAACGAAGGATAAGGGTGAGTTTTGAAATTGTGAAGTTGATGCAAAAGTTGCTTATGTTGCAAGAGTGTGAAAGTGTGAATTTGTTCTCCTTGTTAGTTTATGCTCTGAATATGAATGTTTGACAGTGATTATAATGTTTTATGTGTTTCTAATAGAGTCCCTGTTGGTCTTAATGTTTTAGTGTCATTCGAGGATGAATGTTATTCCAAGTGGGGGAGAATGTAACACCCTAAAACGAACTATTAAGAACTAGAGCTTCGTGATGGTTTATTGAGTTAATTTTGTTATAAAATGAGTTATATTAGTGTCCTTAATCAGTTTGTGATGTTTGGTTAAGTGTTGAGGTCAAAACGTCCATGACGTTCGGAAGGTGTGCCTTAGAAAGTTCATGTGTCTTGATGTGTTTGAGTGAGTTTTACGTGTTCATTTTAATCGAAATTGATGTGGGATGTTCCTAAGACGTAGAAGACTATGTTTTAGGGTTTAACTTACGGGTAATAGCCCACCTAGGACCCACAGGGGCCCTAGAGAAGGGCCCAAGAGACTTGGATCCAAAACTGCCTTGGCAGTGTCCACCAACGAGACCAATCGACGTCCAGTGGTATAATCAACGGCCCGTCGACTTGGTCCGTCGATTGGAACTGCAGGCCTGCATGTTTTGAATTTTCAGGCTCAACCAATTAACCACCACCAATGTACCATCGATGGACAAACGGTCCGTTGGTTGGTCCTGTCTATGAGCTGCCAAAAAGCTGCTAGAAGGCTGCCTTGGCTTGGGGTATTTGGTAAATTCACCCCAAGTCTTTTAGGACCATAGGATTATATTTTTAGGGTTTTTAGGTTATATTAGATTAGTTTTAAGTCCTAGACCTAGAAAAGTCCCCATCAATCAAATGTTCAAACTCTCTCTCTCTCTCTAAAACAAAACTCTCTCAAGTCACCATAGGATCTAAGACTCAAGGAGAACTAGAAAGGCTGGTTTGGGCTTGTTTCTTAATCAAAATTAGTGGGTTTTCTTCTAGTTGAGATATGTTATCCATCCTTGAACCCTCTTCCATTCAAGGAGTCATTTCTAAATGATTTCAAAAAGGGTTTTCAAACTATACTTTCTTCTATCTTTGATTCTAAGCATGGGTCTTCTTGTAAAAGTGTTTTAATGATTCAAATATGTTTATCCTAGCTTTAATTGATGATTTTAATGTCAAAAACCTAATGAACTCATGTTTATGCACATTTCCAACTTTTAGTTTAAGAAATGGATTAAATTGACATGCTTGTGTAGGGTATGAACTTTGGTTTTCTAGTGTTGTTATTATTATTTAGTTACTGCCCTAAGGGGCTTATTATGATGATATATTGGGGAATTGGTTATGGGTGGTGATGGATTGGTTAAGTGGTGAGTTGCTTATATTGTATAATTTTTATTATAAATTGCTCTTGAGTGGTACTGTCCACCTTCTTGGTGGAGGTGTTTACTTGATGTCTTTGGATATATTTGGTATGTAATGTCAGTATGGCTTTGAAGGCCTAATTTCTGAAATAAAGTTATAATAAAGGTGGTTCTTGTTGGTATGTGTTATGAAGATTAAATTGTATGTCTTGCTTAGATTAAGCTTTAATAAAGTAAGTGTATATGTTGAGCATGCTAGTGTGTGAGAAATGATGAATAAAGGTGTAAGCATGCCTAGAATTCAATGTTATGGAAGTAATGATTTATGTGAAAGGTGTGCTCACACGTACACACACTCACACTTTGAATGAATGTATGAATGAATGAATGAATGAATTTAAAGTATGTGAATGAAAAGGGGTGTTTTCGGGGTGAACACTCATTGTGAGTTGGGATGAAGTGTTTAGTAGCAACCTCCTTACATCCTAAGAGATTTCTAATGTAGGTTGGAGTATGGATACCCATTGTGAGTTGAGATGGGATGTCCAAAAGTTATCCTTGACCTTTAGTAATGAATGTTTAAGACTCCGTGGGGGATTTATTCTTTGCACCGAGAGGATATGAAGAAGGGGTGGGTGCGCATTTTGAGTAGAGATGTCGTGTTCAATGTACCCCTTGAGATGAGTACTTCTAGTTAGTAGAGAGTGAGTTACTTAGTAGCAATCTCCTTATCCCTTAACTATGCTCCCTCATAGGTGTATCTATTGGACAAATCCATGTAAAAGCTAAGAGAAAGACCCCACCGTAGGAAAGTAGGGAACCCTCATCCGATAAGGGTAGTATCAGATCCATGTCTACATCTCATGGTCTATGTCGGTTAAAGCTAATTCCCCACAAAAGAATGAAAGAACTAAGTCTCCAAAAAGAACGTACTACTTAGGTAAGTGGTGGTATGGGACACTATCTATCAATTGCACTAAATAGACCTTCCGAAAAGTGAGTCTTGGTGTGTTTTATATGAAATGTATGAACTAAGTCTCCTAAAAGAACGTACTACCTAGGGTAGGTGGTGGATGAGACGCTATATATCCATTCAACTAAGTAGACCTTCTTAAAGGGGAGTCTTGGTGTGTTATATCATTTGTTGTAATTGAAGTTAGATAACTTAAGGAATAATGTTAAGGAAGTATGTTAAAAATAAGTTCTATGTGAAGAAGTCAGAACTGATAATGTAGGGTGCTTAATCCAAGGGAATCCTCAAGGAGCACTAAGTGGGAGTAGTAGTATAGGATGCTACTCTCACATTGCACTTAGTGTAACTTATTGGTCCTATTGGAGAAGGGTACTTACATGAAATCCTTCTTGTATGAATGTGTTTCAAATGTCTACCCAAGAGTGTGGATTTGATTCCCGGACTAGGTAAGCCTATGGTTGGTAATCTTATGGATCGCTTTGGTGTGTCTTGAAGGAGGTGTATGGGCGTTCTCTTCTTGTCTTACCTTAGGGAGTCTTACAATAACTTGGTTAGGGAAATCTCACGAGCAATGAGTTCACATTACTTGGAATGAATTATTTATTTCACTGTGTTCACTGTAAGGTCATTAATGTTTCTGTAAAGTGTGTTTGCTTCTAAAATTTTGAGAGTACTACTTTATGTGCTAAATGATGATTCTTATACGATTTCAACTCTTAAATATTGAAGGTTTTATCAATTTGGCATGAACGCTTATTTTACTAAAAATGTGCATATTTTTGCATATGACATACGTAGTACATTGTCTTGTACTAACCCCATACTTTCTGTACTTAACAAGTATAGGTTGGAGGCAAGTTTGAAGACTAGAAGGCTAAGCTTAGGAAATATACTCAATCAAGATTGTAACATTCCAGAAGATTACATGTCTCGTGAAGAGTCTAGTAGGTTTTTAAGAATGCATATTGGGGTACATATGTATCCCAATGCCCAATATTGAGAAATATTGGGCATATTATAGAATATTGGCTTAAGGCTGTTAGCCAATTTCTATGTATACACAAGTATGTATAATATAATACAAGCTTGTTTGAGAATTGTACCTGCAAGGAAGACTCTAAGCAACAAATACAAATATTGATTCTCAACTCAACACATTAGGTACTAGGCATCCAATTGTCAAGGCTAGGTACCATAGCACATAACAATTTAAAATGATCATGTAGATTAAGCAGTGCCCAAGGACATACTGAGGATCCTTGGGACAATAAGTAAACATTCCAAATAAACCTTCCAGAATAGTTAGTTAGGAAAGTGCACGCAACACATGTGCAATCACACGTGCAATAGGCCAAAGGACAAGCTAACCGATTCGGTTAGGAAGGTGGGGAAAGGCGCGCGTCCGGGTCAGCCCACGTGGGGCCAGGCTCCCTAACCGGTCCTAGACCCTAACTAACTGACCTAACTAACTAACTAACCTAGGACAAACCAAAAATAACTAACTAAGGGACCCGAAAACCTAAGACCTAATCGGGTGACACAAAACCGTGTAACTAACTAAGAGACAACCTAGTACCTAACCTAGGATGGTCCAAAGGGTTGGTTATGGTCCTAACAACTTAGGGGTACTTTAGTAATTACCCTAGGTTACTTAATTAATTAAATTATCAACTTAATTAATTAAATTAAATGGACAAAACCGAAACCACTAAGCAATTTCCACTGTTCGGTTAAGTCAAGTAATAGACAACCTAGTACCTAACCTAGGATGGTCCAAAGGGTTGATTATGGTCCTAACAACTTAGGGGTACATTAGTAATTACCCTAGGATATTTAATTAATTAAATTATCAACTTAATTAATTAATTTAAATGTACAAAACCGAAACCACTAAGCAATTTCCATATTTTGGTTAAGTCAAGTAAGAGAAAACCTAGTACCTAACCTAGGATGGTCCAAAGGTTTGGTTATGGTCCTAACAACTTAAAAATACTTTAGTAATTACCCTAGGTTACTTAATTAATTAAATTATCAACTTAATTAATTAATTTATTTGGACAAAACCGAAACGACTTAGCGATTTCCAGATTTCGATTAAGTCAAGTGTTCTTCTATTTCTAGTCAATTTAGGAGGGGCATTTTGGTAACTAGCTAATATGTTATGGTCCTAACAACTTAGGGGTACTTTAGTAGTTACCCTAGGTTACTTAATTAATTAAATTAACAACTTAATTAATTAATTTAATTGGACAAATCAGAAACCACTTAGCAATTTCCAAATTTCGGTTAAGTCAAGTGTTCTTCTAATTCTAGTCAATTTAGGAGGGGAGTTTTGGTAATTATCTAATTAAGTTATTTTATTTAAGTTATATAGTCTATGTTTAATTAGTTAACATTCAGTTCTTAAATAATTTATGACAACCCGAAAATGACTATGCTAAGTAAGGCCTAAAAGTACATAGAATGCCTAGGTTAGACCGGGTTCACAGGGATTGATGCGCGTGGAACCAGACCTCTGAACCTATGCACCATCCAAGCCAACCAACTTTCTGAGTTAGTTGAGCTAGGCAGGGTTAGTTCCATCCATGTTGGGTACCCAAATACTAGGATTTACACGGATGAGTCTTAACCGGACTTAGAGGGTTAGTCCTAGGTTTTAAGGGTTTTAGGGGTATAAAGGTTATTTCGGGGCTAGGGGTAGTATAGTAATTACCCTAGGCTGATATTTAATTAATTAAATAAGGTTATTAATTAGTCAAAATGGGTCAAATCTTGGTTGTCAAACCCGAGTTTGACCGGACCTCCACACTCGGGTTCGAGCCGAGTTGGAGGCATTAGGGGGTACAAATTAAATGATTAAAAATTAGAGAAAATAAGGAGGGGAATTATAATACCTTAATATATAATTATCATCTGATTTTTACCATTTAAGTTGTTTTGAATAAGTCAACAACAATTCCCACAAAAGGCGCGCACGACTCCCACTAGGAGTGTGCTTCATGCCCAGTCTTAATTCTTTATATTACTCCTAAAAACATTTTCAGCTTTACCTCAAAATTCAAAAACAGAAAATAAACGTAAACTCACTGTTCTAAAAGTATTCTTGGCTGAATCCATAAAAAAATCAAAAGGAAGAATTCGTACGCCTATGTGTTTTAAGTAAAGAACTTCACTTGGGAACAAAAATCAAAGCTCGGAAGAAAGGTTTGTCTGTGGGTGGGGACGTGTGGTTGTGGCTGGTTGTCAAGGCTGAAAAGGTATGGGTTTTATTCTCTCTTGGTCCCTTACCAAAGAGTCCCCTAAGGTTCAATTTAAGTCCAATCGAAAAACTAAGGTTGTCCCCCGTTGCATGCCCCTGTCATTAGATCCTATAAATGAATTGATGCATGCGTTGGTATGACTTCTGGTAGATGATTTTAGGAATGATTGTGATTGTGTGCAATGTGTGTTTCGGGCTGTTTATGATTTGTTATGTACGTCCGAATGTTGAATGTTAGACGTGCACAAACTATGTTGTGGTTTCGTAATTGTATTGTTACGGTTCACTTGAAGAAAATGGTGAATCATGTGTTATTTAATGTTGTGTGTTTAACATGCAAAAAAAGAAATTGTGATGTTCATGAACAACAAAGTGAAAGTAAAGTCCTTAAGGAATTGATTAAAAGTATATGTAAAACTATGAGTTAAACGCCTAGGCTAAATGTAAGAAAGTTAATTAAAATTATATGTTAATTGAACATGGTTTCGGCTAGTCACTAGTATAAATGAAGAGAAATAGATACTGCCATTTAGGGTGAATCTCGAGACCTTAAGGTCCTAACACTAAGACAAGAAGCCTTAAATTAAAACAAACGAAAGTAGGGTGAGAGAGGGGGGTTCGAACTCGGTTCCTTGGCCAAGGGTGTGAGATACATAAATCTCACACCAAAATAAAATAATAAAAATTGAGGCCACTGGGATTCGATCCCAGATCCTCTTGGCCGAATGAATGAAGTCACCTAGCACTCTAAATAATTAAAAATAAAGTGCTACCCAAGGGATTCGAACATGGGTCCCCTTGACCAATTGTGAGACACATAAGTCTCACATATAATGAAATAAAATGCAGCCACTAGGGATCGAACTTGGGTCCCTTGGCTAAATGTGTAAAATGCATAAGTCTTACACAACATATACTTAGATTATCATGAAACACTTAGTCAATTATGAGTAACCCGAAATGGGTAATACCATGAGTTAATGGTAAGATTAATAAATGAACATTCACGTATAGAGGTGAGTAATTATATTATACTATTATGTTAATGAAAATAGTGACAACATGATAAGAGGCTAAGAGGAATGGTGAGACAAGTCTCAATCAAGCCTAAGTAAAGGTCACCAACATGACTCACCTAAGAGGGTGTTGAATATTAAGAGACAAGTCTCAATCACATTCTATATATATTAGTGTAAGGACAATTCACACCTAATACGTAAAGAAGAGATGAGAAATCATCTAATGAGTTATGATTACCTCATGCTAGAAGAAAGCTTCGATGATGTATGAGTTGAATGTAAATAAAAACTTTAAACTAAGCACCGATAGACTAGTTATGAGTAGTGATGCCTTCTTTCGGGAAGGGCGGAGGTTCACATAATTCTCATGAAGATGAGACTGTCCAACAAGGTGGGTATGGGTCTCCTTAAATCTCCTAGTCTTTGAACTATGTTGCCAACATAGGGAACTAGCTTGGTTCGAACCCACAAAGCTAGCATGTTTTGGTTTCACCTTGGCCAGTGACTCCACCTATTTTTGGTGTGGGGAAGACACCGGATTTCATGATGCTCACATGATATATGTCGGTTAAGGTTGGAAGTTCCTCAAAGTATTAAGGACAATGAAATGAATGATACCAAGGTGTTTGTGCAAGACAATCAAGAGGTGATACCGTATTCAAGTAATGACATTAGGTCATTCTTGGTCATTGCACTTCATGATCCCGATGAGAGTCTTAAACTTCATCCTAGGTATAGCTGATGTTCACATCAGCCTATGAATGAATGAAATGAATATTGTGAAGTACAAATGAACGAATTAAGTAGGCTCTGTGTTTGCTAAAGGAGACCCTCGGGTTGAGATCCTATATGTTGGGCCCTCACTTGAGATGTCTTAATGCTACGTCCATGATTCCAAGGTCTCATGGATATGAAATGTATACTATATGAAACATGAAATGTATATTATGTGAACCTATGTGTGGATGATGTGTGACATATTCATGGAATGACCTTCCAATTACAAAATAGTCAAAGTCAAGAGACTTGACCTTCTAAGAAAGAATGTTGATTAGGAAGAGCCATTCTTTTTCATGCATTACCGTTATGTGTTGTTGCATGTACCCATACTTAGTACAAGTGTGTACTAATTCCATACAATATTACTATTTTAGGTGCAGGCTCAGGTTGACGTTAAGGGTATCATTGCAGCTGTTCGGACTTTGAGATTTCATCCGGACTTTGTAGGTCCTCATGCATTCGAGGATGCCTACCTTTATATTTCTGCTTAGTAGTAGGTTTGAACTAGTGGGGTATGTTCCACTAGTGTTTCTTTCCTATTTTATTCACACTTATAATGATGCCATTTTGGCAAGTATTACTTATGACATGAGATTCCATTTTTTTCAAGTTGCATGATCTTATAATTAGATGGTTGATGTATGAGCAATGAACTTCATTACAAATATGCGTTTATATGAAGTCTATGTATACTTCAACTATAAAAAAAATTGTTTTTGAATTTTCCGCTAAAATTAACCATATGAATCTGATGAATGCAAGAAGAGGCTTGTCTGCGACCTCTAAGAGGTCAACGACGCCGGTTGCAATTCGGATTGCAGAATCCGGGTAGTGACAAACATGGTATCAGAGAATTAGGTTAAATATCCAAGACTTCAGGCTCATATCAACCACGTTAAGTAGTTTCTAAGTTATGGTAGTGAAGTGCACCACCATCATAAATTAGAGACTGCATAATGTTTAGGAAATTTTCCCTTCTTCTACTCTCTATCGTGCTATGTGGAATTGTGACATGATTGTGTCATTAAGAATCTAACTCTCTTCTTGTATCTATGTGTAGATAATGAATACGAGGAGAAATGCAGGCATGAGGGTAGTGAGGTTTCAGTTTCCAAATGAGTTAGAGCGGGAACGGGAAGGGCATGGTTCAAGTCCAGTCGGCTAAATTGTTTCACACTTACAGGCAAATAAGATGATAGCTAAGGGGTATTTGTACCACTTAGTTAGAGTGAATGACTTAGATCAAGAAGTTCCTTCCATAGACTTAGTATCAATAGTGAATTAGTTCCCAGATGTCTTTCCGGAGGATTTACCAGGATTCCCTCCTGAACGTGAGATTGACATTGGTGCTGATTTAGATCCCAACACCAAGCCAATTTATATTCCCCCGTATAGGATGGCACCAGCTGAACTCAAAGAGTTGAAGTTACAGTTAAAATATCTACTTGATAAGGGCTTCATCCAGCCAAGCATATCCCCATGGGATGCTCCAGTGTTGTTCGTAAAGAAAAAGGATGGAACCCTTAGAATGTTCATCGATTATCGGCAACTCAACAAAGTCACTGTAAAGAATAAGTACCCTCTTCCTAGAATTGACAATTTATTTGACCAACTCCAAGGTTCAAGTTTCTTTTCCAAGATAGACCTTCAATCAGGCTATCATCAGCTTAGAGTGAGGAGATAAGACGTTCCTAAGACGGCTTTTCGTACTAGATATGGGCATTATGAATTTCTGGTCATGTCATTCGGTCTCACTAACGCACCAGCCCCGTTTATGGACCTTATGAATTGAGTTTTTCGTGAGTACCTTGATTCGTTCGTCATAGTATTCATAGATAACATTCTCATATACTCTAAGTCTAGAGAAGATCATGAGGTACACTTGAGAAAGACATTACAGGTACTTAGAGAATATCAATTGTATGCAAAATTCAGCAAATGTGAATTCTGGTTGAGATCAGTGACCTTTCTTGGTCATGTTGTGACCGACCAAGGTGTAGAAGTTGATCCTAAAAAGGTTGAGGAAGTGAAGAAATGGTCGAGACCCCTTACACCTATCGATATTTGCAGTTTTCTGGGTTTGGCCAATTACTATTGCAGGTTTGTGGAAGGCTTTTCCACTATTGCTGCTCCATTGACAGCCTTGACAATGAAGAATGTAAAGTTTGAGTGGTATGAAAAATGTGAGAAGAGCTTCCAAGAGCTCAAAGACCGACTCACTTCAGCCCCAGTTCTCACGTTGCCGAGGAATGGTGCTGGATATGTTGTGTACTGTGATGCTTCTCGGGTAGGTTTGGGATGTGTTCTTATGCAGGATGGTAAGAAGATTGCATATGCATCGAGACAGTTGAAAATCCACTTGAAGAACTATCCTGCTCATGATCTTGAGTTAGCTGCTGTGGTATTTGCATTAAACTTTGGAGACATTATTTACATGGTGTACATGTTGATGTATAGACTGACCATAAAAGTCTTCAGTATGTTTTTACATAGAGGGAGTTTAACCTTCGTCGGAGGAGATGGTTAGAATTGCTCAAAGATTATGATATGAGTGTTTATTATCACTCGGGTAAGGCCAATGTAGTGGCTGATGTGTTGAGTCAATTGTACATGGGCTGCATATCTCATATTGATGAAGAGAAGAAGAAGCTGGTTAAAGAGGTACACCAATTGGCTAAATTGGGTGTACAACTGGCAGATGCACCAAGTGGGGGTGTTTCGGTTCACTCAAGTTTCTAATCCTCATTTGTTGTAGATGTTAAAGCCAATCAGCATCTCGACCCAGTACTCATGGAGTTGAAAGACTCAGTATTGAGTAAGTTGAATGAATCATTTTCCCTAGGAGGGGATGGTGTACTCAGGTACCAAAACAGGTTATGTGTGCCCAATGTTGATAATTTGAGGTCTAATATTTTGGCAGAAGCTCATGGTTCCAGGTACTCCATTCATCCAGGTGCCACCAAGATGTACCATAACCTTAAAGAGGTCTATTGGTGGGAAGGCATGAAGAGAGATATCTCTAAATTCGTGGAGGAGTGTCCGAATTGCCAACAGGTTAAGGCAGAACACCTTAAGCCTGGGGTCTCACTCAGACGATTGAGATTCCAACATGGAAGTGGGAGGCTATTAATATGGATTTTGTATTTGGTATGCCAAAGACTAGAAAACTACATGATTCTATTTGGGTTATTGTTGACAGAATTACCAAGCCCGCTCACTTCATACCAGTTAAGTCTATTTACAAAGCTGAAGATTATGCCAAGCCTTATATTGATGAGATAGTGAGATGGCACGGGATTCCTCTGTCTATCATCTCGGATAGGGGAGCCCAATTTACTTCTCATTATTAGAGATCTTTCCAAAAGGACTTGGGCACACAGGTGAAGCTTAGTACTACTTTTCATCCGCACACGGATGGACAAGCAGAGCGTACCATCAAGACCCTTGAAGACATGCTGAGAGCATGTGTTATTCACTTCAATGGGAGTTGGTATGATCATTTGCCGCTAATAGAGTTCTCTTACAATAACAGCTACCATTCCAGTATTGGGATGACACATTTTGAAGCACTATATGTCTGAAGATGCAGGTCTCCGGTTGGGTCGTTTGAGGTAGGAGAATCTGCCATCCTTGGTCCTGAGATTATATATGAGTCGATGGAGAAGGTGAAGATGATCAGAGATAGGTTGGCTACTGCTTACAGTCGTCAAAAATCCTATACAGACAACAGAAAGAGAGCTCTAGAGTTTGAGGTAGGTGATCAGGTCTACTTGAAGATATCACCCATGAAAGGGGTGAGGAGGTTTGGTAAGAAAGGTAAGTTGAGTCCGACGTATATAGGTCCTTATGAGGTCTTGCACTGAGTAGGAAATGTTGCCTATGAATTGAAGTTACCTCAAGATTTGGCTTCTGTTCATTTAGTGTTTCACGTTTCAATGCTTAAGAAGTGTCTAGGCGATCCAGCATCCATCCTTCCTATTGAGGGGTTAGGAGTTGATGAGAGCCTTCTTATGAAGAGGTTCCAATCGAAATTTTAGATCGTCAAGTGAAGCGACTGAGGAACAAGGAAATTGCCAGCGTGAAGTTCTATGGCAGAACCACCTTGTTGAGGGAGCAACGTGGGAGGCTGAGGCTGACATGCGATCTCGCTATCGTCATTTGTTCAATTCTTAAGGTTAGATATTCTTTTCCTAAAGTCTGATTCATGTTTAAGAAACTCTAAGTTCGAAGTGCTGTAGTCAACTTGGTGTAATAGGTCACTAATCATATGTTTTGAAATTACACTATATGAGTTAAAACAAAGTTATGTTTGCAATCTATGTTGCTGTTTTAGTGTAGCATAGGCATGTTTTCTGTGTGGCATGAATTGTTTTGTGCATTAAGTTAAGTGTGATTGAGAAGTAAATTACTCAATCTCAAGAATGAAGCCTTAGATAATCTTGCATGATATGCACCACCCAAATAAATGTGGATCAAATGTTCCCAAAAGAGAAACGTTTAAGTATGATGAAGTAAATTTCAAAAATCACTCTCCTTGTTTAAATGATATGTAGTGTCATTCTGGGATGAATGTTCCTAAGGGGGGGATAATGTGACAACCCGAAGACGACTATGCTAAGTAAGGCCTAAACGTAAATAGAATACCTAGGTTAGACCGGGTTCACACGGATTGATGCGCGTGGAACCAGACCTCTAAACCTATGCACCAGCCAAGCCAACAAACTTGGTGAGTTAGTTTAGCTGGGTACGGTTTGTTCCAGCCATGTTGGGTACCCGAATACTAGTATTCACCCGGATGAGTCTTAACCGGACTTAGAGGGTTAGTCCTACGTTTTAAGGGTTCTAGGGGTATAAAGGTAATTTCGGGGCTAGGGGTAGTATAGTAATTAACCTAGGCTGATATTTAATTAATTAAATAAGGTTATTAATTAGTCAAAATGGGTCAAATCTCGATGGTCAAACCCGAGTTTGATCGAACCTCCACACTCAGGTTCGAGCCGAATTGGAGGCATTATGGGGCACGAATAAAATGATTAAAAAATAGAGAAAATAAGGAGTGGCATTATAATAACTATAATCTGATTTTTACCATTTAAATTGTTTGAAATAAGTCAACAATAATTCCCACAAAAGGGGCGCACGACTCCCACTAGGAGTGTGCTTCACGCCCACTCTTAATTCTTTATTACTCCTAAAAACATTTTCAGGTTTACCTGACAATTCAAAAATAGAAAATAAACGTAAACTCACTGTTCTAAAAGTATTCTTGGCTGCATCCATCAAAAAAAAATGAAGAAGGAAGAATTCGTACGCCTAAGTGTTTTAAGTAAAGAACTTCACTTGGGAACAAGAATCAAACCTCATAAGAAAGGATTTTGTGTGGGTGGGGACGTGTGGTTGTGGCTGGTTGTCAAGGCTGAAAAGGTATGGGTTTTCTTCTCTCTTGGTCCCTTTCCCAAGAGTCCCCTAAGTTTCAGTTTAAGTCCAATTGAAAAACTAAGGTTGTCCCCCGTTGCATGCCCTTGTCATTAGATCCTATGAACGAATCGATGCATGCGTTGGTATGACTTCTGGTAGATGATTTTAGGAATGATTGTGATTGTGTGCAATGTGTGTTTCGGGTTGTTAATTATGTGTTATGTACGTCCTAATGTTGAATGTCATATGTGCACAAAACATGTTGTGGTTTCGTAATTGTATTGTTACAGTTCACTTGAAGAAAATGGTGAATCATGTGTTATGTAATGTTGTGTGTTTAACATGCAAAAAAAGAAATCGTGATGTTCATGAACAAGAAAGTGAAAGTAAAGTCCTTAAGGAATTGGTTAAAAGTATATGTAAAACTATGAGTTAAACGCCTAGGCTAAATGTAAGAAAGTGAATTAAAATTATATGTTAATTGAACATGGTTTCGGCTAGTCACTAGTATAAATGAAGAGAAATAGATGCTGCCATTTAGGGTGGATCTCGAGACCTTAAGGTTCTAACACTAAGAGAAGAATCCTTAATTAAAAGAAAAGAAAATAGGGTGAGAAAGGGGTGTTCGAACTCGTCTCCTGGGCCAAGGGTGTGAGATACATAAATCTTACACCAAAATAAACTAATAAAAATTGAGGCCACTGGGATTCGATCCTAGATCCTCTTGGCTGAATGAATGTAGGCCCCTAGCACTCTAAAGAATTAAAAATATAGTGCTGCCCAAGGGATTCGAACATGGGTCCCCTTGACCGAAATGGTGAGACACATAAGTCTCACATATAATGAAATAAAATGCAGCCACTAGGGATCGAACTTGGGTCCCTTGGCTGAATGTGTGAAATGCATAAGTCTTACACAACATATACTTAGATTATCATGAAACACTTAGTCAATTATGAGTAACCTGAAATGGGTAATAACATGAGTTAATGGTAAGATTAATAAATGAACATTCAC
This sequence comes from Solanum sitiens, assembly GCA_016801875.1. Classification (NCBI taxonomy): domain Eukaryota; kingdom Viridiplantae; phylum Streptophyta; class Magnoliopsida; order Solanales; family Solanaceae; genus Solanum; species Solanum sitiens. Next base: position 899,522 of record JABWTJ010000375.1, on the reverse strand, counting down.
GTAATGAGGTGAGTAATTATATTATACTATGATGTTAATGAAAATAGTGACAACATGATAAGAGGCTAAGAGGAATGGTGACACAAATCTCAACCAAGCCTAAGTAAAGGTCACCAAAAGTACTCACCTAAGAGGGTGTTGACTATTAAAAGACAAGTCTCAATCACATTCTATATATATAAGTGTAAGGACAATTCACACTTAATACGTAAAGAAGAGATGAGAAATCATCTAATGAGTTATGAGTACCTCATGCTAGAAGCAAGCTTTGATGATGTATGAGTTGAATGTAAATAGGAACTTTAAACTAAGCACCAATAGACTAGTTATGAGTGGTGATGCCTTCTTTCGGGAAGGGCGTAGGTTCACAGAATTCTCATGAAGATGAGACTGTCCACCAAGGTGGGTATGGGTCTCCTTAAATCTCCTAGTCTTTGAACTATGTTGCCAACATAGGGAACTAGATTGGTTCGAACCCATAAAGCTAGCATGTTTTGGTTTCACTTTGGCCAGTGACTCTACCTCTTTTCGGTGTGGGGGAAGACACCGGATTTCATGATGCTCAATGATCTAAGTCGGTTAAGGTTGGAAGTTCCTCAAAGTATTAAGACAATGAAATGAATGATACCGAAGGTGTTTGTGCAATACAATCAAGAGGTGAAACCGGATTCAAGTAATGACATTAGGTCATTCTTGGTCATTGTACTTCATGATCCAGATGAGAGTCTTACACTTCATCCTAGGTATAGCTGATGTTCACATCAACCTATGAATGAATGAAATGAATAATGTGAAGTACAAATGAACGAATGAAGCAGGCTCAGTGTTTGCTAAAGGAGACCCTCGGGTTGAGATCCCTTATGTTGGGCCCTCACTTGAGATGTCTTAATGCTACGTCCATGATTCCAAGGTCTCATGGATATGAAATGTATACTATATGAAACATGAAATGTATATTATGTGAACCTATGTGTGTATGATGTGTGACATATTCATGGTATGACTTTCCTATTATGAAACAGTAAAAGTCAAGAGACTTGACCTTCTAAGAAAGCATATTGATTAGGAAGAGCCATTCTTGTTCATGCATTACCGTTATGTGTTGTTGCATGTACCCATACTTAGTACAAGTGTGTACTAATTCCAGACAATATTACTATTTTAGGTGCAGGCTAAGGTGGACGTTGAGGGTATCATTGCAGCTGTTCGGACTCTGAGATTTGATCCGGACTTGGTAGTGCTTATGCATTCGACGATGCCTGCCTTTATATTTCTTGCTTAGTCGTAGGTTTGAACTAGTGGGGTATGTTCCACTAGTGTTTCATTCCTATTTTATTCAAACGCTTGTAGTAATGATGTCGTTTTGGCAAGTAATACTTATGACATGAGATTCCATTTCATTCAAGTTGCATGATCTTGTAATTAGATGGTTGATGTATGAGCAATGAACTTCCTTACAAATATGTGTTTATATGAAGTCTATGTATGCTTCAACTATCAACAAAAAAGTTCTAAATTTTCCGCTAAAATTAACCGTATAAATGTGATGAATGCAAGAAGAGGCTTGTTTGCGACCTATGATAGGTCAACGACGCAGGTTGCGATTCGGATTCTAGAATACGGGTCATGATATAATTACTCTCACATTATTCATCGAAAATGCTACAACTGAAACAAGTGAGAAAACGTAAGAAACCCTAGGCGAGTTCAAGCAAGTAATTCAAGGTCTTCGTGCAAAGTGCCAGGTGATCTTCGTAGATTTAATTCTACAGTAAGGTATGGGTTTTCTCTCCTTGAGTTCATTCTACAAAAGGCTTTTCAAATTTTTTAACTTCAAGAATATCGAAACCGGGGTTGTTCCCAATGAATCGCATGTCCATCTCTTTAGTTCTCCCGATTTCTGATTCTTGTATTATTTATAATGTAAATCTCGATGCATGTTGTTTATATGTGGTGCTAACTAATCATTATGTGTATGTTTTAGTGATTTATATGTAGAATGAAACCTACATGTTAGATCCGCGTACTTCAGGTGTTATTTACATGAGATATTGAATGTTGTAATGCCTACATGTGTTCGAGAAGATGAAATTGTTATTAGTTGTTCATTGAATTGTTTTATAAGTTAATTAAAGGTTAAAAGTTGGTTTGTTTAACATGTTAAGATTACTATAATGTATTTATGAACAATTGGAATGGCTAGTGATAATATTATTACAAGTATATAGTGAAATTATGATTTATGCCAACAAATTGGCTAACAAAACTATGTCCAATCATATATCTTCCAAAAGATGCAAAGTCATGCTAATCTTTACATCAATGAACTCATAACATAGGGTATTCCAATCAATGGGACAAGTGCCAACATACCCTATCCACACAAACTTGTGAACGTAATAGCATTGTATAAGTAGTTATAACTTTCATAAAAAATCGCACAAGACTATCAATTAACGTTGAACAAGTTAAGTTGAGTAATGAAATAACTAAAAGTTTAAGTTATGAAATTGACCTAATATAAAGTGTTAAAAGAAGTGAGACAAGTCTCAATCACACTTAATCAATTATGTCAAAGATACTCACATAAGAGGGTGCTAGAGTCCGTGAGACAAGTCTCACTCGCGCCATGATGATAATGTAAAGAATTAAGTTCATATTCATCAAGTAAAGAAAGGGATGACCAGTCATCCATAGAGTTAAGTAAACCTCATAACTAGAAGCAAGCTTCCATAATGTTTGAGTCTACTCAAAAAAAAAATGTAAAATAGATCTGAGCTTATCACTGATAGACTAGCAATGAGCTTGTGCCAGCACATGTAAGACTCATGAGATGAGATCACCACCCAGGTGGACCAAGGTCTCCGTACGTCTCCTAGTCTTCGAACTATGTTTGCCAGCATAGGGTTACTGGCCTAAGAAGGCTAGCGGTAGGTTTCACTTTGGCAGGTGATTCCACCTCTTTTCGGTATGACAGAGACACCGGATTTCATGTTTAGGTCACACGATCTATGTCGGTTAAAGATCAGGAAATTATCTGTCTTATCGTTGTGGGGAAGACACTGAATCGGTTTCACTTTAACTGGTGAGACCCCCTATTTCGGTATGGGGTAGACACAGAACTTGGTTCACCTTAACCGGTTAACCACCTCTTTTCGGTGTGGGGGAGACACTGTATTTCATGTTAGCTCGCATGATCTACTTCCGTTAATGCTAAAGAATTCTTTAAAGAAGTAAGAAAGAATGAAAGTAGCATGTTCGAAGTGAACAATAGATCAAAGAAGTAGAAAGGTAAGTTCGTAGTGAACTAAGTAAGCAAGAGCTTAAGAATGATAATCATTAATGTTTAAGAATGAAGTTTTAACAAGTTAGTGGTTCATGCCAATATTGGAGTATGAATATATGCCTCAAAGATTTATATATTAGGTTAACAACCAATTAATGGGCATAGCCAATAAAGAATGGCTTATAAATATATTCATCCCCATTTAACAAGAATAAAGGAATCTAACTTGTAAGTAATGTAGCCAATTCATTTCCTTAGTCTTGTGAATTACTTACTCGATTCGTTGTAGGTATGGGACTACAATGAATTATTGCACTTATAAGTAAGACATAGGATCAAGGAGATCATTGGAATACATAACAGAAAGAAGAAAAGACTGAAAAATAAACTAAGTCTGGAATTAGGAGCTCTTGGCCTAAGGAGCAAAGTAATAAACTTTTGTTTAAGTTGTTCTAAAATTATGTTCATTATTCAAGGTCTTATGTTCATATAGAAAATGAGTGGTGTGCCTTAATTGCATGAGAACATGTCATATTCATTGCATGAATCATAAGTAACGATTTAAGAAAGTAAAGTGAATTAACTTTCCTGAAACGACATGTTGCTTTAGAAAGAGCTTTCCTTGATCATGCATAGTACATACGTGTTTATGTGCATAAACCCACACTTAGTACAAGTGTGTACTAACCCCATATATTATTATTATTTTTATAGGCGCATGTTCTCGAGAAGATTTAAGATACGACGAAGCAGTTTGGATTAGAGATCATCAGACTTTGGTAGGTCTTCTTGAGTTCGAGGATGCTACATTTATTATTCTATCTTAGTACATTAGTTATAGCTAGTGGATTCTATCCCTAGCGTTTCAATTCAAACATTTGTTCAAGCGTTTGTAATAAGGCCGATTGGCAAACTATTATTATTATTATTACGATCATTTATTTCAATTATTTAATCTTTAATAGATGGTTGTTTAGTTTGAGCTATTAGAATATCACTTTTATGCAGTACTATATGAAGTCTATGTATACTCTGATAAGTATTAAAAAGTTTTAAATTTTTCGCAAATTTAACTGTATGATTGTGATAAAAGCTAAGAAGAGGCTTGTCCGCCACCTCTGAGAGGTTAACAATGCCGGTCATATTCGGATTCCAGAATCTGGGTGTGACAAAGATTTGGTATGTCCTCATATATTCGAGGACATAGTCGATGTTTCTTAGTTTTGTTATTAAGACTTATGTATTTTTCATTTATTGTAAAGGGTCGTGTCCCCAAGATATTTATATCATATCTTTAAGTAGGCTTGTGTAGACGAGATCAAATCCTTTGGTTTTATGAAAGATTTTGTCTTTATTAATTTATTTTGTGAAAAGTTTTAATTCTGCACTACTTTTCATGTCTTATGTAATGAATGATAGCTAAGGCTACAAGACCTGCGAAAGGTCAAGTACGCAATTGTTCTGACCCATAGGTTCTCCCTAACTTCTACGGGGTACTTTCAGGTCGTTACGTATATTGTTTGTCAAGAAGAAGAATGGGTCCTTAGAATATGTATCGATTACCGTCAACTCAACAAAGTCACAATAAACAACAAATATCATCACCCTCGGATTGATGATTTATTTGATCAACTCCAAGGTGCATGTTACTTTTCCAAGATTGACTTGAGATCGGGATATCACCAACTTATGGTAAGAGGTGAAGATATTCCCAAGATGTCATTCCAAAAATGATATGGTCACTATGAGTTCCAAGTAATGTCCTTTGGTCATACTAATGCTCCGGCGGCATTTATGGACCTAATGAATAGGGTGTTTTGAAGTTACCTAGATTCATTTGTCATTGTCTTTATTGACGACGTCTTGGTATATTCGAAAAATGATGGTGAACACACGGATCACTTGAGGGTGGTGTTTCAAGTGCTTAAGGAACAACAATTGTTTGCCAAGTATAGCAAATGTGAGTTTTGGTTGGGTTCGGTAGTGTTTCTTGGTTATATCATCTCCAATGAAGGTGTAGAGGTTGATCAAAGGAAGATCAAAGCGGTGAAAAATTGGCCTAGTACATTGGCTTCTACTGATATTAGGAGTTTCTTAGGCCTATCCATTTATTATAGAAGGTTTGTCGACGAGTTTGCGTGTCTTGCTTCCCCCTTGAAAACCTTGAATCAAAAGAATGTGAAATTTGAGTGGTCGGAGACATGTGAAAAGAGCTTCCAATTGTTGAACGATAGACTTATTCCACTCCGATATTGACCCTACCGGAGGGTACTAAGGGTCTTGTGGTTTATTGTGATGCATCCCGAGTCGGGTTCGGGTGTGTTCTTAAGAAACATGGCAAAGTTATAGCCCATGCTTCTAGGAAACTCAAAGTTCATGAGAAGAATTATCCAACTCATGACCTTGAGTTAGCGGCCGTCGTATTTTCCTTGAAAATATAGAGTCATTATCTCTATGGGATTCATGTTGATGTGTATGCGGATCATAAAAGTCTCCAATATGTATTCACTCAAAAGGAGTTGAATCTCCGACAACGGAGATGTTTAGAGTTGTTGAAAGACTATGACATTAGTGTTCTCTATCACCCGACAAGGCTAATGTGGTAGCGGATGCTCTAAGTCGGTTGTCCATGTGAAATGTGTCCCATGTGGAAGAATCCAAGAGAAACCTAGTGAAAGATGTTCATTGGTTTGCTCGTTTAGGGGTTCAAATTGAAAGTTATCCAAATGGTGCTATGGTGGTACATCATAACTCCGAGTCATCTTTGGTGGTTGAGGTGAAGTCTAAGCAACACCTTTATCAATTATTGATGGAGTTGAAAGAACGATTATTGGAAAAATGAATGAATCATTCTCCCATGGGGGGATGGTGCTCTTATGTATCAAGGGAGATTGTGTGTGCCGAATGTGGATTATTTGAGGAGTAGGATCCTTCACGAACCTCATAGATCCCGTTACTCTATTCATCTGAGGTCTACTAAGATGTACCATGAACTTAGAAAGGTGTTTTGGTGGGATGGCCTAAAAAGGGAAAGTGCGGAGTTTGTTGCAAATTATCCAAATTGCCAACAAGTGAAAGCAGAACACCAAAAGACAAAAGGTTTACTACAAGAAATCCAAATTCCTACTTGGAAATGTGAAGATGTCAACATGGATTTTGTAGTAGGGTCACCTCGAACTTTAAAGCAATAGTGGATAGGATGACCAAATTTGGTAACTTTATTCCATTAAGTCTACTTATTCGGCGTAAGATTATGCAAGGATATATATTGACAATATAGTGAATCTCCATGGGGTTCCTTTGTCCACCATATCGGATAGAGGTGCTCAATTTATCTCTAGGTTTAGGAGGTCGTTTCAAAGAGGTTTGGGTACTCAAGTGAAGTTAAGCACCGCTTTTCATCCTCAAACGGATGGTCAAACGGAGTAGACTATTCAAACTTGTAAATATATGCTTAGGTCATGTAACATTGACTTTAAGGTAAATTGGGAAGTGCATTTCCCTTTGGTAAAGTTCTCGTATAACAATAGTTTTCATCATCAATATCTATGGCTCCTTTTGAAGCCTTGTACGGTAGGAGATGTAGATCTCCTATTGGGTTGTTTGAGGTTGGTGAGTCTTCGCTTCTTGGTCCCGATTTGATTTATAAGACTTAGGAGAAAGTTCATATCATAAGGAACCGGTTGCAAACAGCCTATAGTCGGCAAAAGTCTTATGCCGATCATAGGAGAAGAGACCTCGAATTCGAAGAGGGTGATAAGGTGTATTCGAAAATTTTGCCTATGAAAGGAATGGTTAGATTTGGCAACAACAGGGAAGTTAGGTCCTCGTTATGTGGGTCCCTATGAAATTTTGTAAAGGGTTGCCAAGGTTGCATATCAATTGAAACTTTTTAGTGAGCCATCTTCAGTTCATCTGGTTTTCCATGTTTCTGTGCTTAAGAAGTGCATTGGTAATGCAGAGTCCATTCTTCCTATTGAAGATATTGGTGTGAAGGAGAACCTCTCCTATGAGGAGGTTCCGGTTGAAATCCTTGATCGTCAAATAAAGAGATTGAGGAACAAAGAGGTGGCCTCCGTAAAAGTGTTATGGAGAAACCACCTAGTTGAGGGAGCAACATGGGAGGCTGAGGCCGACATGAAATCCCGTAATCCTAATCTCTTTAATGGTGAAGGTTAGTTGTTCTTGATAATAATAAAATAATGACTAAATGTGAAGTTGCTTTGATTTTTGGTGAAGTTTTGCAAAAATGCATCTGTTACAGTGATATTACATTGAAGTATGCCTTAGTCTTGAAATTTTGAAATTATTCTAGTTTAAAGTTATGTTTTGCATTTTGATATGGTGAGCCTTTATGAAACGATGTTAAGCATGTTGGTAAGTTGAGTTTTGGTATATTTGACTCATATATGGTATGTTGAGCTCATGTTGTTGTGAGGAGGAAATTCCTCATATTTTGATGTAGAGCTTTATGTGTAGTAATTGGAGTCTTGCTATGTGTAAATGCCATGATTGATATTGTAATTTAAGTTATCATATTTTTGTTGGTTGTGATGCTAGTCTTGAGTCATTCCGTTCCTTCCAAAATATTTTAGTGTCATTCGGGGAAGAATGTTCCTAAGGGGGGATAATGTAACACTCCAAAAGTCTACGACCTAATCTAGAGCTTAACATAAGTGTCTAAGTGTGAGGACACTGTTTTAAGATCATATATATAATATGTATAAGTCATTTAGGAAGTTTGAGAATCAAATCAACAAGAAACATCCAAGACGTCTGGAAGCTAGTCTAATTGAACTAGTGAAACGTTCTTAGGTTTCGGAAAGGTTTAAGAGTGGTGTATGAGGTCTAAAACTTATAAAATGAGTTTATATAGGTAAAACCATATATATAGAGTAAAAACATCCAGGTAAGACCCCCCAAGGGTCGCCCTAGGGGTCTACGAAAGGACCCCAAACTTGGCTAGGCAAGCTGCCAAAGCAGCAGCCACAATACACATAGATGAAACAAGTCCACGTCGCAGATTTGGGTGGCTTTTGGTAAAATCTCAAGTTTGCATCGCGGGCAAGTCGCGGACTCTACTGTCTCAAAAATTAATTTAGAAATTCATTCGGTAACAGCTCCACGTCATGGACTTGTTTCCCGATGAAAATCTGAAATTTGGATTTGAAGTTTGACTTCATTAAAGGGTCAACTTAAGTGAGGGGTCTTTTGGGTATTTCATGGGGGGTCTATATATTTATTTCCAATCAGTTCTCCCTCACATTTACTCACTTAAATCAAATCCCCAAATCAAAACCCAAAAGCTCTCACCTCTCGGTAGTTTCTATCTCTACTCATCCTCCATTGAAGGAAGAAGAAAGCTTGAAGAAGAAGACCAATTTCTATAGGATTTCACTTGAATTTTCCGGATTAATATTCATTAAGGTATGGTTTTTTCACTCTTGGTTTTCCTTTCCCCAAGAGGTCCTCACAAAGTTGATTTTTAAAACACCCAATTTCAAGGGTTTTTCTTCTAAACATCAAACTGATGATAAATTTTGATTGCGTATGACTAATTAAGTGTACATTTTTTAGTAATTGATGAAATTTTATATAGATCATGTTCCTTTTCCCCAAATATCCCTAATCTTGGATCTTGCTTATGAATTGACGTGAATTGAAGAATGTATTAATTGTTAGACTTGTTTTATGTATTCTAATTCATTCATGGATTGCCTAGGGTAATGTATTGTTGGGATTGGATCTATTTCTTGAAGAATTAATGATGAACCCTATTCCCCTAACCCTAGGTTATGAATTGAAGTTAATTGCATAGTGATGATGTAATTGATCTTTTGATTGTGTTAATTATTATTGTATGATGATGTTATAACCATTATTGGGTTGAATTTTGTCACGACTGGAATCTAGACCCCTGACGAGACCGGCGTCGTGACCTCTCAGAGGTCGCAGACAAGCCTACTTACGTCATTCATACTTCATCTAGGTTAATTTTAGCGGAAAATTTGAAACTCTTTGTTTCCTTAACATACTTGTTAAACATTCTTATCATTTCATAATTGTTCACCATCAACCATCTAACATTAAGAGATAAGCAACTGAAAGAAGTAGTTCAATAAGTATTAAGTGTATAATTGCCAAAATGGCACCAATACAAATTCTGAATAAAAACAGGAAAGAAACGCTAGTGGAACATACTCCACTAGCTCAACTCTAAAAACTATGCTAGAATGTAAAACAGTAGCATCCTCGAAAGCATGAGGACCTACCAAACTCTGGATGAATGCTGACGTCCGGATAGCTGCAACAATGATCCTGTAGCTCTATCGCCCACCTGTGCCTGCACCTAAAATAGTATAGATGTATAGGGTTAGTACACACTTGTACTAAGTATGGGTATATGCAAGCACACACCACGAACATGTATGAGAAAGAATAGCTCTTTCCTAACAACATGATTTTTGGAAATCAAGTCAGTGGACTTGGCAAATTGAGATTAGGAAAGTTAGTGAACTTTCCAAATTGGGTTAGGAAGGTCATGCCATGAGAGTAACATGCATCATTATAAATACTGTATTGCACACAACACATAACATCTTCATATAGCACATATCATAGCACATAACATATAACACATAGCTTCTTTTGTATCATTCATTCTTATGCCATGAGACCTTAGAATCATGGAGTTGACATTAAGACTTTCCAAAATGAGGGCTCAACATATGGGACCTCAACTAGGGAGTCTTCATTAGCAAACACAGAGTCTGCTTCATTCATTCATACGTACTTCATTTCATTTCATTCATAGGCCAGTGTGAACACCAGCTATACCTAGGGTGTAGTTTAAGACTTTCATCGGGTTTGCTTTGCAATGATTAGGAATAACCTAATGTCATTGCCTGAATCTAGATCACCTCTTGATTATCCTATTCTAACACCTTCGGTATCATTCATTTCTTTATGTGTTTCATTTGAGGCTGGCCTCATTCATTCATTGGGAACTTTAACTTTAACCGAAATAGATCATGTGAGCATCATGAAATCCAGTGTCTCCCCCACACCAAAAAGAGGTGGAATCACTGGAAAAAGTGAACCAATAAACATGCTAGCGTACATGAGAATTTAACCCTGCCAGATCCCTATATTGGCAGTATAGGTACAAAGACTAGGAGATATATGGAGACCCATACTCGGCAAGCCAGACAGTCTCATCTCATGAGAGTTACGTGAACCTTCGCCATTCCCAAAAGAAGGCATCACCGCTCATAGCTAGCCTATCGGTGCTTAGTATAAAGTTCCATTACGTTCAACTCATACATCATGGAAGCTGGCTGCTAGTATGAGGACAATATAGCTAATTAGATGATTTCTCATCTCATCATTAGCATTAAGTGTGTTAAGCTCAATACTTTCATTAGAGTGTTCTTAGAGACTGGTCTCTTCATTATTTTACACTCTCATTGGTGAGTACGTTTTGGTAACATTTATTTAGGGTCATTTGAGATTGCTCTCATCATATTCATTAGCCTCATGTGATATTGTCACCACATTCTTCATTATTAGCACCTTTGCTTTTCATAGTTACTCACCTCTTATTACGTGAATGTTTATTTCATCATTTCATAGTTTATCTCATCATATGACTATGCACTTGGCCACTTAGTGTAACATACACTCATACATAACCCTTCTAGGGTTCATCGTTTCATTACATACATCTTAGGTTCACTTATTTTTGAACGTATGTTAGACTTATGTGTCTATACATACAAGCCATGGGCTTCATTCGTAGTTCGCTAAGTGATTCTTATTTTCCTAAGATTATGTAGTACAAGACTTTTGTACCTTGTATACATGCCAAGATCTTAATTTTTTGATCAAAGTAGATGGCACTATTCTTGGATATTTTACTCTAGTATGACTTATGCATCAATACGGAAGTTTGGGCAAGGGAACCCCAAATCTTGAATCACTTGGATATCATTAATATTTTTCATTAATTTTATTTCTAATATTCATAATATTAGACTCTAAATTAAATCTCAACATTTATATTGGAGGATTAATTTTCTATTTTAATTTCACTCTTAATTAACCAAAGGGTTGGGGGTTCGAGCCCCCACAACCTCTTTGATTTTATTTAATTAAATTCACTGCAATGGGGAGGTTGTGGGTTCGAACCCGCAAAGCCCCCCTCATTTTCGTAATTAATTTCGCTGAGGAGGCTGTGAGGTGGTGGGTTTGAACCCCCACAGCCCCTCTATTTTTATTTCAATTAAATGGGGCGAGTGGCAGTGAGTTTGTGGGATCGAATCCCCATAGCCTCACTTTATTTCCTTGTTTTTTTTTCCGCCTCTACCTTCAGCTCTGAGGTCGTGGGTTCGATCCCCACGCCTCGCATTTTTTGTTTACTTAATTTTTTTCTCCTTCTACTCCCCATAGGTCGCGAGTTCGATTCCTCCAGCCCCCTTTTATTTTTCTTTTCTTTTTCGCGAATGCAGCAGCTGGGTCGCGAGTTCGATTCCCCCAGCCCCCCTTTATTTTATTTTTCTTTTCTTTTCGCGAATCCACAGTGGCCAGGTTCGAATCCCCTTAGCCCCATCTTTTTTTTCCCTTTTCGCGAAGACCAGCAGCGAAGGATCGAATCCCCCCAGCCCCATTTTCCCCCTTTTTTTTTGTCGCGAAACTAGTAGCTAAGGGGTTCGATTCCCCTTAGCTCCTTCACATTATTTTCCCTTGTTTTTCAGACTTATCAATATGTGAGGTCTTGGGTTCAATTCCCATTGACCTCACTTGTTTATTCCCTTTTTAAAATCTTAGAATTGGCATTATTAATTAGTGCCCAAATCTACCAAATTTTAGTCCTTCTCCAACCATTTTTAGGTGCATTTTTTTCATAAGTTTAGATAGCTACAAGATGGTTATTTCAATCCACTATACTTCATTATAATGAACATCACATTGTACACCCATTACACACATAAAATACACAATAAATACACAACTTATACACCTCAAAACAGTGACTAAAACACTTCCCTATACACGCCTATACATCAACTTTTCCTATCACATTTTGATGATCATTATCGCGATTTCCCACACATAAACACGTTCGCATTTAATTTAAACACATCATTCATGCCTAAATCTAGCAGCACAACATACCCATCCTACAAATTCGTTTGGGAGCTAACGACAAGGACATACGAAGGGGAACAACCGTAGTTTCAAGAGTTTAAGAAACGTTCAAAGGAAAGCACTCTTGGAGAAAGAATTCCAGGAGAGAAACCCATACCATTGGACGTTGTTCAAGTGTGAATCTGCTGCCCGGAAACTCCTCCAAACCACGCCCAATTCACTTCAACGTACACCCTACTCGACTAACCTCTCTTAGCCTTGACGTTTTGATTACTTTGTCTTTTACTTAAAAGTTCTTGTGAGTTCCTCAAGTGTAAAGAACTCTTGATGAATTTTTTTCTGGTTTTTGATGTGTTTGGCAGAATAACGTGAGATAGAGAGATTGAGAACGTGAGAGAGAGTTGAGAAACGTGAGGGAGAGAGTTATTAGGATTCAGGAGACTAAATTCAAGACTTAGTCAAAATAGGATTTAATTAACTTAATAAAAAATCTGATTTATTTTAATTAATATGTGAAAGGACCATTTTACCCCTAATGAATAGATTTTAATTGATGATTAAATCATCAATTCCTTGCTCCTAGTGGGGCTCGAACCCGAGTGGCAACCCATTTGCAAAATGGGTCACTCCGGGTCGCCCCAAATTTGAAAAGCTCTTTTAATTAAATTAATTAATTAATTTATTAATTCCTAAGGGTAATTACAATATTACCCTTGGCCTGGAAATGACCATTTTATCCCTGGACCCTCAAAACTTAAAATTTCTTCTTTTAAGTCCGGCAAAAGACTCCTTCAATTAACTCTTAGTTTTTGAGAGCCTCACATGGTTGGTTCCAACCTTTCCAAGCTCAACTAACTCCCCAAGATTAGTTGGCTTGGTCGTAGTAAGGGTTCTGAGGTCTGGTTCTATGCGTATCAATCCGTGTGAACCTTTTTCTAATCGCAAGCATTCTTGACACCCTAAGTCTTGATCCTATTCATTTTTAGGGTTGTTACATTTTCCCCCCCTTAGGAACATTCGTCCTCGAATGACACTACCACTTCACATCGTAATGCCAGTGAGATCATAATAAAACCACTATGCACAGTCAATCAATAGCAACAAGATACGGAGAGATAAGGAAACATAGGCTTAAGAGTAGAAAGTCTAACCTCAACAGCTAAAAAGATGAGGGTAGCGGGATCTCATGTCGGCCTCAGCCTCCCACGTAGCACCCTCAACAAGATGATTTCTCCACAATACCTTCATTGTGGCAATCTCCTTGTTCCTCAGCCGCTTGACCTATCTGTCTAAGATCTCTATAGGTACCTCCTCATAAGACAAGTCTTCACCAACCCCCAAACCTTCCACAGGTAGAATCGATGCTGGATCACCTAGGCACTTCTTCAACATAGAAACATGAAAGACTGGATGGACAGAAGCTAGATCCGCAGGCAATGCTAACTCATAAGCCACCTCACCCACACACTGTAGCATCTCATGTGGCCCAACATACCTCGGACTCAGCTTTCCTTTTCTACCAAATCTCATCACCCCTTTCATAGGTGATATCTTCAAGTAAACCTGGTCACCAACATCAAACTCTAAAGGTCATTTTCTGTTATTTGCATATGACTTCTGCCGACTGTAAGTAGTGGACAACCTGTCTCTAATCACTCTGACCTTCTCTAAGGCCTCACGAATGATCTCTGGACCCAAAATGGATGACTCTCCAACCTCGAACCACCAACTGGAGATCTAAACCTCCTACCATACAGTGCCTCAAACGGTGCCATCCCAACGCTGGAGTGATAGCTATTATTATACGAGAACTCTATCAAAGGAAGATGGTCATCCCAATTACCTCTGAAGTCAATCACACATGCTCTCAACATGTCCTCCAATGTCTGAATGGTGCGCTCTGCCTGCCCATCTGTCTGAGGATGAAAGGCAGTGCTAAGCTTTACCTGCGTGCCCAAGCTCTTCTGGAAAGATCTCCAGAAATGTGAAGTAAACTGAGCTCCTCTATCTGAAATAATAGACAAGGGAATCCCATGTCATCTCACAATCTCATCAATGTAGAGTCTTGCATAATCCTCGGCTTTGTAAGTAGACTTCACAGGTATAAAGTGAGCAGACTTAGTCAATCTGTCCATAATAACCCATATGGAGTCATGCTGCCTCCTAGTCCTCGGAAGACCAACCACGAAGTCCATATTAATGGCCTCCCACTTCCAAGCCGGAACCTCAATAATCTGAGTCAGACCACCAGGCTTAAGATGCTCTGCCCTAACCTGCTGACAATTAGGACACTTGGCCACATATTCTGCAATGTCCTTCTTCATGCCATCCCACCAATAAATCTGCTTAAGATCATGATACATTTTGGTGGAACCTGGATGTATGGAATATCTAGAACCATGGGCCTCTACAACAATCCTGGTCCGCAAACCATCCACATCTGGTACTCACAGCCTGTCCTGATACCTAAGTATGCCATCACCTCCCAAAGCGAAAGACTCATTCATCTTCATCAGCAATGAGTCCTTCAGCTCCATCAACACAGGATCTAGATGCTGACCCTACTTGACTTCGACTACCAAGGATGATTCAGAACTACGATGAACTGAAACATCCCCACTAGTAGAGTCAACCAACCGCACACCCAGTCTGGCCAGTCTGTGTACATCTTTCACCAGCTCCTTTTTCTCATCCTCAACGTGGGTTGTACTTCCCATGCTCATCCTGCTCAAAGCATCAGCTAAAACATTAGCCTTACCTGGATGGTAGTGCACATTCATGTCATAATCCTTCAACAGCTCCAACCATCTCCGCTGACGTAGATTCAACTCCCTCTGTGTGAACACATACTGGAGACTCTTATGGTCTCTGAACACATCCACATGCACTCCATATAGATAATGCCTCCACAGCTTCAGTGCAAACACCACAGCTGCCAACTCCAGGTCATGAGTGGGATAATTTTTCTCATGAACCTTGAGCTGTCTGGACGCATAGGCTATCACCTTACCAACCTGCATAAGAACACAACTCAAACTAACCCAAGATGGATCACAATAAATAGTGTAATTCTCACCACACTTAGGCAAAGTAAGCACCGGGGCTGAAGTGAGTCTGTCCTTGAGCTCCTGGAAACTCTTCTCACAAGTCTCCGTCAATTCAAACTTGGCTTTCTTCTTAGTCAAAGCTGTCAATGGGGCAGCAATGGAAGGAAAGCCCTCCACAAACCTGCGGTAGTAACCAGCCAATCCCAAAAAGCTACGGATGTCAGTGAGAGTAAGAGGCTTTGGCCAGTTTTTCACAGTCTCAGTCTTCCTGGGATCCACCTCCACGCCCTGATCGGACACAACATGACCCAGGAAGGTCACTGATCTAAGCCAAAATTCACATTTGCTGAATTTGACATACAACTGATGTTGTCTAAGTACCTGCAAGGTTAGTCTCAAATGTTGTTCATGCTCTTCCTTGGTCTTAGAGTAGATGAGAATGTCATCAATGAATACTACGACGAAAGAGTCAAGGTATTCACGGAAGACCCTGTTCATGAGATCCATAAATGCAGCAGGTGCATTCGTGAGACCAAATGACATGACTATAAACTCATAGTGACCATCGTGGGTATGAAAGGCTGTCTTTGGGATATCTCCATCCCTAACCCTAAGCTGATGATACCCTGAACGAAGATCAATTTTAGAGAAGAAACTAGACCCTTGGAGCTGATCGAACAAATCATCTATTCTGGGGAGTGGATACTTATTCTTTATAGTGACTTTGTTGAGCTACCGATAATCGATACACATTCTCAGGGTTCCATCTTTCTTTTTTACAAACAACACTGGAGCGCCCCAAGGTGATATGCTCGGCTGAATGAAACCCTTATCAGTGAGATCTTTTAACTGCAACTTCAACTCTTTGAGTTCTGCTGGAGCCATTCGGTAAGGAGGAATTGAGATTGGTTTAGTATCGGGTTCTAAGTCGATACCAAAGTCAATCTCTCGAAGGGGAGGGACTCCAGGCAAATCATCAGGAAATACATCTAGGAACTCATTCACTACAGGCACTGAGTCTATGGAAGGAATGTCATGATCTAAATCATTAACACTCACAAGATGACACAATAACCCCTTGGAAATCATTTTATTGGCCTTAAGGTTAGAAATCAAGGGGTTAGGACGACTCGAGTTGTACCCCTCCCAGACTAGCTCCTCTTCACTAGGGAAGCGAAATCTCACCACTCTACTACGACAGTCCAAGCAAGCATAACAACTGTCAAGCCAATCCATCCCAAGAATAACATCAAAATCATGCATGGGTAACTCAACCAAGTTTGCACACATACTTTTACCACTCACAACTATTGGGCAATCCTTGTATACTCTATCAGTTTTTGCATTCTCTCCTAAAGGTGTACTAACCACTATAGGATCATGCAGAACTTCAGGCAATATCTCAAAAGTAAGAGCAAGCAGAGGAGTTACAAAGGAAAGTGTAGACCCTGGATCAAGTAAAGCATAAAGAGAAGTTGAGAACACTTGCAGCATACCTGTGACCATATCAACGGACTTCTCCTGCTCCTCCCTGCCCTTCAGGGCATAGAATCTGTTCCTCTTGGGAGGCTCGGCTTCTGCTGCACCCTGTGGATTAGGCTTAAGCTGAGCATTACCTCCAGCCTGACCCTTGTTCTGCCGACAGTCTCTGACCATGTGTCCACTCTTACCACAACCGAAACAGGCATTAGTGCCCTGTCTGCACTCTCCACTGTGAGCTCGGCCACACATAGCACAATTGTTCTTAGGATGCTGCATATCACCTCCATTGCCCTTCTTGGGCTCAGGTCTGCCTCCTCTAGGTATAGCACCCCTCTGAAGATTTGAATTCCCAGAACTCTGTTGCCCCTTTTTGAACCTTGGCTGCTCACGGACGCCAAAGTTGTTTCTGTGGCCTCCATGGCTGGGACCTGCCTGATCTTGAGGCCTAGGCCTCCTAGCATCACGAACACCTCTCTTTCTGCGGCTGTCCTCTACCTGCTGGACATGCACCATCAACCTGGAAAGATCCATATTATCATGGAGCATCGCAGATCGACACTCCTCCTCCAGGTCTCCATTGATTCCTGTGAGGAACCTGCTCATCTCATCCCTGCTATTAGAAACCAGGGAAGAAGCATACCTGGATGATTTCAACAAAACTCAGTATTCTCCTCATTCTTGCTATTAAATACTAGAGAAAGTAACATACCTTGATAGCTTAACAAACTTCAGGAAATACTCCCTAACTGTCATTGAGCCTTGTTTAAGGTTGATGAACTCCTCAACCTTTGCTTCCCTCATCTCTCTGGGGAAGAACCTCTCCAGAAATGCTGTCTCGACTAGCTCCCAAGTGACTGGCGCTCCACCTAAGACACGACTATCTTGCCACATCTTGCACGAAGTCTGTGTAACATCTTTGAGCTGATAGGAAGCCAACTCAGCCTTCTCAATATCAGTGGCCCCCATATCCACCAGGATATTATGCACCTCATCCACAAACTCCTGGGGATCTTCTGTAGTCCTAGACCATGTGAAAATAGGAGGATTCATCCTCGTGAAATCACTCTGCCTGCCAGCTATGCTACGAACCGGTGGGTTCTCCCTTTGAACATCCTGCCAGTTGACTTCGGCAGTCATAGCCTGAGCCTGCATCATGATGGACTGTGCCATCTGGGCCAGATATGCCCTCACCTCAGCATCAGTCAACCCAGCTCGGTTAACCGGCATGGCCACTCCTTCAACTGGAGCCTAGGGTGGAACTTGATTGCCCCCAGCAGCTTCTCCCCTTCTCCTCTAACCAATAGCCCTCCTAGTGTTCATTCTCTGGAAAAAAAACAGGGATTGATGTTAGACACGCTAATAACACCAAGAACTCAGACATTAAGAAAAGCACGATAAGATTAGAAGAAGGGAAATGTTCCTACGCATCATGCAATCTCTAATTCAGGATAGTGGTGCACTTCACTACCGTGACTTAGAAACTACTCAATGTGGTTGATGTGTACTTATTATTTTCGTAATTTAACCTAGTGCTCTGATACCAAATTTATCACGACTGGAATCTAGAACCCAGACGAGATCGGCGTTGTTGACCTCTCAGAGGTCGCAGACAAGCCTACTTACGTCTTTCATACTTCATTTAGATTAATTTTAGAGGAAAATTTGAAACTTTTTGTTTCCTTAACATACTTGTTATTTCCTTGTTTTTTTTTGGCCTCTCCCTTCAGATCTAAGGTCGTGGGTTCGATCCCCACGCCTCGCATTTTTTGTTTACTTAATTTTTTTCTCCTTCTACTCCCCATAGGTCGCGAGTTCAATTCCCCTAGCCCTCTTTTATTTTTCTTTTGTTTTTCACAAATGCAGCAGCTGGGTCGCGAGTTCGATTCCTCAGCCCCCCTTTATTTTTATTTTTTTTATTTTCGCGAATCCACAGTGGCCAGTTTCGAATCCCCTTAGCCCCATCTTCTTTTTCACTTTTTCGCAAAGACCAGCAGCCAAGGATCGAATCCCCCCAGCCCCGTTTTCCCCCTTTTTTTTGTCGCGAAACCAAAAGCTAAGGGGTTCGATTCCCCTTAGCTCCTTCACATTATTTTCCCTTATTTTTCAGCCTTATCAATATGTGAGGTCTTGGGTTCAATTCCCATTGACCTCACTTGTTTATTCCCTTTTTAAAATCCCAGAA
Source organism: Solanum sitiens (assembly GCA_016801875.1). Taxonomy (NCBI): domain Eukaryota; kingdom Viridiplantae; phylum Streptophyta; class Magnoliopsida; order Solanales; family Solanaceae; genus Solanum; species Solanum sitiens. Next base: position 880,378 of record JABWTJ010000375.1, on the reverse strand, counting down.
AGGGCATTATTAATTAGTGCCCAAATCTACCAAATTTTAGTCCTTCTCCAACCATTTTTAGGTGCATTTTTTTCATAAGTTTAGACAGCTACAAGATGGTTATTTCAATCCACTATACTTAATTATAATGAACATCACATTATACACCCATTACACACATAAAATACACAATAAATACACAACTTATACACCCCAAAATAGTGACTAAAACACTGCCCTATACACGCCTATACATCAACTTTTCCGGTCACATTTTGATGATCATTATCGCGATTTCCCACACATAAACACGTTCGCATTTAATTTAAACATATCATTCATGCCTAAATCTAGCAGCACAACATACCCATCCTACAAATTTGTTTGGGAGCTAAGGACAAGGACATACGAAGGGGAACAACCTTAGTTTCAAGAGTTTAAGAAACATTCGAAGGAAAGTACTCTTGGAGAAAGAATTTCAGGAGAGAAACCCATACCTTTGGATGTTGTTCAAGTGTGAATCTTCTGCCCGGAAACTCCTCCAAACCACGAAAATTCACTTCAACGTACACCCTACTCGACGAACCTCTCTTAGCCTTGACGTTTTGATTACTTTGTCTTTTACTAAAAAATTCTTGTGAGTTCTTCAAGTGTAAAGAACTCTTGATGAATTTTTTTCTGCTTTTTGATGTGTTTGGCAGAATAACGTGTGAGAGATAGATTGAGAACGTGAGAGAGAGTTGAGAAACGTGAGGGAGAGAGTTATTAGGATTTAGGAGACTAAATTCAAGACTTAGTCAAAATAGGATTTAATTAACTTAATAAAAAATCTGATTTATTTTAATTAATATGTCAAAGGACCATTTTACCCTTAATGAATAGATTTTAATTGATGATTAAATCATCAATTCCTTGCTCCTAGTGGGGCTCGAACCCGAGTGGCAACCCATTTGCGAAATGGGTCACTCTGGGTCGCCCCAAATTTGAAAATCTTTTTTAATTAAAATAATTAATTAATTTATTAATTCCTTAGGATAATTACAATATTACCCTTGGCCTGGAATTGACCATTTTACCCCTGGACCCTCAAAACATAAAATTTCTTCTTTTAAGTCCGGTAAAAGACTCCTTCGATTAAATCTTAGTTTTTGAGAGCCTCACATGGTTAGTTCCAACCTTTACAAGCTCAACTAACTCCCCAAGATTAGTTGGCTTGGTCGTAGTAAGGGTTCTGAGGTCTAGTTCTACGCGTATCAATTCGTGTGAACCTTGTTCTAATCGCAAGCATTCTTGACACCCTAAGTCTTGATCCTATTCATTTTTAGGGTTGTTACAAATTGAATGGTTGATGGTAAAACCATGGATGATGGCTTGTTAAGGAGATTTGGTAAGTCTTGTGATCTCAACATTTTACTTCAATTATAGTTACTTGTGATAAAGTGATTATGTTGTATTGAAATATACCTTATATTAAGATGGATAGGGTTGGTATGATGTTGAATTGAAATGTCTTGACTATGGTTTCTGAGGTGTTGGCTAAGATTTAAATGTTATAAGGATGGTGATGAATTACCAATGTGCCTTATCATGAATGAGTATGTAAATGTGCTAACCTCACATGTATGAATTGTAATGAAAGGAAAATACTCATGCAATTCTTATTAAGCAATGATGATGATGATTATATAAGGGACAGACCCATTGACCTAAACTATGCTATAATCATTAATAAAAACATTAAAGACATTTCAATAGGGACTTAGCTTAGCACCGAGAGAACTTGACAATAGGAGGTGTTGAATTTCCATGGAGGAAGATCCACCTTATAGTTCCGCATGAGGTGTTGACTCCCCTATGACGGATGTAACGTTCCGGAAAATCATATGTCTATTGAAGAGCCCAGTATGCCCTTAGGATAGCCTATTAGGGGTACATAGGCACCCCAGTGCCCAATATTGAGAAATATTGGGCATAGTATAGAAAAATTGGCTAAAGGATATTAGACAATTTTCTATATACGAATAAGAAATATACTTTTTTGGTTGTCATACCCCAATCCAAGATTGATGTTCAATAAATGTACCTGCAGTGAAGACCCTAAGCTAAATTAAATGACATCTTAACAAAACATATGAAGTACTAGGCATCCAAGTGTCAAGCCTAGCACCATAGCACATGACCATTTAAAATGATCATGTAAATTAAGCAGTGCCCAAGGACATGGTGAGGGTCCTTGGGACAATAAGTAAACATTCCCAAATGAACCATAAATAATAGTTAGTTAGAAAAGTACAACCAACCCATGTGCAAGAACATGTGCAAGACATGTGAAGAAGTGGCCAAGGAGGGGACCACTCTAACCGAATTCGGTTAGGGTAGTTAGGGGGGAAAAACGTGCACAAGGGACCCCTCCATGTGGGGACTAACTTCCTAACTAATTCTAGACTCTAAACTACTGCCCTAAATAGCTAACTAACCTAGGACCAAACGAAATAAACTAATTAGTGCACCCGACAACCTAGGACCAAAATCGGGTTGACACTAACCTAGTACTAGTTAAAGAGACAACCTAGTACCTAACCTAGGATGGTCCAAAAGGTTAGTTATGGTCCTAACAACTTAGGGGTACTTTAGTAATTCCCCTAGGTTACCTAATTAATTAATTTGGAAAATTAATTAATTAATTTAAAAGGGATAAAACCGAAACTAAAAAGGAAATTTTCAGATTTCGGTTAAGACAAGAAAGGGACAACCTAGTACCTAACCTAGGATGGTCCAAAGAGTTAGTTAAGATCCTAACGACTTAAGGGTACTTTATTAATTACCCTAGGCTACTTAATTAATTAATTTAGCAACTTAATTAATTAATTTAAAGGGGAAAAACCGAAATCACAAAGCAATTTCCAGATTTCGCTTAAAACAAGAAAAAGACAACCTAGTACCTAACCTAGGATGGTTCAAAGGATTGGTTATGGTCCTAACGACTTAAGGGTACTTGAGTAATTACCTTAGGTCACCTAATTAATTAAATTAGCAATTTAATTAATTATTTTAAATGATCAAAACGAAATTCTTACACTAACCTAGTACAACTCAAGAAACATCCTAGTACTTAACCTAGGATTGTCCAAAAGGGTTAATTTTGTTTCCAATGACTTAGGGGTACTTTAGTACTTAACCTAGGTCCCTAAATTAATTAAATTAAGGATTTAATTAATTAATATAAAGTCAAAATGTTGACCAAAACCATAGTCAATACCAATTTCCAGATTTGACTAGGTGTTATGTTCTCCTATGTTTAGTCAACTTAGGAGGGGCATTTTGGTAATTGGTTAATTAGGTTATTAAATTAACTTATTAAACCAAAGTTTTATAATTCAAGATCAGTTCTTAAACATAAAAATCACGTTCAAACTCATAGAAAATGCGACACAAAAACAGCAAGCAAGGAACGAAAGAAAAACAGAAAATTTATCGATTTCACTAGGGCGATTTCAAGGTTTCTTCAAGGTTTCGTTCAAGGTGGTCTTCGTAGATTAAGTTCTGCATAAGGTATGGGTTTCTCTCCTGGACTTCTTTCTGCAAGGGAACTTTCTTTCGAATGATTCAAAGATCTTGAAAACTAGGGTTGTTTCCCGTCGTTCTTGTCGAACTCCTTTCCCTAGTATCCTTGTTACGATTTCAATGTTTAATTGGTTAGAAATCATGTTGTTGGTATGTGGTGCTGACTTATATTAATGTATATGGTTTTTTTATTAAATAGTTATTTAATGAACCTATTAATTGTACTTGTTTGATGCTATGTGTTATTACGTGAATTAAAAGAATGATACTATGTTAACGATATGTCCGAAAATGTTCTGTACGAAGATGTTACGGTCTGTTGTGCACGCTTGCTGTTAATATGACGTTATTAAGATGATATATTGATCAAATTATAATATGATGCTGTCCAAGATGTTTAAAAACGTTATGCCTAAAGTTATGTTATAAGGTTGGCTAAAAAGATCTCCATGAAATCATAATTTGAGTGATTGTTGGCTTATGCCAATAAAATGGCTAACAATACATTGTCCAAAAGGGATGCATGCAAATGGCTATAATGTTATGATTAATAATTGAATTGTCTAATTAATAAAGGTATAATAATGTAAGCATGAATGAATATAACTTTGGCTTATGCCGACAAAGAAGTTATGAAGCCTATAGCCAATTGCTTATGCCAATACTAATCTTATGCCAATAAATTCGCTGACACTACATTGTAAAACAAGTTGTAGGGAATTGGCTATAATATTATATTAAATAGCTAAAAGTTTGGCTAATGTATAATGTACAAAAACTTAAGCATGTTGAACATGAAAATTGGCTTATGACAACAAATATGGTTATGAAATCTATGCCCAATTGTTTATGCCAATAAAATGGCTAACGATACATTGTCTAAAAGTGATGCATGTAAATTGCTATAATATTATGTTAAATAATTAAAAGCTTGGCTAATGGTTCATACATATTAAATTAAATATGAACACACGTAAAATTGGCACATGCCAACAAAAATGGTTATGTAGTTTAATATTGAAAGGTTGAGGCCAATACTAATCATATGCCAATCTTATGTAGTTAGAGTATCAAATGATAATATAAGCACTTCTAAGCTAATTCAATGAACCCATAACCAAGGGCATGCCACTCATTGGGACAACTCCCAACATGCTCTAAAAGAATGACATATGAACTCATGAAACTCATTGAATGAAGTGCTCATCGTCCATAAACGATGATATGAATCTACTACACTAAAGTAAGTAAGTAACGTGAGTTATAACATAATTAAAGGGTTCTAAATTAAGTAGGTGACCAGAATGGGGTGTTAAAGGAAGTGAGACAAGTCTTACTTACACCAAAGCTAATTTGTTAAAATAATACTCACGAATGAAGGTGTTAGAATGTGTGAGACTAGTCTCATTAACACCTAAGGATGATATGTAAGGACAATTCACATTCATCAATGTAAAGAAAGGATGATATGCAAGGACAATTCACATTCATCAATGTAAAGTAAGGATGATATGTAAGGACAATTCACATTCATCAATGTAAAGTAAGGATGATATGTAAGGACAATTCACATTTCATCAATGTAAAGTAAGGATGACAAGTCATCAAAAGAGTAAATAAGTCTCAATCATACTCTATATGTAAGTGTAAGGACATTTCACACTTAATACTAATGATGAGATGAGAAATCATCTAATGAGCTATGATGTCTTCATGCTAGAAGCCAGTTTCCATGATGTATGAGTTGAATGTAATGGAACTTTATACTGAGCACCGATAGGCTAGCTATGAGCGGTGATGCCTTCCTTCGGGAAGGGCGGAGGTTCACGTAACTCTCATGAGATGAGACTGTCCGGCATGACGGGTATGGGTCTCCTTATATCTGCTAGTCTTTGAACCTATACTTCTTATATAGGGACCTAGCAGGGTTCAATTCCCTATATACGCTAGCATGTTTTGGTTTTACCTTGGCCAGTGACTCCACCTCTTTTCGGTGTGGGGAAGACACCGGATTTCATGAGCTCACATGATCTACGTCGGTTAAAGTTGAAGTTCCTCAAAGTATGAAAGATAAAGAAATGAACGATACCGAAGGTGTTTGTGCAAGACAATCAGGAGGTGAAATCAGTTCAAGTAATGGCATTAGGTCATTCTTGGTCATTGCACTTCATGATCTCGATGAGAGTCTTAAACTTCATCCTAGGTATGGTTGTTGTTTACATCAGCATACGAATGAATGAAATGAATAATGTGAAGTACGAATGAACGAATGAAGTAGACTCTGTGTTTGCTAAAGAAGGCCCTTGGGTTGAGGTCCCATATGTTGGGCCCTCACTTGAGATGTCTTAATGCTATATCAACGATTCCAAGGTCTCGTGTATATGAAATGTATAATTATAAAACATAGAAGTAATGAAATCAATGGCATAATCAATGAGAATGGCTTATCAAATGTAATGAATACTTGATGTAATGAATAACTTGTTGTAAGGATAGTCAAATCGTGTCCAATAAAGTTTACAATAAGTAAAGGGCATAGACAATAATGAATCCTCATGTTATGAAAATAATAGAGCCAAATAAATTGGCTTATGATGACTTTATATAATTGACAAAAGATGTTAGCCAAATAAAATTGGCTTATAATGACTTCTTTTATCATGAAAATGATCATAGCCAATAATGAATTTAAATATACTTATCCAAATTGATCAACTAATGTATTTAGCCAATAAAAAATGGCTTATAAAGAATTCTTGCCCAAAGTAAGCAAGAAAATAAGTTTTAATGATATGCCCCAAGAATTATGCACATTATGCAATCAACTAAAGAATGAGTATAGTCAATAAGTATTGACTTATAAATATATTCATGCCCCCAATTGTAGTTAAGTCAAATTTCTTAATCTCTTGAATTACTTACTTGATTCATTGTGGGTATGGGACTACAATGAATCATTGCACTTGTAAGTAAAACATAGGATTAAAGGAGTTATAGAACTACACAACAAGAAGAAGAAAAAGACTGAAAAATAATCTAAGTGTACAAAGGGGAGCTCTCGGCCTAAGAGGATCAAAATCTAAAATCTTCGCTCGAGTTGTTCTAAAATTATGTTGATGATACTAATGTCTTGTAATCATATAGAAAATGAATTGTGTTCTTTGAATGCATTAAAATACATCATATTCATACCACAATTCACAACTAACGAATTAGGAAAGTCTAATGACTAGACTTTCCAGAAATGGCATGTTGCTTAGGAAGAACTTTCCTTGATCATGAAAAGCTTTATGTGTATGTGTGCTTACACCCATACTTAGTACAAGTGGTGTACTAACCCCCTACTGTTTACTATTTTTATAGGTGCAGGTCTGAGGACAGATTGACGACACTTGCAGCGGTTTGAACTTCAGCGTTTCTCCAAACCAATTGGTAGGTCCTCATGATTTCGAGGATGCTACAGATTTAGTCTAGCCTTAGTTTTAGACATAGCTACTTGATGTTGTCCCTAGCGTTTCTTTCGTACCTTCATTTTGAAGCTTTGTAATAAGGCTGTGTTTGGCAAACTATTTATGATATATTCATCTTCAGTTTCGAATTGATTCTTTATGTTAGATGGTTGTTTTCTTATGTTGAGCTTATTATATGATGTATCTAGTTAATAATTATATGAAGTCTATGTATACTTCATACATATAAAAAGTTTTAAATTTTCCGCAAATTTAACTAGATGAATGTGATGAATGCAAGATGAGGCTTGTCTGCGACCTCTGAGAGGTGAACGACGTCGGTTGCGATCTGGATTCCAGAATCCGAGTCATGACAAACTTCGTATCAGAGCCTGAGGTTAAATTACCTAGGATCTAAAGCTCAACACAACCATGTTACGTAGTTTCTAGCTTATGGTTGTGAAGCGCGCCACAATCATGACTTAGAGACTACGCGATGATAGGAAATCTTCCCTTCTTCTACTCATTATCGTGCTATCTAGAGATTTGACACTTTGTGTCATTATAAGTATCTAACTTTCTTCTTGTGTGAATGCGTAGAAGAATACACACAAGGATTAGGATGGCCAAGTGGTCTAAGGCGCCAGACTTAAGATCTGGACTTCCCAAGAAGGGGCAATGATGGACATGTCCAGCGTGATCAAAAGATGTGTAGTAAGTGTGGTCGTTCGCATGAAGGTGAGTACATGGTAGATTCTAAATGCATACGACGAGTGTTAATGAAAACGAGGAGGCTAAGTTGGCTGCATATAAGCTCAAGGATGTGTCTCAGGTATGGATTGGCTCCATAAGTGTTATGCTACGATAGATTGTCGAAACATGATAGTGAGGCTTCAGTTTCCAAATGAGTTAGACCTGGAATGGGAAGGGCGTGGTTCAAATCCAATAGGCCAAATCGTTTCACATTTAAAAGACAATAAGTTGATAGCTAAGGGTATTTATACCACTTAGTTAGAGTCAAAGACTTAGAAAAAGAAGTCCCTTCCATAGACTCTATGTCCGTAGTAAATATATGATCCTGTTACCCTCACTTGATCAGTTCTTGAGGTTAGATATACTCTTCCTAGGTTTGGTTTATATTTAAGAAACTCTAAGTTTAAGTGCTTTAGTTGATTTGGTGTTATAAGTCACTAATCATATGCCTTATAATAGCACTATGTGAGTTAAAACGAAGTTATGTTGAATTTTATGTTGCTGTTTTTGTGTAGCATAGGCATGTTTTCTGTGTTGCATGATTTGTGATGTGCATTAAGTTAAGTGTGATTGAGAAGGAAATTCCTCAATCTTAAATATGAAGCTTCAGATAATCTTGAATGATATGCATCATCCAAATATGTGTGAATCATATATTCACAAAAGAGAAAAGTTTAAGCATGGTAAAGTAACTTTCGAAAATCACCCTCTTTGTTTAAATGATGTGTAAGTGTCATTCGTGGACGAATGTTCCTAAGGGGGGGATAATGTAACGTTCCGGAAAATCATATGTCTATTTAAGAGCCCAGTATGCCCTTAGGATAGCCTATTAGGGGTACATAGGCACCCCAATGCCCAATATTGAGAAATATTGGGCATAGTATAGAAAAATTGGCTAAGGGATATTAGCCAATTTTCTATATACGAATAAGAAATATACTCTTTTGGTTGTCATACCCCAATCCAAGATTGATGTTCAATAAATGTACCTGCAATGAAGACCCTAAGCTAAATTAAATGACATCTCAACAAAACATATGAAGTACTAGGAATCCAAGTGTCAAGCCTAGCACCATAGCACATGACCATTTAAAATGATCATGTAAATTAAGCAGTGCCCAATGACATGGTGAGGGTCCTTGGGACAATAAGTAAACATTCCCAAATGAACCATAAATAATAGTTAGTTAGAAAAGTACAACCAACCCATGTTCAAACACATGCGCAAGGCATGTGAAGAAGTGGCCAACGAGGCGACCACTCTAACCGAATTCGGTTAGGGTAGTTAGGGGGGAAAAACGTGCACAAGGGACCCCTCCATGTGGGGACTAAATTCCTAACTAATTCTAGACTCTAACCTACTGCCCTAAATAGCTAACTAACCTAGGACCAAACGAAATAAACTAATTAGTGCACCCGACAACCTAGGACCAAAATCGGGTTGACACTAACCTAGTACTAGTTAAAGAGACAACCTAGTACCTAACCTAGGATGGTCCAAAAGGTTAGTTATGGTCCTAACAACTTAGGGGTACTTTAGTAATTCCCCTAGGTTATCTAATTAATTAATTTGGCAAATTAATTAATTAATTTAAAAGGGCTAAAACCGAAACTAAAAAGGAAATTTTCAGATTTCGGTTAAGACAAGAAAGGGACAACCTAGTACCTAACCTAGGATGGTCCAAAGAGTTAGTTAAGATCCTAACGACTTAAGGGTACTTATTACCCTAGGCTACTTAATTAATTAATTTAGCAACTTAATTAATTAATTTAAAGGTGAAAAACCGAAATCACAAAGCAATTTCCAGATTTTGTTTAAAACAAGAAAAAGACAACCTAGTACCTAACCTAGGATGGTTCAAAGGATTGGTTATGGTCCTAACGACTTATGGGTACTTTAGTAATTACCTTAGGTCACCTAATTAATTAAATTAGCAATTTAAATAATTAGTTTAAATGATCAAACCAAAATTCTTACACTAACCGAGTACAACTCAAGAAACATCCTAGTACTTAACCTAGGATTGTCCAAAAGGGTTAATTTTGGTTCCAATGACTTAGGGGTACTTTAGTACTTAACCTAGATCTCTAAATTAATTAAATTAAGGATTTAATTAATTAATATAAAGTCAAAATGTTGACCAAAACCATAGTCAATACCAATTTCCAGATTTGACTGGGTGTTATGTTCTCCTATGTTTAGTCAACTTAGGAGGGGCGTTTTGGTAATTGGTTAATTAGTTTATTAAATTAACTTAATAAACCTAAGTTTTATAATTCAAGATAAGTTCTTAATCATAAAAATCACGTTCAAACTCATAGAAAAGGCGACACAAAAACAGCAAGCAACGAACGAAAGAAAAACAGAAAATTTATCGATTTCGCTAGGGCGATTTCAAGGTTTCGTTCAAGGTGGTCTTCGTAGATTAAGTTCTACATAAGGTATGGGTTTCTCTCCTGGACTTCTTTCTCCAAGAGAACTTTCTTTCGAATGATTCAAAGATCTTTAAAACTAGGGTTGTTTCCCGTCGTTCTTGTCGAACTCCTTTCCCTAGTATCCTTGTTACGATTTCAATGTTGAATAGGTTAGAAATCATGTTGTTGGTATGTGGTGCTGACTTATATTAATGTATATGGTTTTTTTATTAAATAATTATTTAATGAACCTATTAATTAGACTTGTTTGATTCTAAGTGTTATTACGTGAATTAAAAGAATGATACTATGTTAACGATATGTTTTAAAATGTTATGTACGAAGATGTTACAGTCTGTTGTGCACGCTTGCTGTTAATATGACGTTATTAAGATGATATATTGATCAAATGATAATATGATGCTGTCCAAGATGTTTAAAAACGTTATGCCTAAAGTTATGTTATAAGGTTGGCTAAAAAGATCTCCATGAAATCATAATTTGAGTGATTGTTGGCTTATGCCAATAAAATGGCTAACAATACATTGTCCAAAAGGGATGCATGCAAATGGCTATAATGTTATGATTAATAATTGAATTGTCTAATTAATAAAGGTATAATAATGTAAGCATGAATGAATATAACTTTGGCTTATGCCGACAAAGAAGTTATGAAGCCTCTAGCCAATTGCTTATGCCAATACTAATCTTATGCCAATAAATTGGCTGACACTACATTGTCAAACAAGTTGTAGGGAATTGGCTATAATATTATATTAAATAGCTAAAAGATTGGCTAATGTATGATGTACAAAAACTTAAGCATGTTGAACATGAAAATTGGCTTATGACAACAAATATGGTTATGAAATCTATGCCCAATTGTTTATGCCAATAAAATGGCTAACGATACATTGTCTAAAAGTGATGCATGTAAATTGCTATAATATTATGTTAAATAATCAAAAGCTTGGCTAATGGTTCATACATATTAAATAAAATATGAACACACGTAAAATTGGCACATGCCAACAAAAATGGTTATGTAGTTTAATATTGAAAGGTTGAGGCCAATACTAATCATATGCCAATCTTATGTAGTTAGAGTATCAAATGATAATATAAGCACTTCTAAACTAATTCAATGAACCCATAACCAAGGGCATGCCACTCATTGGGACAACTCCCAACATGCTCTAAAAGAATGACATATGAACTCATGAAACTCATTGAATGAAGTGCTCATCGTCCATAAACGATGATATGAATCTACTACACTAAAGTAAGTAAGTAACATGAGTTATAACATAATTAAAGGGGTCTAAATTAAGTAAGTGACCAGAATGGGGTGTTAAAGGAAGTGAGACAAGTCTTACTTACACCAAAGCCAATTCGTTAAAAGAATACTCACGAATGAAGGTGTTAGAATGTGTGAGACTAGTCTCATTAACACCTAAGGATGATATGTAAGGACAATTCACATTCATCAATGTAAAGTAAGGATGATATTTAAGGACAATTCACATTAATCAATGTAAAGTAAGTATGATATGTAAGGACAATTCACATTCATCAATGTAAAGTAAGGATGATATGTAAGGACAATTCACATTTCATCAATGTAAAGTAAGGATGACAAGTCATCAAAAGAGTAAATAAGTCTCAATCATACTCTATATGTAAGTGTGAGGACATTTCACACTTAATACTAATGATGAGATTAGAAATCATCTAATGAGCTATGATGTCCTCATGCTACAAGCCAGCTTCCATGATGTATGAGTTGAATGTTATGGAACTTTATACTGAGCACCGATAGGCTAGCTATGAGCGGTGATGCCTTCCTTTGGGAAGGGCGGAGGTTCATGTAACTCTCATGAGATGAGCCTGTTCGGCATGCCGGGTATGGGTCTCCTTATATCTCCTAGTCTTTGAACCTATACTGCCAATATAGGGACCTAGCAGGGTTCAATTCCCTATATACGCTAGCATGTTTTGGTTTGACCTTGGCCAGTGACTCCATCTCTTTTCGGTGTAGGGAAGACACCGTATTTCATGAGCTCACATGATCTATGTCGGTTAAAGTTAAAGTTCCTCAAAGTATGAAAGATAAAGAAATGAACGATACCGAAGGTGTTTGTGCAAGACAATCAGGAGGTGAAATCAGATTCAAGTAATGGCATTAGGTCATTCTTGGTCATTGCACTTCATGATCCCGATGAGAGTCTTAAACTTCATCCTAGGTATGGCTGGTGTTTACATCAGTATACGAATGAATGAAATGAATAATGTGAAGTACGAATGAACGAATGAAGTAGACTCTGTGTTTGCTAAAGAAGGCCCTCGGGTTGAGGTCCCATATGTTGGGCTCTCACTTGAGATGTCTTAATGCTATATCAACGATTCCAAGGTCTCGTGTATATGAAATGTATAATTATAAAACATGGAAGTAATGAAATCAATGGCATAATCAATAGAGAATGGCTTATCAAATTTAATGAATACTTGATGTAATGAATAACTTGTTGTAAGGATAGTCAAATCGTGTCCAATAAAGTTTACAATAAGTAAATGGCATAGACAATAATGAATCCTCATGTTATGAAAATGATAAAGCCAAATAAATTGGCTTATGATGACTTTATATAATTGACAAAGGATGTTAGCCAAATAAAATTGGCTTATAATGACTTCTTTTATTATGAAAATGATCATAGCCAATAATGAATTCAAATATACTTATCCAAATTGATCAACTAATGTATTTAGCCAATAAAAAATGGCTTATAAAGAATTCTTGCCCAAAGTAAGCAAGAACATAAGTTTTAATGATATGCCCCAAGAACTATGCACATTATGCAATCAACTAAAGAATGAGTATAGTCAATAAGTATTGACTTATAAATATATTCATGCCCCCAATTGTAGTTAAGTCAAATTTCTTAATCTCTTGAATTACTTACTTGATTCATTGTGGGTATGGGACTACAATGAATCATTGCACTTGTAAGTAAAACATAGGATTAAAGGAGTTATAGAACTACACAACAAGAAGAAGAAAAAGACTGAAAAATAATCTAAGTGTACAAAGGGGAGCTCTCGGCATAAGAGGATCAAAATCTTAAATCTTCGCTCGAGTTGTTCTAAAATTATGTTGATGATACTAATATCTTTTAATCATGTAGAAAATTAATTGTGTGCTTTGAATGCATTAAAATACATCATATTCATACCACAATTCACAACTAACGAATTAGGAAAGTCTAATGACTAGACTTTCCAGAAATGGCATGTTGCTTAGGAAGAGCTTTCCTTGATCATGCATAGCTTTATGTGTATGTGTGCATACACCCATACTTAGTACAAGTGGTGTAATAACCCCCTACTATTTACTATTTTTATAAGTGCAGGTCTGAGGACAGATTGACGACACTTGCAGCGGTTTGAACTTCAGCGTTTCTCCAAACCAATTGGTAGGTCCTCATGATTTCGAGGATGCTAAAGATTTAGTCTAGCCTTAGTTTTAGACATAGCTAGTTGATGTTGTCCCTAGCGTTTCTTTCGTACCTTCATTTTGAAGCTTTGTAATAAGGCTGTGTTTGGCAAACTATTTATGATATATTCATCTTTAGTTTCGAATTGATTATTTATGTTAGATGATTGTTTTCTTATGTTGAGCTTAGTATATGATGTATCTAGTTAATAATTATATGAAGTCTATGTATACTTCATACATATAAAAAGTTTTAAATTTTCCGCAAATTTAACTAGATGAATGTGATGAATGCAAGATGAGGCTTGTTTGCGACCTCTGAGAGGTGAACGACACCGGTTGCGATCCGGATTCCAGAATCCGAGTCGTGACAAGGCATACTCACCCGATGGCTTCTCATGAGATGAGGCTCCAATTTCCAAGTGGCATGTAGAGATTCATACCTATCTCTTAGTTTCTTAAACTATGTTTCCCCCATAAGAAGACTAGCTAGTGGATCAACCTAGAAAAATACGTTTATATTTGCTTATACTTTAGCGGGTAGACCACCTTCCATCGTTGTAAGGTTTGACAACACCGGATTCCACATTTAGCTATTGTGGTCTATGTAGTTTAAGGTAAATGTTCCCAAAAAGGTAAAATGAAGTAATGAATGAACTCTAACTAGGATGATCTAAATGGTTTGGCTTAGTCTAGGTAGGGGTATGGGACTCTACCTACACATTGCACTAGTTAGACTTGAAGGGATTCTTAGGAGGTTGTTCTTATGTGTGTATATGCTTATAAATGTAAATGATGATATTGTGATGATCTTACATGTGAATGACACTATGTGTTGTTTGTTACTCTTATGAACATGTATTTGGCATATATTTCTAAAGTATGATATTATGTACTCTTAACGATAAGTTATGTGGAGTTTGACATTCATTTTAGATGGTTTAATATGAGGCATATTATTGACTGCTTATGATATTATGTTCCTATACTATGTATGCAAAATAAAAGTCTAAGACTGTGTAATCTTCTTATACGAAGGGTCTATGTATACTCGATATGAATATATATTAGGTGTATGCGAGGTCTATGTAAACCTCAAGATATAAATAGAATTTTTTTAAATTTTCCGCATTTTAACCTATGAATGTAATGATGTAAGCTAAAAGGCTAGTCTTATTCCTCTTCGAGGACGACGACGCCGGTTACGTCTAGAGGGTGCTCCTCAGATGTGACACATAGGCTCTTGTCAGGTTCATAGGAGGAACATTCTTCTCCTAATAAAAACATGATCTTTACACTTCATTTCATTAAGAGATTATCATGTATGAACACACATAGGCAGATTCCACATTACTCAAGAAGCAATTAAACACCCATACTTCAATGCACGTTAACTTAAGTCAAGTAAGTCAACAATGGATGCTTATTAGTTAGGCATAATTCCATGAGGGCCATACTCAACCATACCATCCTTAGTTATGTTTAGGGAGGAATGTCCTTCTCCTCATCACACTTACAAGTCTTATGAGTTCACACCCAAGAAAGGCACAAAGGTCAATTCATTTCAAATGAGAAGTTCCAAACCTTTAGACCAAAGTATGATCACACCACACACATTACAACAATAGGAATTCATTTAACAAAATTTCAATTTCTAGCATGACAATAGCTTTCATAAACATGCATCATTTTGGGAAATTCTTACAATTTACAGGCACACACAAGGACATTGGCTAAACATACCTTCACTCCTAAAGAATGATCCTACATTCATACTTCCAAAGTCATAAAAGTCACATAATTTTCAAGAGACTCATCATTTTTCATTTTAAGGAAAATAAATTTCTCATTGATGGCTTAGAACACCACACATTAAAAGTGACATCAACATGCTTCTTAGCTTATCTCATAAAGTTAAATGCACAACTAACATATCCAGATGCATAATTAATATGAGAAAACGTGAATTTGATCAACAATCCTTTTTTCATGCAAATTATATCCTTCAAAACATGCTTAACATAGTGTCAATCGAGACATATATAACATGGGGATAACATGCAACTCATACTTTTATGCAAGACTTCTATCATGAAGAAGCTATTAGAAACTCTTTAGTTGCAAGCTCAAGTAAGAATAGAAGGACAAGATAGGAATATCTATCACCTTACTACTCACATTATCATCCCCCACTTAGGGTAACTCCCTTTAAGATCAAGTAAACCCAACCCGAAGAGGATCTTAGCTTATGAACCTTCATCATCATCACCTAAAGGTGATTCCCAACCTAAAAGGGTTTACAGTAATTCAACATAGGTACATCAAGGGCACATAAAAACATACAACTTAGGCACACTATCCCCCACTTGTGGTATGCCTAATAACATCATCCCCTTAAACACCAAGGTCAAGACAAGTCAAAACCAACCTTTCATACTCTTCACTCATGAAAACTAGACTTCATTGAGGGTTCTTACTCCTAGTATCACATCATGGAGCTTACAAACTCAAACATCGAGGAATAATATAACAAACATCATCATTCCTCTAATTTCAACACCTCAAGGGAATCCATAACATTCAAGTTAGGTCGTACTACCCAACCACATAAGGTCACAACTATAACATGAATATCAAGGGTCATAAAACCTTATAGGAAACAATAGAGGAGACTTACACACACTAGTGTAAGATAACTTCTAGGTCATTCCAAACCACATCATCACCCTACAAGATAAGCATACTACCTACACTTCAAGGATCAAGTCTACATAAATGACTCCAATCCATAGAAGAAAACTATGAGACATACACACATAATAAGGCAACATGCATCTTTAGCTATTTACCACACTTCTTTATAGCATTTAAAGTCTAATCCATATCATAAGACTATCACCATGCAAAATCGTAGAGAAACTTATAATCCAAAAAGGAAGCCCCATTCAACTATAACAACTTCTTTAATAAGCTATAACCTTATCAAAACATAAATCTTCACATAACAGGTCATTTCTCATAAATAACATATTTAGCTATTAATGGCATCACATCATCAAATCATACAAAAAATAACCTTTACACACACTCATCAAACCATAAAACCAAGATAAGCATCAAAACATAAGAATCGTGAAGAAAGGAAAATCTATCGTCCTATAGCCTCTCGCTCATAGATTAATCGCGACTCACCACCGATAAACGAGACTCTACTAGATGTGTCAACATGAGACTTTGGACCCTATAACCAATTTTATAGACCTCACGCTCTAATATCACGTTTATCACAACCGGGGAGCACCCCCTAGAAGTAACATGGCGTATGTGACTTCTTTTAGGTCTTATACAATCCAATAGTCATCATTTATCGCATTATCAAAGGTAAATTTAACGGAAAATTTAAAACTTTCATAGCAGATCATATGCTAGAACATCACTTCCATTATATATAAAATATCATAATACATTGTTAAAGACTTTAAGTTTCTTTGCCATCGTAGACTAAACATCATTAGAGTACATTATGGACACGACCCTCGTAGAATAAATCAATAACTAATCTATTACATGAGTTTATAAAAAATTGATATAGGAAATCCTTGGACTTAACGATTCCTTTACTTGAGCTTGGGAACACACATCAAGCTCTTCACCTTAGAAACATCCTTAAGCATCATAACCTACACTTTGTGTAAAATAGATAAAGAAGAATGGTGTTAGTACAAGAATGCACTAAGTATGGCAACCATGCAAAAATATGCATTTAAAAGGGACGTTTTACTTTAAAACCATGCATCATGCCTTTTTGTGAAAACTTCATACAACTTGATACAATAAGCATTATACCATTCACATATTTATTTTAAGCATACTCAATATTCATAACATTACATAAGCCATATATTGCATTTAACGCATAATTAGCATCACTTCACAGTAAACCCATTACAGTTTACAATAAGCTTATTTTCCCTTTACAGTAAACTCTTTTCTTCTTAATCCCTTAACTTCCCAAGTAAACCTCTAGTGATACTTTGTGGAATGTATAGATAATGTCACATTAGACTATCCACACTCAAACATCACCTTAACGCCACTAGGTAGTTATAAATACAACCTTCATTAATCAATATATACATTCCTAGACTACTTCTTATGATAACACATATACTTTACATTTGACCCAATATACATTATGATCCACATAGAAGAACTCATTACAAGACAACATACAAGTCAAGACTTCCAAAAACAGTATAAAAGACATTAGTCAATAATACATACTTGAACTTCACTTCATAAGACATCTTAAGACCTTACTCATAATCCCAATCTATTCTTACCAGTGCAATGTACATGTGAAGTCCCATAACCTCACACCTACTTAGTAAACTCATTAGATACTATAAGCATATCATTTAGTTCATAATTAACATGGCACGTAAAGACAACTTCATATACATGCCAAGCAAGAACTTCTTCATATAGTCACTAAGACCCACATTATGCATATAAGGTAAGAACACATCATATAGACTCCTTAGGACTCATACCATGCATATCATCATAACAAGTACATAAGACTACAATGTCATGCATAAAGACATAAAAATAATCATATACATTAGAACACCTTCCTAGGACTCCCATCAAGAGCTATGTGTGCAATGCATAGGCAAAGTCCTATACCCTCACCTATTCTAAGCAACTTCCCATAGGTTATGCTAATTAGGGTCCTTACTTTACTTCCATTGTCCATTTTACTTTAGGGAAATGATAGAATTAATTGACACTAATACCATGGGTGCTAAACATAGAATTTGGTGTTGTAGAACCTTACACCAAGGAAAGGGGATCTACCTTGCCAAAGTAGAACATTAACATCATGCTATCATATTAGATTATATCACTTGAATATCTATGGTGCAAGTATTGTTTATGGAACTTGGAGGCATATATGGAAACTCTCTTTATGCCTAGTGAGGCATTGTAGTTATCCACCTAATGAGAATTATGGTGAACCTACCTTCCCACATTGGGAAGGGAAACCCCTCAAATTCAAGATCACTCGGTGCTATGCTAATTTCCTTTTATTGAAAAGCCTTTATGGATATTACTTTATAAAATTAGGCTTTAGGAGATTGTGTGACCATATTCATAGCTCATAGGTCATATATGAGAGTTCATCAAGCTATAACATGTGAGAAGACCTTTCACATGGACATCGCATATTCAAGCAACATGTAGTTTAGGATACCCTTGAGAACACCTTTCAAGAGCCCCTCTATTGACTAGATCATCATACATGTATAATGGACATATTTCATGTGTGTGTACATATATGTGAGCAAAACATTAACATAAACACCCTTAGACCACACACATTCATACTTCATCATATGATATACTTGACATCATAACATACTAGTCATATTCATAACATAATCATGAATTCATATTCATGTACATAGATCACAATCCTAGGAACTATTCTATCAAGTCACATATGTGCAATGCATAGAAAAAGTCCCATACCCTTGTCCATACTAGTACACCTATCAAGTCATCCTAGTTTAGGGACACATATCATACCTTATAGGCATATACATTATCATACCTTATAGGCATATGTGAGCAAAACATTAACATAAACACCCTTAGACCACACACATTCATACTTCATCATATGATATACTTGACATCATAACATACTAGTCATATTCATAACATAATCATGAATTCATATTCATGTACATAGATCACAATCCTAGGAACTATTCTATCAAGTCACATATGTGCAATGCATAGAAAAAGTCCCATACCCTTGTCCATACTAGTACACCTATCAAGTCATCCTAGTTTAGGGACACATATCATACCTTATAGGCATATACATTACATGCATAGTAGTAGACACAAGTGCATATGAGAATACCCTTTCATTAAACCCCATGAACCTGTAATACTTGTAAGCATGCATTAGGTGTTAGTGTGTGTACATTAGTCAACCTGATCACATAATAACTGTCAACAACATATTGAGGCATCCACCCTCTTAAGACCATAATGCACATTCAAGCATAGACCATCAACACACAATAGCATAGGAGGCAAGACACTTTCACATTACATTCACGTCCCCTAACACTAGCTAATCACACTTCATGTAGGGGCACATATGTAAGGGGTCATTAACCATTATAACTCATCAATGGCAGCACCTAAACATAGTAATTCATATGCTTACAAAATCAACAATACAACCTAGATCACAACTAGAATAGAATACTAGGCATCAACATCCACAATACAACCTACATCATAACTAGAATATAATACTAGGCATATACTTCACATTGGGTGATTACCAACACCATTCATTCAAAATACAATTGCGTTCAAAGCCATGATCACATCACATATAGATTGACCAGAAGTAAACACCGCAACCATAAGTGGACCATGCCACACAATGCCATACTAGGCTAATTGTACTAACAATACAATAGAAAAAGTAGAAGAATAGAGCAATCATTCAAGTCTTACCTTGATTATCAATGATCAATAATCAAAATTCACCAATAATAGACATACAGGGCATTAGCTAAAGATATCTTAACATAAACGAAATCATACTTCAACTATCCTAGTATTGAGATCACATGTTATACACTACATTATCAACCTATCAAATACTGAATAATGTAGATCAACCTTACCAAATCCTCAATCCTTGATCCACATTATATCAAGTATACATTTCAACATCAACATACATAAAGGCAGTAGATATAAGAAATTCAACATTCTAGAACAATAATTGAATTTACATAAAGTCAAGATCACAATGCCTCTATAAAGGCTAATTTGAGAATTTGACAGAACATGGGTTTATCATGAAATTTGATTGAAATTCACTTTAAAATTTGTACATAAACATCGATTAATCATAAGCATTCTTTTGAACTCAATTTGAGAAAGGACCCATGGCTAGAGTTAAAGATAGATAAGTTGATCATGAACTTTCATTGAAAACATTGAAAAGATCTCTTTAGATGGAAGAGTATCTAAATATGAAGGATCTCCATACCTCATTGTAGAACAAAACCACGATAACTTGATGAAGAAAGCTTGAGAACCCATCACCATGGTTGTTCTTGAGCTTCATCCCCAATTGTGGTTTCTAGAGAGGTTTCTTTTGGAGAGGGAAGTCTAATTTGGAAATAATGAATTGGGTTTGGGGTTTTAATATTTTTAACTAACTTTCTATATCCAAAAATACATAAAATAACCAGATAGGGTCAGGTTAGGTGTTACACCCACAAAATGAGCTAGGCGAATCTAGATCTTACCATGGGTATCATGATCTTATAAGGTCTTAAAATGACTAAAAATAGTGTTAAAAGTCAGTATATAAAATATGGAAGTGTTTGGTGTTCCAACGCCCAAGGACGACTAAGACGTCCGGAAACTAGTCGAAGTCGAACTAGTGTGTCGTAGTGTTTTGTAGTGGAGTTCTGGAGGATGGTATGAGGGTATTATTTAGTATATATTTTTCCTATACATATACTGACATGTAAAGGGTCAAAAAGTTTGAGAATGACGCCCCGGGGACCATCCTAAGGGTCCCCGAGAAGGACTCAAATATAGGTCAGTGAAGCTACCGGGCAGCCTAGATATGGAGGTTGCAGCACGACGCGGAGCCATCACGTAAAGGGAAATTTTTGCAATTAAGCGCGTGGACATAGTGAACCATTCTGTACCAAACTAGTATCCTGAACCAAATATCAAAATGTCTCCGCGACGCTCAGTAAGTGCCCATATTTTGTTGCATCGTTTTTAAGTCAAATTTAAGTTGGTTGAAATGTCCAATAGTTACAGGGGTCTTTTGGGCACTTCAGGGATTAATTATTAGAAGTTATTTTAGGTATTTGAAGATATTTAAGCAGCCCAAAAACAAATAAGACCCTAGAATCTAAATCAAAAACCTTTCTCTCCCAAAATTTTCCCGAAGCCACCATTGAAGAAGAGAAATCGGTGGATGCTTTAGGACGAATTGGTAAAGGTTTAAAGGTAGGTTTATGGCTCTAATATATGATATATGAATCTTATTCATCCATGGATTCTTCCATCCATGTATTCCCCCTATTTTCCCTACAATTGAGAATCCAAAGAACGTCAAACAAGTGAGGGTTGTGATTCCATTGTGAGTAAGGTGTGTTTGTGATCCCAATAGAGTGGGTAACATTCACTTATGTTAATTTGATGTTTGTGTACTATTTTCATGGTGATTTATGATAATTGAACTTGAAGGTGATCATGGTTAATTTAGGCCATTAGTGACTAGATGAAGGTTTTATGTTAGTCTACCTAATAAAATTGTATATATGCTATTGGATCATGATTGAATTACCTAGATATGAATTGAAATAGATCTAATTTATTGAGGGTGATCTTTACCTAGAGAGTTGGAATTGAACCTGGGTGATCATGAATGACTAGAATTACCTTCTAATGATCTAATTTAATAGATTAACATGTAATTGAGTATGAATAATGAAGGACTAAATATACTAATTATTTATAGGGCTTATGGCCATTGTAGTTAGGGTTTTAGGGGTGAAGTCTTGATGAGGATGATTGTTATGATATTTCGTTTCTCTTTTACACCTATACATGAATATGATTAGGAGCATCAAGTTCTCACAAAGAGGAACCCTTGATTGATTTAAGAACCTAACATGAATCAATGTATGTTAGACTAAGGTTAGATTGAAGGTTGGTTGTATGATCACTTCTTGTGTAGTAGACTTGGTGAGACAACACTAAGGACATGGTAGCCTGAGTTGAAGTACTCATGGTAGCTTGAGATAGTAGATCTTAAGGGTAGCTTTGGATAGTGAATCTCAAAGAGGCTTGAGTTGAAATACGCACGGTAACTTGAGATATTGAATATCATGGAAACTTGGGTTAGATTACTATGGTAGCTTTAGGTGTTGAACTTCATGGTATGTTGACTTGGTTTGGCCAAAACCATTTCATAATATCTTTAGGAGAAAGGGATGTACACTTGTAATGGTAGCTTGATTTACATGTAAGGTGTAATTCATGGAATAGCTTGAGATTAGTTTCTCATGGTAGTTAAGGGTTTAGTATTCATGCTACCCTATTGTTATCTTGTATCATCTACATGATTAGTTGTATGGCAGTTAGGAGGGTCGTATCCTTCCTTAGTTAGCTTGGTTAGTATGTTCAGATGCTTTCCATGGTAGCGGGTCTATTATGGTAGTATGTTGAGCTTAATTGACAAGATTACAAGATAAGTTAGCTTGGATTGGGTTAGACTAGAGAAGTACTTAGTATGGATGGTAGTATGGGATGTCATCTATACATTGCACAAGTATGATTTGAAGCTACCTAAGGCATGACCCCTACATGATGTATGATTAGCTTAGATAGTGACTAGAGTTGCATTCCATGAAATGATTGACTTAAGTTGATAGTTCCTTGACAAAATGAACTAGGTCTATCAGATGACTCCTAAGAAGACATGAACAAGTTAGGGTGATTTCAAGATATGCATAGTGTTTGAAGTATTATGGGATGCTTCACATGCATTGCACAAGTGTGTTTTGAGATGGCCTAGGGGAACAATTATCATATTACATGATTGAACTTAGGTCTTAATTATGAAAGTGAACTATGATCAAGTATAAATAGAGAGAGGTACTTAACTTTTGTAGTATTATGGGATGCAACTTTAGCCTTGCACAAGTATAAATGGAGGTGTCTTGTGATATAGTTCATTTGAGTAAGAAGAACAAAAAGGGTTAAGTATGAACACTTACATGTTTTATGATGATTTAATATGCTTATGATATTCATGACATGCTTATGACTTTATCTCTTATAATTATATCTATTGTTGAATAACCCTTTGAGATATCTTATGCTGGTATTTAGTGTCTATACTTAGTACATATCATACTATAAAATATTACCTACATGTTGTCCATGTAGGGTCTTGAGAAGATAGAGTTGCTTGAAGGGTAGAGTTTCAAGGTTTCCGAGAAGAGAAGAAGAGTTGAGTCCTCATTGATTCAAGGACGAACCTTCATGTTCCTTTATGTCTTTCATTATGTTTTTAGACTTTAAGTGGGATGCGCCCAAGATGTTTCATTCATGTCAAAGTTAGATGTTTTTTGAGACATTGTTATTAGAGATGCTTCCGCTTTTATGAAAAAACTTTTGGTTTATGTTTAAAGAAAGTTTTTAGATTCCCTCCATTTATGTATGATATTATGTAATAAAGTGAAGTGGCTTGTACAAGACCTCTGAAAGGTCGAGTACGCCGCGTTGCGACCCAATAAGCTAATGGCACAAGCTAATAAAGGAGAAATGTCTCCGGCCAATCCTATAAGAGGAAAGAGTACTACAAGAGTAAGGGAGTTCTTCAGAATCAATCCACCAGAGTTCTATGTCTCCAAAGTTGATGAAGATCCAAATGGGTTTATTGATGAGGTGTATAATGTTCTTACAATAATGGGAATGTCTTCCATTGTAAAGGCGGAGTTTGCTTCCTATCAATTGAAAGATGTTGCCCAACTTTGGCATGAGCAATGGAAAGATAGTAGACCAATAAGAGCTGGTTCCCTCGAGTGGGAGACTTTTAATTTGGCTTTCCTTGAAATGTTCTTTCCAAGGGAATTGAGGGACGCTAAGTTGGGGGAATTCATAAACCTCAAATAAGGTTTTATGAGAGTTAAGGAGTATGCGTAGAAGTTAACTCTTTTGTCTAAGTATGCTCCAATCTTGGTAGCAAACCCTAGAGACTTGATGAATAGGTTCATGACGGGGGTGTCCGAACCATTAGAAGAAGAATGTTGTACGGCAATTCTGTAGAGTACATGGATATCTCCCGACTCATGGTATTTGCTCAACAAATAGAAGAGTCAAAAATTAAGAAGGATAAAAAGACAAGTAGGATGGACAAGGATGGATCCGATGGACATTTTCTTCTAAGAATCGACAAAAATTTTCCGGAGAAAGTTATTCTAATGCTTCTAAGAATGAGTATGAGAGGGTGTCTAACCGTAGACCTCAAGGGAATAATTAGTATTCCCGACCTACTTGCCTTAGGTGTGGTAAGAAACATGAGTATAGGTGTTTGGCTGGTAGGGATGGTTTCTATAGGTGTTGTGACAGTGGCCACATGATGAGGGATTGCCCTAAGGCAAAGGCTAATTTTAGAGAAGGAAAGAAAGTTGCTACTAATCACGTGGAAGATGGCCCTTAAAAGAGAAATATATTATATGCTCTCCAATCCATAGGTGATCAAGAATGATCTTCTTATGTCACTCTTAAGTGTGTGTCTCTTAGTAATTTATGAAAATTTCCAGAATATCCATGATGATGATTTGCTTTGCTGATTTTTGCTGCTCTTAATGATGATGAATTCATGATTATAAAGAAATGTGTAACTTATTCCCAAGTGGGGGATAAGGAGTCCTTTTCATAAGGTATCTATATAATTATGTGTAGTTATTTTTATCTTGGAATTTAATTGTTTCCTTAATTTGGGTATCTGGATTTAGGTACAATGCATATACGATGGGCTGCTAGTCTAGAGTTGTTCCTATAGAGATGTGTTTCGTAAAGTGTCATTCGAGGACGGATGTTCCCAAGTGGGGGAGTATTGTTACACCCTCAAAATGAGCTTGGTGAAGCTATATCCTAAAATGAGTTTGTTGAGCTTATAAGGTCTTAAAATTACTAAAAATAGTGTTAAAAGTTAGTATATAGAGTTTGGAAATGTTTGGAGGTCAAACGCCCAAGGACGTCCCAGACGTCTGGAAACTAGTCAAAGTTGATCTAGTGTGTCGTACTATTTTGTAGTGGCGTTTTGGAGGATGGTTTGAGGGTTACATTGAATATATATTGTTCCTATAAATATCTTGACATGTAAAGGGTCTAAATATCCTAGAACAACGCCCCGGGGATCAGCCTAAGGGTCCCCGAGGAGGATCCAAACATAGGCAAGTGAAGCTTCCGGGCAGCCTAGATGTGGAGGCTGCTGCTCAACGAGGAGCCATCACGTAAAGGGAAATTTTTTCCCTGCAACGTGGGTACATAGCGGACCATTCTTTACCAAACTTGTTCCCTAAACCAAGAATAAAAAATGCCCCCACGACGCGCGGTAAGTGCCCTTATTTGGTCTCGTCGTTTTTAAGTCAAATTTAAGTTTTTAAAAATGTCCAATAGTTGCGGGGGTATTTTGGGAACTTCAGGGATTAATTATTGGCGGTTATTGTAGGTATTTGAAGAGTATTTAAGTATCTCAATATCCAATAAGACCCTAGACTCAAAATCAAAAACCTTTCTCTCCCAAAATTCTCGCAAAGCCACCATTGAAGAAGAGATATTGGAGGCTGCTTTAGGACGAATTGATCAAGATTTCAAGCAGGGTTTAAGGCTATAATCTAAGGTATATGAAGTTTATTCATCCATGGATTCTTCCATACATGGAGTCCCCCTAGTTTCCCTACAATTGAGAATCCAAAGAACCTCAAACAAGTGAGGGTTGTGATTGTATTGTGGGTAAGGTGTGTTTGTGATCCCAATAGAGTGGGTAACATACACTTATGTTCATGTGATGTTTGTGTACTGTTTTCATGGAATTTTCATGGTGAATTATGATAATTGAACTTGAAGGTGATCATGGTGATTTTAGACCATTAGAGACTAGATGAAGGTTTTATGTTAGTCTACTTAATGCAATTGCATTGTATGCTATTTGATCATGATTGAATCACCTAGATATGAATTGAAATAGGTCTAATTTATGAGGGGTGATCTTGACCTTGGGAGTTTGAATTGAACCTA
Organism: Solanum sitiens; assembly: GCA_016801875.1. Lineage (NCBI taxonomy): Eukaryota > Viridiplantae > Streptophyta > Magnoliopsida > Solanales > Solanaceae > Solanum > Solanum sitiens. The sequence goes on along the minus strand of JABWTJ010000375.1, from coordinate 853,843 downwards.
GGTGATCATGAATGACTATAATTACCTTCTAATGATATAATTTAAGAGATTAACATGTAATTGAGTATGAATAAAGAAGGACTAAATATAGTAATTGTTTATAGGGCTTATGGCGATTGTAGTTAGGGTTTTGGGGGTAAAGTCTTGATGAGTATGATTGTTATGATATTTCCTTTATAATCTACACCTATATATGAATATTATTAGGAGAAGCAAGTTCTCGCAAAGAGGAACCCTAGATTTATTTTAGAACCTAACATGAATCGATGTATGGTAGACTAAGGTTATCTTTATGGTGGGTTGTGTCACATTAGGGGAGCACCCCCTAGAAGTAACATGGCGTACTTGACCTCTCGTAGGTCTTATACAAGTCCATAGTTATCATTTATCGTATTCACATAGTAAATTTAGCGGAAAATTTAAAACTTTTCATAGCACATCATATGCTAAAAACTTTACTTCATATATATATATATAAAATATCGTAATACATACTTAGACCTTAAGTCTCCTTGAAATCTCAAAATCAATCAACACTAGAATACATTAGGGACACGGCCCTTAAAGCATAATACATAACAATACAATATTTAAGAACTTTACAGTAACTAAGCATTAGGACATCCTTGGACCTAAGGATTCCTTTCCTTAAGCTTGGGGATCACATATAAAGCTCCTCAATCACATAGACATCCTTTAGGCATACATAACTTACATTTTGTGTAAAAAGTAGAGAAGAATGAGATTAGTACAAGAATGCACTAAGTATGGATACCATGCAAAAACATGCATTTAAAAGGGACATTTTCTTGAAATCATACTTCATTCCTTTTTGAGTAAATCTTCATAAAACCTTTATTCAATTGCATTGATATCATTCACATACTTCATATAAACATACTCCAAGGCCAAACATCATATGAAATCATATATATAATTTAACGCATAGTTAGGGTCACTTTACATTGAACTAATTTCCCTTAACAGTGAACTATCTTCCTTTTTATTTATTAATCTCCCAAGTAACCCTCTAGTGATACTTGGTGCAATGCATCACCTTAAGGCCACAAGGAAACATAGATATCATCTACACAAGGCAACACATACCATCATAGAAGTATAGTATAACATAGATATATTTAAGCCAATACCATAGTACAATTACAGTAAGGTACCTTCAACTTGCACATATACAAACTTCACTTCACATCATTGCATTATACGACCTTACTCATATTCCTACTCTAAGTCTACTAGTTCAATGTATATGTGAAACCCCATAACCTCACACATACTTAGTAAACCTATCATAAGACCACAAGCCTTACCATCCAATTCATACATCAACAAATAAGTGAAGACAACTTCATTCATGTCAATACAACACATTTATCATATAGTCATTTAGACCAACATAGTGCATATAAGGATAAGGTAACATGATATAGACTAATACCATGCACATCTTCATAACAAGTAGACAAATACTACAATGTCATGCATAAGGACATCGCCATAATCATACAAATTAGGTCACCTCCCTAGGACTACCCAAGGATCTACTTGTGCAATGTCTAGATGGGTTCATTACTTACACCTATCCTAAGTAACCTCCTTAAGTCCTTCTAGTTAGTTACCTATTCATTTACTTCCATTGTCTATTTTAGTGTAAGGAAACTATAGCCTTAACTGACACTAAGACCATGATTGCTAAACATGGACTTTGGTGTTGTAGAGACTTACACAAATGGAAGGTGTCCCTACCTCGTCAAGGTAGAACATTATCATATATCCTAGCATCCTAAGTGAATTCACTTTGCTAGATCCTATGTGGCAAGCATAGTTTATGGAACTAAGAGATAGGTATAATTCCTCTACATGCCATTGGGAAATTGGGGACACATCTCAAGAGAAAACATGGGTGAACCTTCCTCAAAGGAAAGTCACCACCTCATGTGGGTCCATAGGTGAGTGTTCCTCTAAGGGAAGTCAACACTCTATAAGGGACAAATGGTGAATCTTCCTCCAAGGTAAGTCAAAACCTCTCAATGTCAAGTTCACTCGTTGCTAAGCTAAGTTCCCTTTATTAAAAAGCCTTTATTACATTTATTTATAAAAACATAGGCTTAGGATATTTACTCCTCATATGCTTATAGCATATTCAAGCACCCATATAGTTTAGAGTATTCTTGGACACACCTCAAGGCCACTCTATTTACTAGATCATCATCCATGTGTGTGTGTGTACTTATATGTGAGCAAACGCTTTACCTAACACATAAATGTCACACATGTTCATATATCAATGCAGAAGTCTATAGGTGTAACTGTATGAGAAGTCCATGCATATCAACACTCTAAGACACTGTGCACAATCATATTTCATCATATCATGTACTTAACATCATAGAATATAAATCATATTCATAACATGCCCATACATTCATTTTCATGTACATAGAAACCGAACCTAGGGACTATCCTATCAAGGTACACATGTGCAATGCATAAAAAAGGTCCCATACCCTTGCCCATACTAGTACACCTATCAAGTCATCCTAGTCAAGGAAACATATCATACTTTCATATACATAAACTAAACATGCATAATAGTATACCCTATTGAATATGAGAGCTACATTTAATTTAGACACCATGAACCTTTACTACTTTTAAGCATTCATGAACTGTGAGTGTGTGTGTACATTGGTCAACATGATCACATAATGGATATCAACAACACATTGAGGCAGCCACCCTCTTAACACCAAATTACACTTTCAAGTATAGACCACACAACACATTTAGCTTAGGAGACAAGTAAACTTCGTATTACACTTAAGACTCCTAGCTTTGGTTATTCATGTATTCACATAGGGGTACATAGGTAAGGGATTGTTAACCATCTTAATTCATCAATGGCAGCACCTATACTTTCCCCCTAACATAAATATACACATGTTTATACAATAGCCATACAACCTAAATCACAACTAGGTTAGGAAAGTACGCATAAGCTTCACATAGTATCATCATACGCACATATTCATATATTCATTAATTTGCCTTCAAGGCCATGGTCAACACATATATATAATTACAATAAAGTAAACATCGCCACCATAAGTGGACCATACCACACAATGTCATACAATGTTTCATCAACTACAATACTATAAGAAAAGTAGAAGAGATAAGCATTCTTACCAATTTCTTACCCTTTGATCATCATTGATCAATACACCTTGCTCATAAAAAAATTATATACAGGGCAGTAGCTAAAGAGATAATTACTCAAACGAAATCATGCTTCATATACCTTATCATTTAGATCATGTCATACACATTACAACATTCACTTTATAGGTTAGAAGAATCTAAATCAACCTTTACCAATTCCATGGTTATCTATTCATATCAGATCATTTATACCTAATTATCAGCACATTATACTTATAGGTAATATCTAAGAACAATTAATCATAATCGAGTCATATAGCACCCATCCCAACATCAAGATCACAAGTTACTACTTGATAGACTAGAAAAAACTAGATCAATTCATATCAATCCTTCTTCACTTTTATCTTACATTATTTATAGTTACAATTAAATCATAATATCAACTTAAAAAAGTAGCTATAATCATCATCACCTATTGGAATTCAACATTTAATCATAAAAAGGCCTATGTTACGGTGAATCATGGAAATCTAAGCTAAGCATGTTCAATTCTTCATACATTGCTCCACAAGGATCCTTCATCATCAATTCATCATTAATTTACGTAAATAATGGTAGATATAAGCAATTCAACATAAGAGAATCACAATTCAACCTTTAACAAGCCATGATCACAATGCTCATGTAAGGGCTACATCGAGTTAGGAAGGGATATGGGTTCATAATGCGATAGGATTCAAATTCACGTTAAAACCAATACATTAACATCAATTCATCATGATTAAACCATTAAAAACGTTTTTAGAAAGAACACATGGCTAGATTGAAAGATTGAAAGTTTGATCATGAAATCTCTTTTAAAACTTTGAGAAGACCTCTCCAAGTGAAAGGTTACTTAGAGATGAAGGATCACCATACCATTGTCCCGTTGAAAACCTCTAAAATTTGGTGAAGAACACAGGAGAATCCAATCTACAAGCTGTTCTTGAGCTTCAACAACAATGCAGGTTTCTAAAGAGAGTTGGTAATGGAGGGAAGGTTTATTTTGAGTAGGAGGGATTGGGAATGGTTTGTTCACGTGTTTTATCCCTTAAATACACCCAAAAATAACGAAATAAAACAATTAGGGTTAGTTTAGGACGTGGGGTGAATTTCCCATTAACCCCTTAAATAAAACAGTCACATGGCAGTGTTGCAGGCCACCATCGATGGATCACCATTGACTGGCCGTTGGTCAATCGAATGTCCATTTGTGGCTTCAGTCGATTGGAACTTGGCCTGTTTTTGGGTTGAGACTCGCCCAGGCTAAGTGTCTAATGACGATATCTGAACAACGGGCCGTTGGTCAAACAACTAGTTGTTGTTTGGTTCAGTCGATTGACACTGCCAAGGCAGTGTCTCGACCAGCCTTGGGTCCTTCTTTTGGGCCCTTTTGTGGGGCCCTTTAGAAGTCATACTCGGAAGTTTACCACGTAAATACAAATCTTAACATGTTTTTGACATCCCACAGAAGTTTCACCCAAAACAAATACTCGCAACTCGTCCAAACATGCAAGACCCCATCAAGACACACACATGCATATCTCAACGCTATCTTTCGAACGTCTTGGATGTTTGACCTCCAAACTTAACGAAACTTCATATACTGCCCAAAAAAAAAAATTATAACTCATTTAAGACTTCATAAGTTCATGACATACACATATAAGAACGTATAGACACATGAAGTACATAGGCTATTAGTCATCGTACGTCTTGGTCTTCCCCTGACGATTGACTTCCAAATCACCTCAAACTTTATGTAACACTTTGGAAATCCAAGACATGTCGTAAAGCCTAACATAGGTGTTATGAATTCTAGAAACTATTTTTTTTAGGTTAGTTTAATAAATATAGGTCATTTAAGAGGTGTAGAAACCAAAATGTCCAAGAACGTCAATGACGTTCGAAAGGTGGTGAAGTACTAGTGTGCCTTAGCCTATTTGGCTAGTTTTTAAGAGTCAGAAATTAATGAATTTTGGTGAAAATGTGTGTAACACATATTAGAGATGTTTCATGTGTAACAACCCAAAAATGAATATGCTAAGTAATGCCTAAACGTACCTAGAATGCCTAGATTAGACCGGGTTCACACGGCTTGATGCACGTGGAACCAGACCTGAGAACCTATGCACTAGCCAAGTCAACCAACTTGGTGAGTTACATGATCTATGCAAGGTGGGAAGCAACCATGTAACGCACCCGAATTGAAGAGATTCACCCGGATGAGTTTTTACCGGACTTAAAAGGGGTAATCTTAGGTTTGGAGGGTCTAGGGGTAAAATGGTCTTTTCCAAGCTAGAGGTATTATTGTAATTACCCTAAGTATTTAACTAATTAATTAATTAATATAAAGAGGTGGGCAATTCGGGTAGGGTTGGCCGAATTTGACCCTTTTTCGCAAGTTAAGCTTCACCCGGGTTCGATCCTTGGTGGAAGCAATGATAAATCGAATTAAATTATATTTAAATATATAGTTTAAGTAAGGGCATGGTGGTCATTTCACTTAGCCTTATAAAATCATATTTTTTATTAATTAATGAGGAGTCCTAATTTGACTAATTCCTAAACTAAAACTCCTAATCCTGAGCTACCTATCCACTCTCTTTCTCACGCTTATTTACTCTCATTCTCACGTCTTTCCACTATCTCTCTCACGTCTGACTATCAGTAAAAGAACAGAGAAAACCAAAGTTAAACTCTTGAATAACTTACACACAAAAACTCAAATGAAAAACTAAGCTAAAAACGAAAAGCAAAAACATTGTTCTTGACGGGTTGTGCTTGGAGTTTGGTGGTGAGGCTTTGGTGTCGTAGAGTTGGCTGCCATTGGTGAATATTTGGGGGGGGGGGTTGATCGACAAAAGGTATGGGTTTTCTTACTCTTGGTCCCGTTCCCAAGAGATCCCTAGGATTCAGTCGATTCTAATCCAAAAAGAAGGATTGTTTCCCCGTTGCATGTCCCTGTCACTAGCTCCTATCGATGGTTGTAGGTTGGTATGTCTGCTGGTAGATATTAGGCGTGTAACTTGTTTTCGTGATGATTATATGTATGTATGTATGTTCGGAATTATTTGAGTAATGAAAGATATTTTCCGAAAATATGTAGTCACGGATTGGAGAATGAAATGGCATGTTTAATTTCTTGTATTTTACATGCAATTGCTTGTGTAAATCGTGATGTTCATAAGTGGTGTAATGTTGCTGAATTGAGTGACAACTCTTGTTCAAATATAACCATGAAAATGCACCTAAAGATGTACTATATAATCCACGAAATGTCCTAAGAACTAACGTGTAAATGCTGCAAAAAGGGACTTGAAAAACGTGATCAAATTTCCAGCATTCTGGAAATTTGGTTCGGCCAAGTTACTGCAAAAAAATTTGAGTTTTAAAATTTTTTAAAATGCATGAGGTCATTGGGGATTGAACCCAAGACCTCACCATATACAAGTTATAAAAAAATTCAATAATAAAAATGAAGTAAGGGGGATTCAAAATGGGGTAAGGCTCAAGTGAAGAGAGGAGAAAAATGAAACAAAACTAAAAGAGGTATGTGGGGATCGAACCCACAACCTCTCGGATAGACAAGGAAATTAGGGGGAAAATTAAATAAAGGAAAAATGAGGTTGTGGGGGATCGATCCCACATCCTCTTGGTCTCAAACGAAAAAAGAGAGAGGAAAAAGAAAAAGCAATGTAGGCGTCTGGATTCGAACTTGGGTCCCCAAGCTGAAATTTTAAATTAAAATTTAATATAAGACTAAGTGTTGCTCAAGGGAGTGGAAATCGGGTTCCCTTGTACAATTTCGTATTGACACATAAGTCTTACGTGATGAAATATTTAATGAAAGTTGCCTATAAGAATCGAAATTGAGACCTTCGCATACTTACAAGATGCATAAGTCTTGTACCACATAATCTTGGGTAAGTATGAGTCACTTAGACGAATTATGAACGAAGCCTCATGGCTTGTACGTATGGATCCATAACACAACAAGAAACTAGAATACAATTCTATAACTCATTACGCTACAAAACTCACATGCCTCATTCCAAATAGCAAAAATTCATTTTATATTCAATATTATACTCATACACATCAGTTCTAACCACAATACAACAATTTTAGACCAATGAATCAAATAGTCAATTTTGCCAAAATATTACAGTAAGCAGTTTTTACAAGCTACAATGAATTTTACCATTTTTTTCAAAAATGCAAAGTTTTAGGCAATTCATTATATAAACATGCTAATATGCAAGGTAACATCATATAAACACCTCTTACAACATACTCATAACTCAATAAAACACACAATGCAAGAAGTTAATTAAATTCTAATTCAACCAAACTCCTAAACATCATGCACATGCAATACTTCTAACCATACTCCCCCACTTAGAAGGAACTCATACTATCAAAAGAGGAACAAGAACTAACCAACGTCATCATCACCATCACCCGGCTTCTCAATTCTAGTCCGTAGTGCATAGAAACTCCTCTTTGTTGGAGCATCTTCCTTTGGAACACTAGGCTCAACCTTCTTACCCTCCTTCCTAGAAGCAATGTTTGGACAATCTCTCCCTTTGTGCCCATCTTTTCCACATCCAAAGCAATTACCCGTACCCACTAGACACTCACCATAATGTTTGTTACCACAAGTGGCACATGTAGGTTTTTCATTGTTAGAATCACCTCCTTTCTCAAACTTATTCTTAGGCACACTAGGTCCATCTTGAGTTTGAACCCTCTTTTTGAACGTAGGTTGCACTTGGTCACTAGAAACACTCCTTTTCAAGTTCCTTGACATCCTCTTAAGTTTAGACTCTTCGATTGTTTGTGCATACACCATGAGTCTAGCCAAAATCATATCATCAAGCAACATAGTCGTACGGCATTCCTCCCTCACTAATTCGGCTACACCCGTCACAAAGCGACTCATTTCATCCCTTGGATTAGACACTAGGGAAGGTGCATACCTAGACAAAGTTGAGAACTTCAACGAGTATTCCTCAACACTCATATTACCTTGCTTGAGATTGATAAACTCTTTTACTTTTACTTCCCTCCTCTCACGGGGAAATTACTTACCAAGAAAAGCTTCCTTGAATTCTTCCCACTCAATAGGACCCGACTCCACCGTCCTATTGTCCTTCCATTGAGTCTACCAAATTAGAGACACATATCTCAATTGATAAGAAGCCAACTCTGCCTTCTCCCTAGATGTAACCCCCATAGCACTCAAAACTTTGTACACACCATCAACAAATTCTTAGGGATCCTCATTCACCCTAATGCCAAGAAAGATTGGAGGATTCAACCTCACAAAGTCTCTCAACCTAGTTGACATAGTGCTCTCCATATCATTACCCCTAGGCACCATATTCAAGTTAGCTTGAGCAGTTGCGGCTTGGGCTAAAGCAAGCAAAGCCTCTCCAATCACCCTATTAGACAACTCCGGCACCTCATCACCTCCTTCCACATAAGGGGCACGATCACCTTGAGGAGGCACTTGAGCACCTTGGACACCTTGTCCATCATGAAGCACTTACTCAACTTTCTCAATTTGAGGAGGAGCTTCCTCATTAACCCTTCCCTCTTCCATCCTTCTAGCGGCCATCGTTCTAGTATTCATCTCCTAGAAACACAAGGAAACTCATTTAGAAGGATACCCATAACATAACTCTACCGCACGAACATAGGAGTAGAAATGAAAGGAAACACTATCGTCCTATAGCCTCTCGCCCAAAGATGTGTCGCGACTCACACCGATGGTCAAGACTCTACTAGAAGTGACTTTTTGAGACTTTTTGATTCCTAAGACAACTTTCATTAACCTATGCTTTGATACCAAGCTTGTCACATCCCGAAATGACACTCTAGAAGATAGGGTGCAATATTGGATTGCGACCGGCGTATTCGACCTCTCGGAGGTCTCATACCAGCCTCTCATATCATTCATCGCATATATAAAATGAAAAGTAGTGCGGAATTAAAACTTTTCATAAAAACAATATAGAAGTCTTTAAAATCTTTCATATATGTAGAAATAGGAAAACACTAAGTCTCGATCATCATCTTAAGACACGACGATTCTTGGGACACGCCCTATACGAATTGAAAACATACTACTATAAAGTCTATTACAAAACTTCATTAAAGAAACATAACATGACATATATGCCCTCGAGTAAAATGAGGACATACTTCAACTCTCCTTGAACGATCTCCTTGTCCAAGTCTTCTTCCCAAAGCTCTTCACCTATTAAGAACTATAGATAGAAAATAAAGCATGGAATTAGTACAACCACATGTACTAAGTATGGCATTATGCATAAAAATCATGAAAATGGACTTTATTGGAAATATGCATATTTTCATTTTATAAATCATATTATAATCATAAGAATAACATTTAACAACTTAGAAACACATAAGATAATATTTAGACAAATTAATGCATTTTTAGGACCACTGAACAGTGAGCCAATCCACTGTTACAGTGAAGTCTCTTCACTGTTCAGTGAAGTACTTAACCTTCACATTAGACACCATTTAGCATGTAATTATCCCACTCAACGCCTAAGATTAACTTAAATCATACAAAGAGAGACCGCCCATAGATCGTCTCTAGATGTGCCTAAACGACCCTTAAGATTGCTTATAATGAGTCACATACACACTTACAAAGAATATTAAACATCAAGGTAAGATTCTTCTACCAAAGGTGAATTCTAAGTCTCACTTGAGTGAGTTGTGAAGCAACCGCCCATACAATCCCTTACACACACACTCAAGAGATCCCATAGACTCCCTAGGATAGAATCATTCTCACTACACACACTAAAACATAGATGATAGGACACTCTCCTTCCAAAGGCTATCAAAAGACCTACTTAAGTAAATCAAGAAGATAACGTCCATGATTGACCTCTTCAAGATTACCTAAATAGTCCTTAAGACTACTAAAGGCTTAGATCATGTCAACAACACCAAACTGTTTCCCTAACTAGAGTCATTCTCAAGACTTCCAAAGATAAGACATAAAGAGATCATCCCATATGCCCAATTCACACTTTAGCTAAGGACTCCTTAAGTTACTTTAGATTAGGTACTTATTCATTCACATAATTCATAACGTAAGTAATTAGTTTATTAGTTCATTTAGAAGACATACATCACATAAAGGACATTCAAATAATGGTCTTAGACAAGACCTAGGGACTCTTACTAACATCTTCAAAGTCTATTGTGCAATATCTAGATAGTGTCCCATACCACAAGCTAAACTTCATAGAACTTCTCTAATGCTAATAGGTATACCATATGATGATAATATGCAATAACTGACATAGACCATGGTAGCAAAGCATGGAATCCGAAGTTCTATCCTACTTCGATGAAGTGTTCTACTTTTCAATTGTAGAACATAAAGATCCCATGTAGGCACATGGTTAAGGAATATGAAGAGCATACTAAGCATTCTAGTCTCTTTCTTAACTAGAACTACTTCCTCCTTGCTCATACTCACTCGGTGCTAGTCTTAGTTCTCATAGATCAATTCACATTGATGTTCGTATAAATGGGTCCCATATCCAGTTCATGACCTAATTACATTCACCCTACTAAAGAAAGGTCCACTAGGGCATATCTCACTATGGCGACAAGAAGCTCATCGCGACTTTCCTAAGGTATGATATGATGTCGTTCCAGCCAATCAACCTTAAGTCCATCACTAATTACATGAATGATACCATTATGGCTAACTACTTCACGATTTATGACCTTACCACTTGGTTCAAGGTTCCACATAAATGACCTTCGTATCATCATGCAATGTCTCACCTATATTCCTTTATTCAAGACTAAGACCCTTTAGGTTCCTAATTCAAGACATCACATATTCACATAAGCATCAAGTAAGGGACACAAGTCTACCTAAACAAGACACCACATACTCCCATTTAACACACATAGCCTATCTTCCTTTAAACTCTTAGGAATGACCGTTAACCCTATTAAGTCAACCTATTCATTAGCTTAACATTATCAACTTAACCATTTTAGACTTATATAGCCAAATTGGGAATAACCATGTATCGACTCTAAGACTACATAATAACACATAGCCAAAGCATAACACGATTACCTAGTTAGTATCAATAGTCTAGCACATACTTCCACATATTGATAGATATTATCACACATCATCAAATCAACTACACAAATCCATGTAGGTTCAAGTAGTGCCAACAAGGCCATGATCATTAATATACTAGAAAGTAACGCCGACAAGGCCACATCAATTCACATAACACCTCCACCAAAGGTGGACAAAACCAATAATAATAGAATTGAAGTATAAATAACATCAAAATAACGGAAATGGGGCAGCATACCTCCACTCTATCATCAACACTTCAGTTCAAGTCAACTTACTCAATTTGATAACACAAAACCCTTACCCAAGGCCATGAACACCAATTCAATACACAATTATAGAAATCAATGAAATCTAACCCAATTCAATATAGATTCAACAATCCAATATCAATTTTATAACAATTGAACACAATTCTTACATCGATATAAATCCCATAGAAACTATACATGCATTCATCAACATTAAGCCAATATCAAGTAACTCATAATTTAGCCAAAATCTTAGGTTCATCAATTTCATGGGTTCATAGGTAATTTAGGTTAAAATCATCAATACAACGTCAATTAAATCATTATTCAATGTTTAGAAATCATTTTTGCATGAACCCATGGTAGAATCATGAAATTGGACAATTCCTCTTTGAAAACTTTGAAAACATCTTTGAAAGTTGGGATCCTTGATGAAACGAGTTTCAAGGATCAAAATCCATACCTTAATGATGCTAATTCTTCATTTTGATGATGAATTTGCACTCAAAACGTAACCGCCAAGCTGTTCCTTGATTTGGACTTCAATGGAGTCTTTGGGATTTCTTAAGGGATTTTGGGGTTTTGATTTTTGAAGAATGAATATTCTAAGTGTTAAACACTTATATACTTGTTTAAAATACCCAAAAGACCCTTAATAAACCTCATATACACTTATTTGGAAGTGGGGTGAATTTCTAGCTTGGTAGTGGACTGCGCAGGAAAACAGACCTCACCAACGGTTGGCAGTCGACGGACCGTTTGCCCACAAACAGACCGTCCTGCTCCTCCGTTGGTTGGGTCAGAGACTGGACAAGGTTCCCATATAACCCAAGGTCAAGTCCCCATCGACGACACCCATCGACGGGCCGTCGATTGGCCCACGAGCCATCAATGCCTCCGTCGTTCTAGGTCTGCCTTGGACTGCCTTGTCAACTATTTTGGGTCCTTCCTCAAGGACCCTTAGGTGGTCCTTGGGGATATTTTTCCCGGACGTTTCCAACACAAATACGATTTTCTATGAGCTTAACACCTCTCATATAAATTTCATCCAAAACAAACACGTAAAACTCAACGAAACATGCTTAGACAAACAAGGTCGATTCAAGGCATATCTTTCGAACTTCATGAACGTTCTTGGACGTTTGACCTCCAAACTTCACGAAACGTGACACACTGCCTATACATGCTATATTAACTCATTTAAGGACCTCAAAACCTCATGAATAACACATAAACACACAAAACCACATATGGTGCATTTAGGTGACTTAATCGTTGAACGTCTTAGTCATCCTTTAACGTTTGACTTCCAATGCACCTAATACTTTAGCTACTGACTCTAAGACATATAATAGACTACAATAGGAACTTATACCATCAATTCCAACATGTTAGTATCTAGTTAACCTAAGTTGTTTTCGGGGTCTTACATCCTCAAAAAGTAGGACGATGTTGATTACGTCTAGGGGGTAAACTCGGATGTGAAAAACTTGGTATCAGAGCATGAGGTTAATTATCCTTGATTAGGATGTCTCTATCCACGTCTATATAGAGTCGTACTCATAATTGTGAAGCGCGCCACACTTATGAATAGGAATCTATATGATGCTTTGGAATCTCTCTCTTTCTTGGAAATTCAATGTCGTGCCTCTAGAGTATCTATTATGTTCTTTCACCTAAGCCTTGTATTTTGGTTATAGGCAATGAATACTCGGACAAATGTGGCTCAAAGGCTTGAGAAGTAGGTTGCTAATGCGGGAGCTCCTCCCCGTGTTGATCAAGATCCCACTTGAAGAGGAAGTTAATGTTGAACAAGTTCCGGCAAATTCTTCACCTTTGACGGATGATGAGATAAGGGTTGCCCTTCTTCAAATGGCCCAAGACATTACTACTCAAGCTCAAGCCGCTACTATTCAATCCGAATCTATGACGGCCCAAGCTAATCGGGAGGTAGTACCCCGAGCCAATCAACAAGTCTCTACCACAACATCTCATCTATGGGACTTCACTCGAATGAGACCTCCTACTTTCTATGGGTCTATGGTGGATGAGGACCCCCAAGAGTTAGTAGATGAAGTCTATAAGGTACTCTTTTCCATAGGGTTAAGCACTAGTTAGAAGGCTTAGTTAGCCATATATCAACTCAAGGATGTGGCTCAAACTTTGTATGTTCAATGGAGGGACAATAAACCTCTTCGGGGTGGACCGGTGACTTGGGAGATTTTGAAGAAGGCATTCCATGATTGGTTCTTTCCAAGGGATATGAGGGAAGCTAAAGTGGCAGAGTTCATCTATCTTCGTCAAGGAGGTATGAATGTTCTTGAGTACTCCATGAAATTTACTCAATTGTCAAAATATGCTCCTTCTTTGGTTTTCGATCCTAGAGATGAAATGAGCCGTTTTGTGACGGGGGTGTCAGAGGACATGCAAGAGGAGTGTCATCGTCTATGATACATAACAACATGAACATCGCTCGTCTTATGGTGCATGCTAGGCAAGTGGAGGAGGCAAGGGCTAGGAGGTAAAGTAGATATGCAAAAAAGGCAAAATATTACGATGGTTGTTCTTCTCAGAATAGGCTTGAGATTCAAGACAAGCCTAGGTTCAAAAGGAGGTTCTCTAATCAAGTTCAAACCAACTTATCTAAGCCTCGTAATGAAAAGGGTGAGAACCCTAATCCTCAAAAGGGAAGAGGTACTAAATCACCAAATGAGTAGCCAACTTGTGGTGAGTGTGGAAAGAAGCATTATGGTGCTTGCCTCATTGGGATAGATAAATGCTTTAGTTGTGGGAAAGATGGGCACAAGGTTTGAGATTTTCCTAACATGAAGGGGTAAGAGAAGAGTGGGAAGCAAGTGGTTCTAGTGATGCTCCAACGAAGAACCGCTTATACGCTCTTCGTACTAGGGGTGAGAAAGAGACCTCTCCCAATGTGGTGGCTGGTATGTTAAAAGTTTTCTCTATTGATGTATATGCCTTAATTGATCCCGGAGCTACCTTATCATTTGTTACCCCTCTAGTAGCTAAAAAGTTTAATATTTACACGATATCTTGCATGACCCCTTTTAAGTATCTACTCCGGTGGGTGAGTCGATAGTTGGAAAAAGGGTATATAGAAATTGTCTTATCATGTTTCCCAATAGAGTTTCTAATTTAGATCTAGTAGAACTAGATATGCTTGATTTTGATATCATTTTGGGTATGGATTGGTTGCACTCTTGTTTTGCCACTATTGATTGTAGAACAAGGGTAGTGAGGTTTAATTTCCCAATGAACCCGTTGTTTAGTGGAAGGGGGGAAGCTCTATTACTAGAGGTCATATCATTTCTTGTCTAAAAGCTTGCAAAATGATCTCTAAGGGTTGTCTATATCATATAGTGAGAGTCCAAGACCTTGACTCCAAAATTCCTCCCATTGAGTCGGTCCCCGTAACGAGTGAATTTCCTTATGTCTTCCCTATTGACCTTCCCAGTATTCCTTCCGAACGAGAAATTGATTTTTGTATCGATTTGCTGCCATAAACAAACCCCATTTCAATTCCTCCTTATCGGATGGCTCCGGCCGAATTAAAGGAGTTGAAGGCACAACTCAAGGATTTACTAGACAAGGGTTTCATAAGGCCTAGTATATCGCTATGGGGTGCTCCAGTTTGGTTTCTAAAGAAGAAAGATGGTTCTTTAAGAATGTGTATTGACTACCACCAACTCAACAAGGTCACTATTAGGAATAAGTATCCTCTCCCTCGGATTGACGACTTGTTTGATCAACTCCAAGTGGCAAGATACTTTTCAAAAATTGACTTGAGATCGGGGTATTACAACTTAGGGTGAAAAGTGAGGATATACCAAAGACGACATTCCGAACTAGATATGGGCACTATGAGTTCGTAGTTATGTCCTTTAGCCTTTTTAATGCTCCGGCGGCGTTTATGGATATAATGAATAAGGTGTTTTGAAGTTACCTGGATTCATTTGTCATTGTGTTCATTGACGACATCTTGGTATATTCAAAAAATGAGAGTGATAACATGGGTCATTTGAGGGTGGTATTGAAAACCCTTAAAGAGCTTCAATTGTTTGCCAAGTATAGCAAATGTGAGTTTCGGTTGAGGTCGGTGGCAGTTCTAGGTCATATCATCTCTAGTGAGGGAGTTGAGGTTGATCCAAGGAAAACATAGATGGTAAGAAATTGGCCTAGACCATTGACTCCAATCGTCATTAGGCGTTTCTTGGGTCTATCGGGTTTTTATCGGAGGTTTGTGGATAAGTTTTGCGTCCATTGCATCTCCCTTGACTACTTTTACCAAAAAGAGTAAGAAGTTTGTTTGGTCGGAGGCATGTGAAAAGAGCTTCCAAATCTTGAAAGATAGGCTTACTTTCGCTCTGTTGTTGACCTTACCGGAGGGAACAAAGGGTTTCGTTGTGTATTGTGAAGCATCCCATGTGGTTTTGGGGTGTGTACTTATGAAACATGGCATATTGATTGCCTATGCTTCTAGAAAACTTAAGTTTCATCAGAGAAACTATTCAACTAACGACCTTGAGTTAGCGGACGTGGTGTTTGCCTTAAATATATGGAGGCATTACTTGTATGGTGTTCATGTCGATGTCTTCACCGACCATAAGAGTCTCCAATATGTGTTTACCCAAAAGGATTTTAATCTCCGACAAAGGAGGTGGTTATAATTGTTGAAAGATTACTACATGAGTGTCCTCTATCACCCCGGCAAGGCCAATGTGGTTGTGGATGCCCTAAGTCGTATGAGGTAGTATTTCTCACATAGATGAAGCCTAGAAAGACCTAGTAAAAGATGTTCATAGGTTGGCTAGGTTGGGTTTGAGGTTGGAAGACTCTCCGAATGGTGGTGTGTTGGTTCGACATAACTCCGACTCATCTTTGATGGTTGAGGTGAAGTCGAAACAACACCTTGATCAACCATTGATGGAATTGAAAGAGTCGGTCCTTGGTAAGCTAAATGAATCATTCTCCTAAGGGAGTATGGTGTTTTGAGGTACCAAGGGATATTGTGTGCTCCCGAGGTAGACGTGTTGAGGGACCGGATCCTTGAGGTATCCCATGGGTCCCGCTACTCCATTCATCTGGGTGCCACAAAGATGTACCATGACCTTAAGGAAACTTATTGGTGGGAAGGTTTGAAGAAAGACATAGCGTAATTTGTTGCTAAGTGTCCAAACGTCCAACAAGTGAAGGTGGAACATCTAAAGCCGGGTGGCTTACTATAAGAAATCCAAATTCCTACTTGGAAGTGGGAAGACATCAATATGAATTCTTTGGTAGGTTTTCCTAATATCCAAAATCAATATGATTCCATATGGGTGGTAGTTGATAGGACCAAGTCCTCTCACTTTATTCCTGTCAAGTCTACTTATTCGGTGGAAAATTCTGCTAAGATCTTCATAGATAAGATTGTGTGTCGCCATGGAATTCCATTATCCATCATATCGATAGGGGTGCACAATTCACATCTTGGTTTTGGAGGTCGTTTCAAGAAGGGTTGGGTACTAAGGTGAAGTTGAGTACCGCTTTTCATCCCCAAACGGATGGTCAAGCGGAACGTACTATTCAAACCCTTGAGAATATGCTTAGAGCTTGTGTCATCGATTTCAAAGGGAGTTGGATAATCACTTGTCTTTGGTAGAGTTTTCTTATGATAATAGTTTCCATTCATCCATTTCCATGGCTCCCTATGTAGCCTTCTATGGTCGGAGGTGTAGGTCTCCTATTGGGTAGTTTGAAGTCGGTGAATCTTCAATTCTTGGTCCCAATTTGATTTATAGGACTTTGGAAAAAGCTCATATGATAAGAAATCGCTTGCAAACGGCCTATAGTCTGCAAAAGTCTTATGCCGATCATAGAAGGAGGGATCTTGAGTTTGAAGAAGGTGATAAGGTGTATTTGCAAATTTCACCTATGAAGGGAGTTGTTAGATTTGGAAAGAAAGGGAAGTTGAGTCCTCGTTATGTGGGTCCCTATGAAATCTTGCAAAGGGTTGGTGAGGTTGCCTATGAGTTGAGGTTGCCTAGTCAATTGGCTTCGGTTCATTCGGTTTTTCATGTTTCTATGCTTAAGAAGTGTGTCGGTGATCCCGAGTCCATTCTTCCTATTTAGGGTGTTGGTGTCGAGGATAACCTCTCTTATGAGGATGTTCCGGTTCAAATCCTTGATAAGCAAGTGAAAAGGTTGAGGAACAAATAGGTGGTATCCATAAAAGTGTTATGGAAAAATCACCTAGTTGAGGGTGCAACATGGGAGGCCGAGGCCAACATGAAGTCCCGTTACCCTCATATTTTTTATAATTAAGGTTAGTCGTTCTTTTTAATAATATAAATATGACTAGAAATTGAAGTTTCTTGATTTTTGGGTGAAGTTTTGTAAAATATGTAATTTTGAAAACTTCACAGTGAAGTTGCAGTGATTGTGCCTATGAATTTGAAATTTTTGCTTTTGGCTTGTTTTAAGTTATGTTGTGCATTTTTACATGGTGAGTCTTTATGAAATAATGTATGACATGTTGATAAGTTGAACTTGATTCTAATTGACTCATATATGTCATGTTGAGCTCATATTGTTGTTGTGAGAAGGAAATGCCTCATGAAGTAATATTTGAGTATCACATTTGGAAATTGAAGTTTTTGAATTGTCTTGATTAAAATGATATGTATTATGTTGTATTGCATTGATGTTGGTTGGGCTGCTAGTCTTGAGTCTATTCCTTCCTTCAAAAGAGTTTTAGTGTCATTTGGGGACGAATGTTCCTAAGGGAGGGGTAATGTAACACTTCGGAAATCTAAGATGTGTCGTAAAGCCTAAGATAGGAGTCATGACGTCTAGACACTGTTTTTTAAGGTTAGTTTAATAAATATAGGTCATTTAGGAAGTTTAGAAACCAAAACGTCCAAGAACGTCGATGACGTTCGGAAGTTGGTTCAAAGAGGTACTAGTGTGCCTTAGAATTTTTTTCTAGATTTTAAGAGTCGGAAATTAATGAAATTTGGTTAAAATGTGTGTAACACGTGTTAGAGATATTTTATGTTCAAAACGTCCGGGTACAACTCCCCAAGGACCAACCAAGGGCCCTTGAGGAGGACCCCTGCAGGTTGAGGCAACACTGCCTGGGCAGTGTGCATCGACGGGACAAGCCACGGTCCGTGTGTGGACAGATGGGGTGTCGATGCCACCGTCGTCGCACACTTAGACAATTTGATGAAGCCCCCTCCTGTACAAGTCTCTGAACTTACCTACGGATGTGCAGGACGGAGGGGGGGTCAGTCCGTCGACTCACACACGGCCCGTCGATGGGGTTCCGTCTATAAGGGTCTTGATTTTCCTGCACGTGTTTAGTTAGGTTCATTTAATTAGTTAAGGGGTTAGGTGGTTAATTAGGGGATTAAGGGGGCCTAATTAAGTTAGTTAACTTCCCATATAAAGTCCCCAACCCCATTAAGCTAATTAGAACTCTTAAAACAATTCCTCTATCTTCTCTCTTTTTTCTCTATATATAGGACCTCGATTGGGGAGTCTTCATTAGCAAACACAGAGTCTGCTTCATTCATTCATACGTACTCCATTTCATTTCATTCATAGGCCAGTGTAAACACCAGCTACACCTAGGATGTAGTTTAAGACTTTCATTAGGTTCGTTGTGCAATGACCAAGAATGACCTAATGTCATTACTTGAATCTAACTCACCTTTTGATTATCCTATTCTAACACCTTTGGTATCATTCATTTCATTATGTGCTTCATTTGAGGCTGGCCGCATTCATTCATTGGGAACTATAACCTTAACCGACATAGATCATGTGAGCATCATTAAATCCAGTGTCTCCCCCACACCGAAAAGAGGTGGAATCACCCTCCAAAGTGATCCAATAACATGCTAGCGTACATGGGAATTTAACCCCGCCAGATCACTATATTGGCAGTATAGGTTCGAAGACAAGGAGATATAAGAAGACCCATACCCGACAAGCCAGAAAGTCTCATCTCATGAGAGTTACGTGAACCTCCGCCCTTCCCGAAAGAAGGCATCACCGCTCATAGCTAGTCTATCGGTGCTCAGTATAAAGTTCCATTACATTCATCTCATACGTCATGGAAGTTGGCTTCTAGTATGAGGACATCATAGCTCATTAGATGATTTCTCATCTCATCATTCGTATTGAGTGTGTTAAGCTCAATACTCTCATTAGAGTGTTCATAGAGACTGGTCTCTTCATTATCTTACACTCTCATAGGTGAGTACGTATTGGTAACATTTACTTAGGCTCATTTGAGATTGCTCTCATCATTTACATTAGCCTCATATCATGTTGTCACCACATTCATCATTATTAGCACCTTTGCTTTTCATAGTTATTCACCTCTTATTACGTGAATGTTCGTTTCGTCTTATGCCAATGCACTTGGCCTTTTGGTGTGCTTTACACCCTTACTTAACCCTTCTAGGGTTTCATTATTTCATTGTTCATTTCATCATTTCATTGTTCATCCCATCATATGCCAATGCACTTGGCCATTTAGTGTATTTTACACTCATACTTAACCCTTCCAGGGTTCATCATTTCATTTCATACATCTTAAGTTCACTTACTTTTGAACGTATGTTAGACTTATGTGTCTATACATACAAGCCATGAGGCTTCATTCGTAGTTCATTATGTGACTCATACATTCCTAAGATTTTATAGTACAAGACTTATGTATCTTGTATATATACCAAGATCTTGATTTCGATCTAAGTAGATGGCATTATTCTTGGATGATTTGTTCACGTATGACTTATGTATCAAACGGAAGTTTGGGTAAGGAATCCCAAGTCTTGAATCAATTGGATATCATTTATATTTTTAATTGATTTTATTCTAATATTCATAACATTTTAACTCTAAGTCAAATCACAATATTAACATTGAAGGATTACTTTTCTATTTAACCTTGTTCTTGAATTGGCCGATGGGTTGTGGGTTCGAGCCCCCACAAACCCATTTTCATTTTTCATTAACATAATATTCTCCCATTTCGCCTAAACCAAGAGGTTGTGGGATCAAACCCCCACAGCCTCTTTTATTTTACTCTTAATTTCGCCCAAGTAAGGAGGTTGTGGGTTCGAACCCCCACAGCCTCCTTCTTTTTAATTAATTTTTGCTTAAGGGCTGTGAGGTGGTGGGTTCCAACCCCCACAGCCCCATATATATATTTTATATATTTTCTCTAAGTTAAGAGAATGGACAGTGAGGTCGTGGGATCGAACCCCACGGCCTCACCTATTTTTTTAAACTTATTTTCGCCTCCTTTATTCCAGCCTTGAGGTCGTGGGTTCGATTCCCACGCCTCACATCTTTTATTTTTCTTATTTCTCCCTCTTCTTTGCTGCCCATAAGTCATGGGTTCGATTACCCCCCATCTCCATTTTTTTTATTTTTCATTTCGTGTGCAGCAGCTAAGGGGTTCGAATCCCCTTAGGTCCAACACTTTTTTTTTTTAAACTTTCAGCCTTGAGGTCATGTGAGGTCTTGGGTTCGATTCCCCTTGACCTCACCTATTTTAATCACTTTTAAAACTCCTTCAAAATTTCCAGAACCTGTCCGTAATTAACATCACAAGCTGGAAATTTTGATTCCCTTTTTGCAGCCTATTTTCTCCACTCTTTAACGTTAAAAGTTCATGCATTTGGAGTAGTGTTTAGTGAGTACTTTAGGTGCGTTTTCATGGACATATTTGGCATAGAATTTATCATTTAATTCAGCCACATTACACTTAATTGAACATCATCATTTAAATAAGTTTATACACTTAAAATGACAACAAAAACCATATCAAACTTGAAGCTATAAATCAAAGCTCATTTACAGTAAGTTTAAAGTAAACTTTTTCACATACACACACATATTTTCGGCAACAAGGCTTGTCACTTATATGATTCCAAATACATGTTCATGAACATATTCATCACGAAAACACATTGCAACACCTAATTTCTACCAGCAAACATACCAACCTATGATTTGATGGGAGCTAATGACAGGGACATGCAACGGGGAAAACACTCCTAGTTTTGAGCCAAATAATCTGAGTCCTAGGGGTCTCTTGGGAAAGGGACCAAGAGTAAGAAGACCCATACCTTAATTTCCTTGTTCAAACACGAATTTCCTGCCCAAAAATCCTCTCCACAAATCAGTCCAAGCTTTCTCAATCGTCCACACTACTCGACAACCACCTCTCTTTGCTTTATCGTTTTGTTTACTTGTTTTTCATAAAAATTTCGTGTGAGTTCTTCAAGTGTGAAGAACTCTTGATAAATTTTCAGTTCTTCACCTTCCTTTGGCAGAGAGAAACGTGAGTGTAATTGAAAAAATGAGAGAGATATCGTGAGAGAGAGTGGGAGATGGGAGATAGTGGTCTCTTAGAACTAGGACTTGTTGGTAGGACTTAGTCAACTTAAATTAATAATTAATAATTAATAAAATCTGATTTTTATTTTTCCTAAATCAGCTAATATTTATAAATTTATTAAATTAATTCACCAATAATAAAAAAATCATATTAAATCCTTGCTCCCACCTAGGTTCGAACCCGGGTGGAGCAAGACTTCATTTCAAGAGACCAATTTCGGCTCTCTCTCCCCAAATTGCCCCTCCACTTTATTAAATAATTAATTAATTATATATTTAGGGTAATTACGATATTACCTCTAGCCTGGTAAAAGACCATTTTACCCTTAGACCCTCAAAACTTAAAATTTCTTCTTTTTAAGTCCGGTAAAGACTTCTTCGATTAAATCTTCATTTTCGAGAGCCTTACTTGGTTGGTTCCAACCTTTCCAAGTTCAACTAACTCCCCAAGTTAGTTGGCTTGGTCGTAGTAAGGGTTCTAAGGTCTGGTTCTACGCGTATCAATCCGTGTGAACCTTGGTCTAATCGCAAGCATTCTTGACACCTTAAACATTTAGCTTATTCATATTTTTTTAGGGTTGTTACACTCATTTTGGAAAGTCTTAATGTCAAGTCCATGATTCCAAGGTTTCATGGCATATGAATGAATGTTATGAAAGAAGCTATGTGTTATATGTTATGATATGTGCTATATGAAGATGTTATGTGTTGTGTGCAATATGATGTTTATGGTGATGCATGTTACTCTCATGGCATGACTTTCCTAATCCAAATTTGGAAAGTTCACTAGCTTCCCTAATCTCAATTTGGCAAGTCCACTGACTTGACTTCCCATAATCATGTTGTTAGGAAAGAACAATCTTTTCTCATGCATGTCCTTGTGTGTGCTTGCATATACCCATACTTAGTATAAGTGTGTACTAACCCTATACAACTATACTATTTTTAGGTGCAGGCACAGGTGGACGATAGAGCTACAGGATCATTGTTGCAGTTATCCAGACGTCCAGCATTCATCCGGAGTTGGTAGGTCCTCATACTTTCGAGGATGCTACTGTTTTACATTCTAGCTTAGTTTTAGAGTTGAGCTAGTGGAGCATGTTCCACTAGTGTTTCTTTCATGTTTTTATTCAGACTTTGTATTGGTGCCATGTTGGAAATTACACACTTAATACTTATTGATCTATTTCTTTCAGTTGCTTATCTCTTAATGTTAGATGGTTGATGGTGAACAATTATAAAATGATAAGAAAGTTTAACAAGTATGTTAAGGAAACAAAAAGTTTCAAATTTTCCGCTAAAATTAACCTAGATGAAGTATGAATGACGTAAGTAGGCTTGTCTGCGACCTCTGAGAGGTCAACGACATCGGTCTCGTCTGGGGTCTAGATTCCGGTCTTGACAAAGTTGGTATCAGAGCACTAGGTTAAATTACGATAATAATGAGTTCACATCAACCACATTGAGTAGTTTCTAAGTCATGGTAGTGAAGTGTACCACTATCCTGGATTAGAGACTGCATGATTCGTAGGAAAACTTCCCTTTTTCTGATCTTATCGTGCTTTTCCTAAAGTTTAATTTCTTGGTGTTATGAGCGTGTCTAACATCAATCTTTGTTGTTTTAAGAGAATGAATACTAGGAGGGCTGTTGGTCATTGGAGAGGAGGTGCAGCTGCTGGGGGCAATCAGGATCCACAAGCTCCAGCTGAAGTAGTGGCTATGCCAGTCAACCCAGCTGGGTTGACTGATGCTGAGGTGAGGGCATCTCTGGCCCAGATGGCACAGGCAATTACTATGCAGGCCCAAGCTATGACTGCCGAGTCAATCGGCAGGATGTTCAGAGGGAGAACTCACCGGTTCGTAGCATGGCTGACACGCTGAGGGATTTCACGAGGATGAATCCTCCTATTTTCACAGGGTCTAGGACTGCAGAGGATCCCCAGGAGTTTGTGGATGAGTTGCATAAGATTCTGGTGGCTATGGGGGCCACATATACTGAGAAGGCTGAGCTGGCTTCCTATTAGCTCAAGGATGTTGCACAGACTTGGTGCAAGATTTGGCAAGATAGCCGAGATTTGGGTGGAGTTCCTGTCACTTAGGAGCTATTCAAGACAGCATTTCTGGAGAGATTCTTCCCCAGAGAGATGAGGGAAGCCAAGGTTGAGGAGTTCATCAACCTTAAACAAGGCTCTATGACAGTTAGGGAGTATTCCCTGAAGTTTGTTAAGCTATCAAGGTGTGTTACTTTCCTTAATATCTAATAGCAAGAATGAGGGGAGTAGTTTGTTAAATTATCCAGGTATGCTACTTCCCTTGTGTCTAACAACAGGGATGAGATGAGCAGGTTCCTCACAGAAATCAATGGAGATCTAGAGGAGGAGTGTCGGTCTACGATGCTTCATGATAATATGGACCTCTCCAGGTTGATGGTGCATGTCCAGCAGGTAGAGGACAGCCGTAAAAAGAGGGGTGTTCATGATGCTAGGAGGCCTAAGACTCAAGATCAGACAGCCCAGCCATGGACGCCACAGAAACAATTTTGGCGTCCGTGAGCAGCTCAGGTTCAAGAAGGGGCAGCAGAGTTCTGGGAACTCAAATTTTCAGAGGAGTACATCACCTAAAGGAGGCAGACCTGAGCCCAATAAGGGCAATGGAGGTGAGATGCAACGTCCTAAAAAGAATTATGCTAAGTGTGTCCGAGCTCACAGTGGAGAGTGCAGATAGGGCACTAATACCTGCTTCGGTTGTGGTAAGAGTGGGCACATGGTTAGAGACTGCCCACAGAACAGAGGTCAGACTTGAGGTAATGCTCAGCCTAGGCCTAATCCACAGGGTGCAGCAGCAGTTGAGCCTTCTAAGAGGAACAGATTTTGTGCCCTGAAGGGCAGGGAGGAGCAGGAGAAGTCTGCTGATGTGGTCACAGGTATGCTGCAAGTATTCTCAACTTCTGTTTATGCTTTACTTGATCCACGGTCTATGATTTCCTTTGTAACTCCTTTGCTTGCTCTCACTTTTGAGATATTGCCTGAAGTTCTGCATGATCCTATAGTGGTTAGTACACCTTTAGGAGAGTATGTAAAAACTGATAGAGTATACAAGGATTGCCCAATAGTTGTGAGTGGTAAAACTATGTGTGCAAACTAGGTTGAGTTACCCATGCATGATTTTGATGTTATTCTTGGCATGGATTGGCTTCACAGTTGTTATGCTTGCTTGGACTGTCGTAGTAGAGTGGTGAGATTTTGCTTCCCTAGTGAAGAGGAGCTAGTCTGGGAGGGGTACAACTCGAGTCGTCCTAACCCCTTTATTTCTAGCCTTAAGGCCAATAAAATGATCTTCAAGGGGTTATTGTGTCATCTTGTGAGTGTTAATGATTTAGATCATGACATTCCTTCCATAGACTCAGTGCCTGTAGTGAATGAGTTCCTAGATGTGTTTCCTGATGATTTTCCTGGAGTCCCTCCCCTTCAAGAGATTGACTTTGGTATCGACTTAGAACCCGATACTAAACCAATTTCAATTCCTCCTTACAGAATGGCTCCAACTGAACTCACAGAGTTGAAGCTGCAGTTAAAAGATCTCACTGACAAGGGTTTCATTCAGCCGAGCATATCCCCTTGGGGCGCTCCAGTGTTGTTTGTGAAAAAGAAAGATGGAACCCTTAGAATGTGTATCGATTATCGACAGCTCAACAAAGTCACTATAAAGAATAACTATCCACTTCCCAGAATAGATGATTTGTTTGATCAGCTCCAAGGGTCTAGTTTCTTTTCAAAAATTGATCTTCGTTCAGGGTACCATCAGCTTAGGGTTAGGGATGGAAATATCCCAAAGACAGCCTTTCGTACCCGTTATGGTCACTATGAGTTTGTAGTCATGTAATTTGGTCTTAGGAATGCACCTGCTGCATTTATTGATCTTATGAACAGGGTCTTCCGTGAATACCTTGACTCTTTCGTCATAGTGTTCATTGATGACATTCTCATCTATTCTAAGACCAAGGAAGAGCATGAAAAACATTTGAGACTAACCTTGCAGGTACTTAGTGTAACAACCCTAAAAATGAATAGGATCAAGACTTAGGTTTTTCAAGAATGCTTGCGATTAGACCAAGGTCCACACGGGCTGATACGCGTAGAACCAGACCTCAGAACCCTTACTACGACCAAGCCAACTAACTTGGGGAGTTAATTGAGCTTGGAAAGGTTGGAACCAACCATGTGAGGCTCACGAAAACGAAGATTTAATCGAAAGAGTTTTTACCGGACTCAAAAGAAGAAATTTTAAGTTTTGAGGGTCCAAGGGTAAAATGGTCTTTTCCAGGCCAAGGGTAATATTGTAATTACCCTGAGAAATTAATCATTTAATTAATTAATTTAATTAAATAAAGAAATTCGGGTGGGGGAACCCGAAGTGACCCATTTTCGCAAATGGGAGTCACTCGGGTTCGAGCCCCACTAGAAGCAAGGATTTAACTTGCTTTTATTTAATTTGATAAATTAATTTAATTAAATAATAAATATTAGCTGATTTAAGAAAAAATAAAAAACAGATTTTATTAATTATTAATTATTAATTAATTTGACTAAGTCTTGCCAACAAGTCCTAGTTCTAAGAGAACACTACCTCCCATCTCCCTCTCTTTCACGTCAATCTCTCTCATTTTACACTTTCTTTCTGGCTGCCAAACATGAGAAAAAAATCAGAAAGAAAACAAAATTTCTTCACGCTTGAAGAATTTACACGCAAAACACAAACGAGAAAGCAATTCGATAACGTTAAGCAAAACGTAATACGCTAGTCGGGTAAGGTGTGAGTTTCGGGATTGGACGTGACTTTGGAGAAGTTCTGGGCAGCAAGTTCAAGTGTTGAATAACGTTAAAAATCAGGTATGGGTCTTCTTACTCTTGGTCCCTTTCCCAAGAGACCCCTAGGATCAAGAATATTCGGCTCAAAAACTAGGGTTGTTTTCCCCGTTGCATGTCCCTGTCATTAGCTCCCAGTGAATTCGTAGGTTGGTATGAATGATGGTAGACTTAGGAATGTGTGATGTTTGTGCTGAATGTGAATGTGTTGGATGTACGTTAATTTATGAAAATGACAACCAATGTATGTATTCGGAATTATGTGTAATTGTGTGCAAGAGTGTGTGACCATGACAAGGGTCTCGGCTTTGAGGCTTAAATTTGTTAATGTTGTGGTGGTTAATTTACGTACTCAAACTCATGAAGATCGTGATGTTCATAAAAAGGAAATGTGGCTGATTTGAATAAGAATCTTATAGCCAATTAATTTTATGAAAGATGCACTTAAAAGTACGTTGAAACGGACTCATGAATGTAACTATGAACTAAGTAATACATTGATGTTATGAGTTAAAAAGTGACTAAAATTTCCAACATTTTACAAGTTAGTTTTAGGCTAAATTACTAATGCATAAGAATCTGGAAATTTAATGAAAAATAAAAGAATGAGGCCACTAGGAATTGAACCCGTGACCTCATCCTTGGGCGAAATAACCCACGGAAATGGGTGAGGGTTGGGGGTTCGATCCTGGGTGCAGGCGGACAAATGAATGAGTAAAACTAAATGAGGGGAGCGTGATTCGAACCCACCACCCCTCGGTCAGAACTCAAGAAGAACAAAAAAAAAAAAAAAAAAAGGGGTGTGAGGCGTGGGAATCGAACCCACGACCTCAAGGCTGGAAATGGAGGAGGCGAAAATAAGTATTAAAAACAAGTGAGGCCGTGGGGATTCGATCCCACGACCTCACTGTCCATGCTCTCAACTTAGAGAAAAATATTAAAAATATTTATATGGGGCTGTAGGGGTTCGAACCCACCACCTCACAGCCCCTAGCGAAAATTAATTAAAAGTAAGGAGGTTGTGGGGGTTCGAACCCACAACCTCCCTACTTAGGCGAACTAAAGAATAAAATAAAAGAGGCTGTGGGGGTTTGATCCCACAACCTCTTGGTTTAGGCGAAATTGGGCAAGATGAAGTTAATAAAAATTAAAAAGGGGTTGTGGGGGTTCGAACCCACAACCCTTCGGCCAAATTAGGATTATTACTAAGGAGAAAATTAATCCTTTAATGTTAATATTGTGATTTAACTTAGAGTCATAATGTTATGAATATTAGAATAAAATCAGTTAAAAATATAAATGATATCCAATTGATTCAAGACTTGGGTTTCCTTGCTCAAGTTTTCGTATTGATACATAAGTCATACGTGAATAATATATCCGAGAATAATGCCACATACTTGATCGAAATCAAGATCTTGGCACATATACAAGATGCATAAGTCTTGTATCACATAATCTTAGACGAAATATGAATGAAGTGTCATAACTTGAATATATAGACGCATAAGTCTAACATACGTTCAAAGTAAGTGAATCTAAGAAGTATGTAATGAAATGATGAACCTTAGAAGGGTTAAGTATGAGTGTAAGATACACTAAATGGCCAAGTGCATTGGCATATGATGAAATGAACGTTCACGTAATAAGAGGTGAGTAACTATGAAAAGCAAGGGTGTTAATGATAATGAATGTGGTGACAACATGATATAAGATTGATGTAAAGGATGAGAGTAATCTCGAATGAGCCTAAATAAATGTTACCAATACGTTCTCACCTATGAGAGTGTAAGATAATGAAGAGATCAGTCTCTATGAACACTCTAATGAAGGTATTGAGCTTAACACACTTGATACTAATGATGAGATGAGAAATCATCTAATGAGCTATGATGTCCTCATACTAGAAGTCAGCTTCCATGACGTATGAGTTGAATGGAATGGAACTTTATACTGAGCACCGATAGACTAGCTATGAGCGGTGATGCCTTCTTTCGAGAAGGGCAAAGGTTCACGTAAATCTCATGAGATAAGACTCTCTGGCTTGCCGGGTATGGGTCTCCATACATCTCCTAGTCTTCGAACCTATACTGCCAATATAGGGATCTGGCGGGGTTAAATTCCCATGTACGCTAGCATGTTTTTGGGTCACCTTGGCCAGTGATTCCACCTCTTTTTGGTGTGGGGGAGACACTGGATTTCATGATGCTCACATGATCTATGTCGGTTAAAGTTAAAGTTCCCAATGAATGAATGAGGCCAGCCTCAAATGATGCTCATAATGAAATGAATGATACCAAAGCTGTTAGGATAGGATAATCAAAAGGTGAGTTAGATTCAAGTAATGACATTATGTCATTCTGGGTCATTGCACAACGAACCTAATGAAAGTCTTAAACTACATCCTAGGTATAGCTGGTGGTTACACTGGCCTATGAATGAAATGAAATGAAGTATGTATGAATGAATAAAGCAGACTCTGTGTTTGCTAATGAAGACTCCCTAGTTGAGTTCCCATATGTTGAGCCCTCATTTCTGGGATGTCTTAATGTTAAGTCCATGATTCCAAAGTCTCATGGCATATGAATGAATGACATTAAAGAAGTTATGTGCTACATGCAAAAAGGTGCTATGTGCTATATGATATGTGCTAAGTGTAAATGTTATGTTTTGTGCGCAAATGTGATAAGTATGATGACATATGTTACTCTCATGGCATAACTTTCCTAATCCAAATTTGGAAAGCTCATTTACTTTCCTAATCCAAATTTGGAAACTTTCCTAATCTCAATTTGGCAAGTCCACTGACTCAACTTCCAAAAATCATGTTCTTACGAAAGAGCTATTCTTTCTCATGCATGTCCTTGGTGTGTGCTTGCATATACCCATACTTAGTACAAGTGTGTACTAACCCTATACAAACTCTACTATTTTAGGTGCAGGCACAGGTGGACGATAGAGCTACAGGATCATCGTTGCAGCTATCCGGACGTCCAGCATTCATCCGGAGTTGGTAGGTCCTCATGCTTTCGAGGATGCTACTGTTTTATATTCTAGCTTAGTGTTAGAGTTGAGATAGTGGACCATGTTCCACTAGCGTTTCTTTCCTATTTTTATTCAGACTATGTGTTGGTGCCATTTTGGCAATTATACGCTTTATAAGAATTGAACTATTTCTTTCAGTTGCTTATCTCTTAATGTTAGATGGTTGATGGTGAACTATTACGTATTAATGAGAATGTTTCTATAAGTATGTTAGGAAACAAAAAGTTTCAAATTTTCCGCTAAAATTAACCTATGTAAAGTACGAATGACGTAAGTAGGCTTGTCTGCGGCCTCTGAGAGGTCAACGACGCCGGTCTCGTCTGGTGTCTAGATTCCAGTCGTGACACTTAGACAGCATCAGTTGTATGCCAAATTCAGCAAATGTGAATTCTGACTGAGATCAGTGACCTTCCTGGGTCATGTGGTGTCCGATCAGGGCGTGGAGGTGGATCCCAGGAAGACTGAGGCTGAGAAGAACTGGCCAAAGCCTCTTACTCCCACTGATATCCGTAGCTTTTTGGGATTGGCTGGTTACTACCGCAGGTTTGTGGAGGGCTTTTCTTCTATTGCTGCCCCATTGACAGCTTTGACTATCAAGAAAGCCAAGTTTGAGTTGACGGAGACTTGTAAGAGGAGTATCCAGGAGCTCAAGGACAAACTCACTTCAGCCCCGGTGCTTACTTTGCCTAAGTATGGTGAGAATTACACTGTTTACTGTGATGCATCTAGGGTTGGTTTGGGTTGTGTTCTTATGACGGTTGGTAAGGTGATAGCCTATGCGTCCATACAGCTCAAGGTTAATGAGAAGAATTATCCCACTCATGACCTGGAGTTGGCAGCTGTGGTGTTTGCATGAATGTGCACTACCATCCAGGTAAGGCTAATGTTGTAGCTGATGCTTTGAGCAGGATGAGCATGGGAAGTACAGCCCACGTTGAGGATGAGAAGAAGGAGCTGGTGAAAGATGCACACAGACTGGCCAGACTGGGTGTGCGATTGGTT
The DNA here is from genome assembly GCA_016801875.1 of Solanum sitiens. Taxonomy (NCBI): domain Eukaryota; kingdom Viridiplantae; phylum Streptophyta; class Magnoliopsida; order Solanales; family Solanaceae; genus Solanum; species Solanum sitiens. The sequence continues at coordinate 822,878 of JABWTJ010000375.1, read as the reverse complement.
GACTATACTAGTGGGGATGTTTCAGTTCATCCTAGTTTTGAATCATCCTTGGTAGTTGAAGTCAAGCAGGGTCAGCATCTAGATCCTTTGTTGAGGGAGCTGAAGGACTCAGTACTGATGAAGATGAATGAGTCTTTCGATTTGGGAGGTGATGGCATACTTAGGTATCAGGACAGGCTGTGTGTACCAGATGTGGATGATTTGCTGACCAGGATTGTTGTAGAGGCCCATGGTTCCAAATATTCCATACATCCAGGTTCCACCAAGATGTATCATGATCTTAAGAAGATTTATTGGTGGGATGGCATGAAGAAGGAAATTGCAAAATATGTGGACAAGTGTCCTAATTGTCAGCACGTCAAGGCAGAGCATCTTAAGCCTGGCGGTCTGACTCAGATTATTGAGGTTCCGACTTGGAAGTGGGAGGACTAGGAGGCAACATGACTCCATATGGGTTATTGTGGAAAGATTGACTAAGTCTGCCCACTTTATCCCTGTGAAGTCTACTTACATATTCAAGAATTATGCGAAACTCTACATTGATGAGATTGTGAGATGGCATGGGATTCCTTTGTCTATCATTTCAGATAGAGGACCTCAGTTTATTTCACATTTCTGGAGATCTTTCCAAAAGATCTTTGGCACGCAGGTAAAGCTTAGCACTGCCTTTCATCCTCAGACAGATAGGTAGGAAGAGCGCACCATTCAGACATTTGAGGACATGTTGAGAGCGTGTGTGATCGACTTCAAAGGTAACTGAGATGACCATCTACCTTTGATAGAGTTCTCGTATAATAATAGCTATCACTCCAGCATTGGGATGGCACCGTTTGAGGCACTGTATGGTAGGAGGTGTAGATCTCCAGTTGGGTGGTTCGAGGTTGGAGAGTCATCCACTTTGGGTCCAGAGATCATTCATGAGGCCTTAGAGAAGGTCAGAGTGATTAGGGAAAGGTTGGCTACTGCTTACAGTCGGCAGAAGTCATATGCAGATAACAGGAAGCGGCCCTTAGAGTTTGATGTTGGTGACCAGGTTTACTTGAAGATATCACCTATGAAAGGGGTGATGAGATTTGGTATAAAAGGGAAGCTTAGTCCGAGGTATGTTGGGCCATATGTGATCCTGCAGCGTGTGGGTGAGGTGGCCTATGAGTTAGCATTGCCTGCGGAGCTAGCTTCTGTTCATCCAGTCTTTCATGTCTCTAAGTTGAAGAAGTGCCTAGGTGATCCAGCATCGGTTCTACCTGTTGAAGGTTTGGGGGTTGGTGAAGACTTGTCTTATAAGGAGATACCTGTTGAGATCTTAGACAGACAGGTCAAGCGGCTGAGGAACAAAGAGATTGCCACAGTGAAGGTATTGTGGAGAAATAATCTTGTTGAGGGTGCTACGTGGGAGGCTGAGGCCGACATGAGATCCCGCTACCCTCATCTATTCAGCTCTTGAGGTTAGACTTCCTACTTTTAAGTCTATGTTTCCTTATCTCTCCGTATTTTGTTGCTATTGCTTGACTGTGCATAGTGATTTTGTTATGATCTGACTTGCATTACGATAGGTAGTGGTAGTGTCATTCGGGGATGAATGTTCCTAAGGGGGGGGGGATAATGTAACAACCCTAAAAATGAATTTGATAAATGCTTAAGGTATCAAGAATGCTTGCAATTAGATAAAGGTTCACACGGATTGATACGCGTTGAAACAAACCTCAGAACCCTTACTACGGCCAAGTTAACTAACTTGGGGAGGTAATTGAGCTTGGAAAGGTTGGAACCAACCATGTAAGGCTCACAAAAACGAAGATTTAATCGAAATAGTCTTTACCGGACTTAAGAGAGGAAATTTTTAGTTTTGAGGATCCAGGGGTAAAATGGTCTTTTCCAGGCCAAGGGTAATATCGTAATTACCCTAGGGAATTAATTAATTAATTAATTAATTTAATTACAGAGAGCAATTTGTGTTGGGGCGACCCGAAGTGACCCATTTTTGCAAATGGGTTGTCACTCGGGTTTGAGCCCCACTAGAAGCAATGAATTGATGATTTAATCATCAATTAAAATATGATTCATTAAGGGTAAAATGTTCCTTTCGCGTATTATTTAAAATAAATCAGATTTGTATTAATTATATTAAATCCTATTTTGACTAAGTCTTGAACTAAGACTCCTAAACCTATGCTAACACTCTCCTAACACGTTTAACACACCCTCTCCACGTTCAAAAAAGAAAAACTCTCTTGTTCTCTTTGCAAATTAACGTGAAGAACAGAAACTTTGACTAAGGTTCTTCACACTTGAAGAACACACGAAAATTTTTAAGAAAATCAAAGTAATCAAAAATGTCAAGGCAAAGAGAGGTTGTTCGTCGAGTGGTGTGTACGTTGAGGTGATTTGGGCGTGGTTTGGAGGAACGTTTGGGTAGAAACTTCACGCTTGAACAACATCAAAAAAGTTATGGGTTTCTTCTCTCTTGGTCCCTTTCCCAAGAGGCCACTTACGATTCAAACTATTCAATCTGAAACTAAGGTTGTTCCCCTTTGCATGTTCGTAGGATGGGTATGTTGTGCTGGTAGATTTAGGCGTGTATGATGTGTTTATATTACATGTGAATATGTTTCTGTGCGGGAAATCACGAAGATGACAATCAAAGTGTGATCGAAAAAGGAGGCGTGTGTGTGTGCACGTTGGCAGTGTCTTTGGCCACTGTTTTGGGGTCGTGTAAGATATGTAACTCTTGTGTATTTTATGTGTGAAAGTGTGTATACAATGTGATGTTCATTTTAGTGAAATATGATTGATTGAATAACATATTTTTAGCTAAATGAATCTATGAAAGATACGCCTAAAAAAGTGTTAAAATGATTTATGAATGCACCTTGAGAATCATGTGAAAACGTTGATGAAAATGAGTTGGGGAATGATAAATATTTCCAGCAACTATGCCTTATTACTTTAGGCTAAAGTTTAACCCATAAATCTAGAAATTTATGCATTTTTAAAGAGGTGAGGCCACCAGGTTTTGAACCTGTGACCTCACTCCTTAGCCACTGATTTCGCGAGAAGGTAAAAGGGAAATGGGGCTAAGGGGATTCGAACCTGGCTATTGAGTTCGCGTAAAAGAAAAGAAAAATAAAGGGGGGCTGGAGGGGATCGAACTCGCGATGCTGGGGGAGAAAGAAGAGGAAAATAAATCAAACAAAAGAATGGGAGGCGTGGGATTTGAACCCACGACCTCCAGGCAGCGAGTGAAGAAGAGAAAATTTAAAAGAATAATGGGAGGCGTGGGAATCGAACCCACGACCTCAAGGCTGGGAAGGGGAAAGCGAAATTTAATTAAAGAAATAAAGTGAGGTTGTGGGGGTTCGATCCCACAACCTCACTGCCACTCGCCTAAGCCTCAGCGAAATGAAAGTTAAATAAGGAGGCTGTGGGGGTTCGAACCCACAACCTCCCTATTTCCAGCGAATTAAATGATAAAAATCAAAGAGGCTGTGGGGTTTTGATCCCACAACCTCTTGGTTGGGCGAAAATGAGCAATCAAATATTAATGAAAAATAAAAAGAGGTTGTGGGGATTCCAACCCACAACCCTTCGGCCAACTTAAGAGAAAAACTTAAGGATACAGTGTTAATGTTGGAATTTAATTTAGAGTTCTAATGTTATGAATATTATAAATAAAATCAATGGAAAATATAAATGATATTCGAATGGTTCAAACTTGGGTTTCCTTACCAAACTTCCGTATTGATACATACGTCATACGTGAAAAAAATATCCAAGAATAATGCCACCTACAGAGATCAAAATCAAGATCTTGGCCTATATACAAGACACAAAAGTCTTGTATCACATAATCTTAGGAAGATATGAATCACTTAGACGAAATACGAATGAAGTCTCATGGCTTGTATGTATAGACACATAAGTCTAGCATACGTTCAAAAGTAAGTGAACCTAAGATGTATGTAATGGAATGATGAACCTTGAAAGGTTAAATATGAGTGTAAGATACACTAGATGGCCAAGTGCATTGGCATATGATGAGACGAATAATGAAATGATGAGATGAACATTCACATAACAAGAAGTGAGTAATTATGGAAAGCAAATGTGCTAATGATAATGAATGTTGTGACAACATGATATGAGGCTAATGTAAATGATGAGAGTGATCTCAAAGGAGCCTAAGTAAATGTTACCAAAACGTACTCACCTATGAGAGTGTAAGATAATGAAGAGACCAGTCTCTATGAACACTCTAATCAAGGTATTGAGCTTAACAGACTTAATACTAATGATGAGATGAGAAATCATCTAATGAGCTATGATATCCTCATACTAGAAGTCATCTTACATGACATATGAGATTAATGAAATGGAACTTTATACTGAGCATCGATAGGCTAGCTATGAGCGGTGATGCCTTCTTTCAGGAAGGGCGAAGGTTCAAGTAACTCTCATGAGATGAGACTGTCCGGCTTGCCGGGTATGGGTCTCCTTATATCTCCTAGTCTTCGAACCTATACTTCCAATATAGGGCTCTAGCGGGGTTAAATTCCCATGTACGCTAGCATGTTATTGGGTCACTTTGGCCGGTGATTCAACCTCTTTTCGGTGTGGGGGAGACACTGGATTTCATGATGCTCACATGATCTATATCGGTTAAAGTTAAAGTTCTCAATGAATGAATGAGGCCAGCCTCAAATAAAGCACATAATGAAATAAATGATACCAAAGGTGTTAGGATAGGATAATCAAGAGGTAAGCTAGACTCAAGTAATCACATTAGGTTATTCTTGATCATTGCACAGCAAACCCGATGAACGTCTTAAACTACACCCAAGGTATAGCTGGTGTTCACACTGCCATATGAACAAAATGAAATGAAGTACGTATGAATGAATAAAGCAGACTCTGTTTTTGCTAATGAAGACTCTTTAGTTGAGGTCCCATATGTTGAGCCCTCATTTTGGAAAGTCTTAATGTCAAGTCCATGATTCCAAGGTTTCATGGCATATGAATGAATGTTATGAAAGAAGCTATGTGTTATATGTTATGATATGTGCTATATGAAGATGTTATGTACTGTGTGCAATATGATGTTTATGGTGATGCATGTTACTCTCATGGCATGACTTTCCTAATCCAAATTTGGAAAGTTCACTAACTTCCCTAATCTCAATTTGGCAAGTCCACTGACTTGACTTCCCATAATCATGTTGTTAGGAAAGAGCTATCTTTTCTCATGCATGTCCTTGTGTGTGCTTGCATATACCCATACTTAGTACAAGTGTGTACTAAACCTATACAACTATACTATTTTTAGGTGCAGGCACAGGTGGACGATAGAGCTACATGATCATTGTTGCAGTTATCCGGACGTCCAGCATTCATCCGGAGTTGGTAGGTCCTCATGCTTTCGAGGATGCTACTGTTTTACATTCTAGCTTAGTTTTAGAGTTGAGCTAGTGGAGCAAGTTCCACTAGTGTTTCTTTCCTATTTTTATTCAGACTTTGTATTGGTGCCATGTTGGAAATTATACACTTAATACTTATTGATCTATTTCTTTCAGTTGCTTATCTCTTAATGTTAGATGGTTGATGGTGAACAATTATAAAATGATAAGAAAGTTTAACAAGTATGTTAAGGAAACAAAAAGTTTTAAATTTTCCGCTAAAATTAACCTAGATGAAGTATGAATGACGTAAGTAGGCTTGTCTGCGACCTTTGAGAGGTCAACGACGCAGGTCTCGTCTGGGTTCTAGATTCCGGTTGTGACAGTTCCTTTGTTTGCTCAAGCCTTAACGGCTCAAGATAATAGAGGAGAGATGTCTCCGGCCAATCTTATAGGATGAATGAGTACTACAAGAGTAAGGGAGTTCTTTAGAATGAATCAGCTAGAGTTCTAAGTCTCCAAAGTTGATGAAGATCCGAATGGGTTTATTGATGAGGTGTATAAGGTTCTTGCAATCTTGGGAATTTCTTCCATTGTAAAGGCGGAGGTTGCTTCCTATCAATTGAAAGATGTTGCCCAACCTTGGCATGATCAATGGAAATATAGTAGACCAATAGGAGCGTGTTCCATAAAGTGGGAGACTTTTAAGTTGGCTTTCCTTGATAGGTTCTTTCCAATGGAATTGAGGGAGGCTAAGTTGGGGGAATTCATAAACCTCAAACAAGGTGATACGATAGTTAAGGATTATTCTTTGAAGTTAGCTCTTTTGTCTAAGTATGATCCAAACTTGGTAGCAAACCCTAGAGACTTGATGAATAGGTTCATGACGGGGGTGTCCAAACTACTAGAAAAAGAATGTCGTATAGCAATGCTTGTAGATTACATGGATATCTCGCGACTCATGGTGTTTGATCAACAAATAGAAGAGTCAAAAATTAGGAAGGAGAAAAAGAGAAGTAGGATGGACAAGGATTGATCCGATGGAGATGGTTTTCTAAGAATCGATAAAAGTTTTCCAGAGAAAGTTATTCTAATGCTTCTAAGATTAAGGATGAGAGGGTGTCTAACCCTAGACCTCAAGGGAATAATGAGTATTCCTGACCTACTTGCCCTAGGTGTGGTAAGAAATATGAGGGTAGGTGTTTGGCCGGTAGGGATGGTTGCTATGGATGTTGTGAGAGTTGTCACATGATGAGGGATTGCCCTAAGGCAAAGTCTAATGTCAGAGAAGGCAAGAAAGTTGCTACTAATAAGGTGGAAGATGGCCCTACAAAGAGAAATATGTTATATGTGCTCCAATCCAAAGGTGATCAAGAATTATCTCCTTATGTCACTCTTAAGTGTGTGTCTCTTAGTAATATGTTCTTGCTGATTTTTGCTGCTCTTAATTATAATGAATTCATGATTAGAAAGACATGTGTAGATTATTCCCAAGTGGGGGATAAGGAGTCCTTTTCATAAGGTATCTATATAATATTATAGGTGTAGTTATGTTTATCTTGGAATCGAATTTTTTCCTTGATTTGGGTATTTGCATTTAGGTAGTATGCATATACGATGGGCTGCTAGTCTATAGTTGTTCCTATAGAGATTTGTTCAGTAAAGTGTCATTCGAGGACGAATATTCCCAAGTGAGGGAGTATTGTTACACCCTCAAAATGAGATTGGTGACAAAGCGGGAATTTGTTGTAAAATATCCCATTTGTTAATAGGTGAAATATGAGCACCAAAAGCTGGGTGGTTTACTTCAAGAAATCCAAGTTCCCACTTGGAAGTGGGAAGACATTAAAATTGATTTCGTGGTAAGGTTGTCTCAGTCTCAAAAGCAACATGACTCTATATGGGTGGTAGTAGATAGGTTGACCAAGTCCGCTCATTTTATACCCATCAAGTCCACTTACTCGACGGAGGATTATGCAAGGATCTTCAAAGATGAGATTGTGTGTCGCCATGGTATTCTGTTATCCATCATATCTGATAGGGGTGCTGTAACAACCCTCAAGTACACCCTAGAATATAGAGTATCCTTGAGTTCTTCACACGGCAAATAAGAATTCAAGAAGTCTCATATAAGCCTCTCGTGTCATTCATTGCATAATAACATGCTAAAATGAGTAAGAATTTAAAACTTTCTTCACGCGCACGAAGAACTCTTTTCATAAACAATACACAAACGGAAGACTTTCATTAAAACATTAAACCTTTACAATAACCCCTTGAACCATCTAAACTTTAGAGTATACAACACTTGGGACTAAGACCATACAAGACATAAAGTAAAGACTTAAGACACAAATGAACATGTGGATATTGTCCTCTTATCGATGAGGACTCACAAATACTTCATCTTTAACCCTTAGAAACCTATCCATCCTCCATGGCACATCGAGACTTCCAATTCCCTACACTTTAGTCAAAAAGGGAAAAGAAGGGGTTAGCACATTAGATGTACTAAGTATGGAAGCCTTTCAAAGAGGACATTTAGTTAATAAAATGCTTTTCATGAATTTTGATTAAAACATCATACTATAATCATAAGAACAACATTTATCACTTTAGAAATACATAAGAAATCATTTAAGCAAATAATCACACTTTAAGGCTCACTTTTCAGTGAACCACTTCACTGTACAGTGACATCCCTTCACTGTTACAGTGAAGTGCTTAACCTTCACATTTCACATATCCTAGCATATAATCATCCCACTAAAAGCTATCCTAAGACTCACTTAAGTCAGACAAAGAGAGACCGACCATACACCCTATCAAAGCATGCCTAAACGATCCTTAATACTACTTAGAATGAGACACATACACACTTACAATACATCAAACACATGAACATGAGATCCTCCTACCAAAGGTGATTCCAAGGTTCACTTGGGTGAGTGTGGAGCGACCGCCCATACAATCCCTATCACACACACACAAGGGATCCTATAGACTACCTAGGATAGAATCATTCTCACTTAATACAATAGCATACATCAAACATGACATTCTCCTTTCAAAGTTTATCCAAAGACCTACTCAAGTAACTCAAGAAGAGAATGTTCATAATTGATCTCTTCAAGATTACATAAGTAGTCCTTAAGACTTACCTAAGTTAGGATCATGTCCACATAATCAATCACATTTCCTTAACTAGAATCATTTCTAAGACTTATCTAAGTAAGAGATGAAGTGAACATTCCATTGCCCCCTTCATACCTTAACTAGACAACCCTTAACTACTCTAGATAAGTACTTATTCATTTAAAATTCTTTATTAACATAAGTCATTACATTACTTAGTTCATTTAAGAGACATTCATCACATAAGGACATTCAAGTAATGGTCTTGAAGAAGACCTAGGGACTCCAACTAACACCTTCAAAGCCTATTGTGCAATGTCTATATAGCGTCCCATACCACCACCTAAACTTTATAGAACTTCTCTAATGTTATTAAGTATCACATATGATGAGAATAGGCAATAACCGACATAGACCATGGTAGCAAAGCATGGAATCCGGAGTTGTAACCTACTCCGATAGAGGGTGTTATACTTGCCAATGATAGAACATAGACACATCCCATGTAGGCACATGGTTAAGGAATATGAAGGGCGTGCTTTGTAATCTAGTCTCATTCTTTAACTAGAACTACATTCCTTACCATACTCACTCGGTGCTGGCCTTTGTTCTCATAGATTAAATCACACTAAGGTTCATATAAATGGGTCCCATATCATGTTCATGACCCAATTACATTTACCCTACCAAAGCAAGGTCCACTAGGGCTATATCACAATGGCGACACTCATCATGACTTTCCTAAGGTATGATATGATGTCGTTCTAGCCAATCAGCCTTAAGTCCATCATTCATTACATGAAGGATACCATTACGGCTTTCGACTTCAAGTTTCATAACCTTACCACTAGGTTCAAGGTTTCACATAAAGGACCTTCTTGTCATCATGCAAGGTCTTACATAACATTCATAAATTCAAGACTAAGACTCTTTAGTTCCTAAGTCAAGATATCACATATTAATATTCATACAAGTATCAAGTAAGGGACACAAATCTACCTAAACAAGACACAACATACTTCACTTTAGCACATATAACATACATTCTTTAGACACTTAGGAATGACCCTTAACATCATTTAGACAATATCATAGCATAACATGATCACCTAAATAGCATCAATAGAATAACACATACTTTCACATATAGATAGATATTACCATACTTCACATAATCAACTACACAAATCAACATAATACTTCAAATAGTGCCAACAAGGCCATGATCATCAATATATTTAACATAACGCCGACAAGGCCACATCAATTCACATAACACCGACACCATAAGTGAACCATACCAATCACACATAATCCAAGAGATAAATTACAATAACAATTCATTATTATAATAGAGTTAGGGCAGTGTACCACCCAATTCATCTCACCACTTCAATCCAAAGCTAAACCATCCAATTCAATACCATAAGGACCTTACCCATGGCCATGAACATCAATTCAATACATAAATCATAATACTCAATGAATCTAAGTCAATTCAATATAGATCTACCAATCTAAGACAAATTAGATATCAATTGAATACAATCCTTTCATCATTAGAAAGCCCATAGAAAGCTACACTAGAATCTACAAGCATTAAGTTCATATCAATTCAATAAGCCTAATAGTCAATAGATCTAAGAGTATTCATTACTCAATTAATCTAATTGAAATAGCCTATACATCATACACACATAATCTATGCATGAATCAAAAGCCCTTAACAATCTACACATGAATTCATAAATCTCTAAGCATAATCAATTCACCCATATTTTAGTGAAATCAAGAGAGTTGAGAAGATAAAGGGTTCATGGAGAATTTCTTTAGAAAACATCAATTATACATAAATTAACATCATATCTTAAGATTTGAAAACGTTTCATGCAAGAACCAAAGACTTAGAGTAGAAATTGGACTTTTTCATCTTTTTGAAATCCTTTGAAAATCATCTTTGAAATTGGCTCTAAGGTGATAGCACACCTTAGATGAAGAACTGTCATACCTTATTTGAAGAAACCAGTGCTAATTGAAGAACAAACTCCATTGAAGACCCATCTTCAAGCTTCAAGTTCACTTTGAACTCTCTTGGAGGTTTTTGGAGAAACTTTTGGAGGGAATTTTTTTTATCTTAGTGTTAGGGTTTAATTGAGAGTTTAATGACTTATATACTCTTAAAATACCCATAAGCACTCAAAACAACCGTACAAAGACTTATAGGGGCATCGGATGAATTTACAACTTCACCCCTCAACTTAACAGAAAGCTGGCAGAAAAAACACAGCACCATCGACGAGACCATCGACGGGCCATGGTCTCACCCACGCCCCTTCGATGGGGTCTCGTGGGTTGAACCTGCAACTCCTCAACCTGCAGGCATGTTGGCTCCATTGACGAGACCCATTGATGGGCCGTAGTCTGGTCGACAGGCCGTCGTTTGGGTCGTCGATTGGACACTGCCTGGCAGTGTTGAGCTCTAGGTTGGGGTCCTCTTCTATGGCCCCTTGTGGATCCTACGTTGATTCGCACCCGGACGTTTCCAACCCAAACATGCACGTATACTACTTTAGGATCTTCTATATGAGTTTCATCCAAAACTAACACGTAAAACTCGACAAAACATGCTTAGACACACAAGGTCATTTCAAAGCACATCTTTCGAACGTCATGGACGTTTTTGAGAGTTTGACCTCCAAACTTTACGAAACTTGACACACTTCCTATATACACCATAAAAACTCATTTAAGGACAATATAAGCTCATGCATCACACATAAACACATAGAAGCACACATAACCACATATGAGGCACTTAGGTGACTTAGTCGTCGAACGTCTTGGTCGTCCCTTGGTGTTTGACTTCCAATGCACCTAAACTCTTAGATAATGCCTCAATAACACTTTATAGATCATTATAGTACCTTAGACCATCATTACAACCACGTTAGCCTCTAGCTTCACCTAAGTCATTTTTGGGACCTTATAGGTGCACAATTCACATCTAGGTTTTGGAGGTTATTCCACAAATGATTGGGTACAAAGGTAAACCTAAGCACCGCTTTTCAGCCCCAAACGGATGGTCACGCGGAGTGTACTATTTTAACCCTTAAGGATATGCTTAGAGCTTGTATAATTGACTTCATGGGAAATAGCGATAAACACATGCCATTGGTTGAGTTTCCATATAATAATATTTACCATTCATCTATATCTATGGCTCCTTTTTAAGCCTTGTATGGTAGGAGATGTCGATCTATAATTGGATTATTTGAAGTGGGCGAGTCTTCAATTTTTGGTCCCGAATTGATTTATAATACCTTGGAGAAAGGTCATATAATATGAAATCTCTTGATAATATCCTATAGCCGGCAAAAGTCTTTTGCCAACAATTGGAGAAGAGACTTAGCGTTTGAACAAGGTGATAAGGTGTTTCTAAAAATTTCATATATGAAAGGGGTGGTGAGATTTGGCAAGAATGGGAAGTTGAGTCCTCATTATGTGTTTCCTTATAGAATTTTGCAAAGGGTTGGCAAGGTTGCATATGAGTTGAGATTACCTTGTGAATTGACTTCGGTTCATCCGGTGTTCCATGCCTCCATGCTGAAGAAGTGTATCAGTGATCCTGAGTCCATCCATCCTATTGAGTGTCTAGGTGTGCAAGAGAACCTCTACTATGAGGAGGTTTTGGTTGAAATCCTTAATAGACAAGTAAAGAAGTTAAGGAACAAGGAGGTGGCTTCCGTAAAGGTGTTTTGGAAGAAAAACCTAGTTGATAACTAGGTTAGTCGTTCCTATTTATAGTAAAAATAATGAGTTTATTTGAAGTTGCCTTGATTTTTGGTAAAATATTGAAATATATGTTTTGTTATAGTGGTTCAAAGTGAACTATGCCTATAGAAGTTAAAGTTTTCAAAAAACAATGCTCTTTTACTTTATTTGAACTTATGTGGTGTATTTTGGTATGTTGTGCCTTCATGATTTGTATTGAGCATGTTGATATGTGTTGAAGAAAGCTTTTGCATAAGTGAATACACATTAGTGAATATTGAGCTCTTATGAGTTCAAAATGATGTTTTGAGTTGTATTGTGTAAAAAGTCATGTGGTTATGTTGATGTGAATTGTAACTCATGTTTTTATATGTTGTTTTTGGTTTGGCTGCTAGTCTTGAATCTATTCCTTCCTTTCAAAGGATTTTAGTGTCATTAGGGGACAAATGTTCCTAAGTGGGGGATAATGTAATACTCTGAAAGTCTAAAGTCTAATCTAGATCCTAAAATGAGTGTCTAAGGGTTGTAAAACTATTTTAAGGTCTAATATAATGTATTATTTATGAATTTTTTGAATCAAATCATCAAGAAACGTCCACGATATCCGAAAACTAGTCCAAGAGGTGCTAGTGTTTCTTAGCCTATTTGACTAGGTTTTAGGAATTGGAATTCGATGGAATTTGGTAGTAAGGTGTCTAATACGCATTAGAATTGGTTTATAGTCAAAGCGTCCGAGTATTATTCCCCAAGGACCAACAAGGGTCCTTTAGGAGGACCCTTCCAATTTGGCCAAAAGTTATCTAGAGACAGTGTCTACCAACGTAGGTAGACAACGGGGCGTCGATTGCCTCCGTGGATGGTCACTTAGACATTTTGCCAAAATGCCATTTTGGAAAATCTCTGTCGCAAACAACGGACCTGCAGGTTTTTTGGTCCCAAGGTCCTCCAACTGACCTACGACCCGTAGGTCGGTGTCTCGTAGGTCAGACATATGTGCCTTGTCATAATATGGTTATGTAAATGTGCTAACCTCAAATGTATGAATTGTATTGAAAATACAATACTGATGCAATTCTCTTTGAGCTATGACTATGACTATATAAGGGGTAGACCCCAAAGACCTAAAACTAAGTTATGATTGATAATGAAAGACATTTCAAGAAGTGACTCTACCTTAGCACCGAGTTAACTAGAAGTGAGGAGTGAACCTTACCACATAGCGAAGGTAGGGTGACTATTGTACTCATGAGATTGGAGACTATAATGCATGTTGCATAAAGTGGGTCCCAACTACATCTCCTAGTTCTTGAACTATGTTACCCCCATATAAATATTAGCTAGTGGATCCACATAGATGCTATGTTCATGTTTTTGTACTACCTTGGCAAGTAATCCACCTTCTTTCGGTGTAAGATTCCATGATACCAGATTCCACATTAGCTCATGTAGTATATGTCGATTAAGGCAAGATGTTTCCAAAAGGTAAAATGAAGTAATAAAGTGAACTCTAACTAGGATGACCTAAGGGGTTTGGCTTAGTCTAGGTAGGGGTGTGAAATTCTACCTATACATTGCACTAGTTAGCCTTTAGGGAAGTCTTAGAAGGATGTTCTTATGTGCTTATGTGATTATAAATGTAAATGACATGTATATGTTGATTATAACATCCGGGGAGCACCCCCTAGAAGTAACATGGTGTAGTTGACCTCTCGGATGTCTTATACAAGCCCATAGTTATCATTCATCGCATTGACATAGTAAATTTAGCGGAAAATTTAAAACATTCTTAGCACATCATATGGTAGAACATTACTTCATATATATAAAACATAAGTCATAATACATATATAGACCTTAAGTCTCTTTGCCATATTAGACTCGACAACATTAGAATATATTAGGGACACGGCCCTTAAGACATATTACATAACTATACAATATTTAAACACTTTACAGTAAAGACATAAGTAGGAGATCCTTGAACTTAAGGATTCCTTTCATTGAGCTTGGAAATTATTTATCAAGCTCTTCACCATTCAATACATCCTTTAAGCATCCATAATCTATAGTTTGTGTAAAAACTAGAGAAGAATGGGATTAGTACAATAATGCACTAAGTATGACAACCATGCATTTAAAAGGGATATTTTCTTGAAATCATACTTCATGTCTTTTTGAGTAAATCTTTACAAAACCTTTATCCAATAGCATTTATATCATTCACATACTTCATATAAACATATTCAAAGGCCAAACATTTCGTAAGATCCTATATAGAATTTATTACATTTTCAAGTCACATTACGGTGAACTATTTCCTCCTTTACAGTGAGCATTCTTTTCTATTTCCTTAACCTTCCAAGTAACCCTCTAGTGATACTTGGTGCAATGCATCACCTTAAGGCCACTAGGAAACATACATATCATCTACACAAGGTAACACATACCATCATAGAAGTATAATACTACATAGAGATATTTAAGCCAACACCATAGGACTATTACAGTATGTTACATTCAATTTGCACATATACCAACTTCACTTCACAACAATGCATTATAAGACCTTACTCATAATCCTACTCTAAGTCTACTAGTTGAATGTATATGTGAAGCCCCATAACCTCAAACATACTTAGTAAACCTATCATAAGACCACAAATATTACTATCCAATTCATACATCAACAAGTGAAGACAACTTCATTCATGTGAAAACAAGACCTTCATCATATAGTCATTTAGACCAACATAGTGTATAAAAAGGATAAGATCACATCATCTAGACTCATACCATGCACATCTTCATGACAAGTAGACAAATACTACCATACCATGCATAAAGACATATTCATAACTATACACCTTAGAACACCTTCCTAGAACTTCCTAAGGAGCTACTTGTGCAATGTCTAGATGGGTTCATTACTTCCACCTATCCTAATTAACTTCCCTTAAGTCATTCTAGTTAGGGTCCTAACCATTTACTTCCATTGTCCATTTTACATTAGAGAAACTATAGCCTTAACCCACACTAATACCATGGGTGCTAAACATGCAATTTGGTGTTGTTGAGCCTTACACCAAGGGAAGGTGTTCCTACCTAGCAAAGGTAGAAAATTAACACATGCTAGCATATTAGGTGATATCACTTGCTAGATCCTATGTGGCAAGCATAGTTTATGGGACTTGGGGGCTATCATGGAAACATCACTCTACACCCTTTTTGGGTCATGAGGCTATCCACCCCGTGAGGACCGTAGTGAAACCTACCTCCCCTATTTGGGAAAGTGTTACTCCCTCACATGAGAACCGTAGTGAACCCTACCTTCCCTATGTTGGAAAGTGTCACCCCCTCATCTACAAGTTCACTAGGTGCTAAGCTGAGTTCCCTTTTGAAAAATCCTTTATTATCATTTCTTTATAAAACATATGTTTAGGAGAGTCATCCCCTCATATTCTTAACTTATAGGTCATAGATGAGAGTTCATCAACCTAATTCATGTGAGAAACCCTTTCACATGGACATAACATATGTATTAGCACTATCTGGTTAAGGATACACTTGAGCACACCTTTCAAGTCTCCTTTATTGACTAGACCATCATTCATGTGTGTTTGTGTATACATATATGTGAGCAAACCTTTCACAGAACACATTAAGACCACACAAGACCATACATTCATATTCATGCACATAGAAACCAACCCTAGGAGCTATCCTATCAAGGTAGTGCAATGCATAAACAAGGTTCCATACCCTTGCCCATACTAGTACACCTATAAAGTCATCCTAGTTAAGGAAACATACCATACTTCACATAAATATACTTTACATACATAGTAGTAGACACTAGTGAATATGAGAACCACCTTTCATTAGACACTATGAACATTTACTACATTGTAAGCATGCATGAAGTGTGAGTGTGTGTGTACATTAATCAACATGATCACATAATGGATATAGACAACTCATTGAGGAATCCACCCTCTTAAGACCATATTACCCTTTCAAACATAGACCACACAACACAATTTAGCATATGAGACGAGTCCTCTTCACATTACACTTAAGACTTCTAACTTTGGCTATCCATGCATTCACATAGGGGTACATAATTAAGAGATTATTAAACACTTTAATTCATCAATTGCAGCACCTACACTTTACCCTAACATGGATATACACGTGCTTATAGAATAGCCATTCAACCTAAATCACACCTAGAACAGGAAATAGGCATAACCTTCACATAGTATCATCATAAGCACATATTCATATGTTCATCAATTTGCCTTCAAGGCCATGTTCAACACATATATAATGACAATAAAGTAAACACCTCCACCATAAGTGGACCATACCACACAATGTCGTACAAGGCTTCATCAACTACAATACTATAAGGAAAGTAGAGGAGATAAGCATTCTTACCAATTTCTCACCCTTTGATCATCATTGATCAATAAACCTTATTTACCAAAAATTCATATATATAGGTAAGTAGCTATATGTACTTTAATCATAAAAGAAACCATGTACAAGTTGCTACAAAGTCATGGTACCATCTAAGACAATATATCACATATATGGTAGAAAGAAGAGGGTTATAGGTCATCAAGTAACTTCCCTAGTTTAGTTCATCAATCATATTGTATCATTAATATTTATTTAAGGCAGTAGATAAAGAAATCATAGCCTAGATGAGATTTTACTACAATTACCAATAAGTTCGAGATCCCTGTGAACATGCTTCATATTAGGAATTCATGGAAGAGGAACTTGCTTTAGTTAATCCTATTCAAACTATCCTGCATTGGTCCATATTATATAATAAACACACATCCTAGACAGTACACCTAAGCATATTAACATACTCAAAATCCACTTTTATACAATTAAGGACCAACTTTACAGTGTTTACACTTTACTACTTAATAGCTTACGAGAAACTAGATAAATTCATGCTAATTCTTCTTTATTCTGATCATACGAGATTCCCATCCATAATTCATTCTTAATATTAACCTAAAAGAGTGTCTACAACCAAATTAACATATTCCAAAATCTTACAACAATCAACATGAAGCCAAACATACAATGATCACATAAAGGAATGTATTAGTCAAATTCAAATCTTCATATAATGATACACATGGATCCTTCATCATCAATTAAACATTAATTCACGTAAATAACAGTAGGTATAACCACTTCAACGCAATAGAATCACAATTCAATCGATAACAAGTCAAGATCACAAAGCCCATGCAAGGACTAAATCGATTTAGGGAAGGAACATGGGTTCATCATGCAATTGGAGTAAAGTAACGTTCAAACCAATACATTAACATCAATTCATATTATTTAACCATTTAAAACGTTCTTATAAAGAACCCATGGCTAGATTGAAGAAGAAGAACTTTGATCATGAAATCTCCTTTGAAACTTTGAGATTTACTCTCTAGATGGAAGGATAACTAGAGATCAAGGATCACCATACCTTTGTCTAGTTGCAAAACCTATAAAACTTGGTGATTCATCCATGGAAATCCAAGCTCTATGCTGTTCTTGAGCTTCACCAACAATGGTGGTTTCTAGGGAGAATATTTTTGGAGGGAAAGGTTCAATTTGTGTGAGTTGGTTTAGGAATGGGCTGATCACGTTTTTGATCACTTAAATACACCCAAAAATAACCAAATAAATCATGTGGGATCTGGTTAGCACGTGGGGTGAATTTCCCATTCACCCCTTTAATGAAACAGTGCACAGGCAGTGGCACCAGGCCACCATCGACGGACCCAATCAACTGGCCGTTGGTCAATCGACTGCCCGTCCTTTGGCTTCCGTCGATTGGTCCTTGGCCAATTTTTTGGTTGAGACCTGCCCAAGATAAGTATCAATCGACGATACCTTACCTACGGGCTGTTGGTCAACCAATTGGCCGTCGTTTGGCCCGTCGATTGACATAGCCAAGGCAGTGTCTCAACCAGCCTTGGGTCCTTCTTATGGGCCCTTTTGCAGGGCCCTTTTGAAGTTGTACCTAGACTTTTTCCACGTAAATACAACCCGTAACAAGTTTTAGACCTCCCACATAAGTTTTACCCAAAAAACATACTCGCAACACCTCTAAACATGCAAATCCCAATCAAGACACACACATGCATGTCTTAAGGCTCTCTTTCGAATGTCCTGGGCGTTCTTGGACGTTTGACCTCTTAACTTCTCAAAACTTCATATAATACCATCAAACATCATTAAAACTATTTTTAAGACTTCATAAGCTCATTTCATACAACTTTAAGCATGCATAGACACATGAGGCACATAGGTGACTAGTCGTCAAATGTCTTGGTCGTCCCTTGATGTTTGACTTTTAAATCACCTCAAACTTTGAACACTGCCTCTAAACCATATTATAAGTCATTTTAGGACCTTATAACCTTAGTACAAACATGTTAGGCTCTAGACGCCCTAACTCATTTTGGGGGTCTTACAATATCTCCCACTTGGGACCATTCGTCCTCGAATGACACTTAGAACACTTAAGTCACAACAAGAACTTTTTAATGAAGAACAGAGAAGTTCAACACATTCATAACATAATCACGCAGAAGTTAATGCACCAATCTTACAAGGAACACAACTTCAATTCATTTTAGCACTCAATGCACACAAACAAGCAAAACTCTTAATCACTCACTCTGTAATGCATCCAACACAAGGCTCTTATCATGTTCATAGGAGGAACATAATTCTCCTAATCATAATATGGTCATTAGACTTCCTTTTATTAAGAGTTCATCATTTAAATCCACACATAGTGTCACATCACGAAACCACAACCTAGAAGTTAGGGTGGAATCTTGGATTGCGACCGGCGTCGTCGACCTCTCGGAGGTCAAAGACAAGCCCTTTCGTACCATTCATTGCACACATGTATGAAAATTAGTGCGGAATTAAAACTTTTCACACGAAATAAAAATACTTCAAAATATCTATTTTATAGAAAAACATAATGAAAGGCTAAGTCTCAAAGTCGCCATCTTAGACATAGGAATATATTGGGATACAGCCCATACTTCAACATATAGAAAATAGCTAAATCTATTACAATACTTTTCAATAAGTAAAACTAAACATCAAGATGTCCTCGAATCTAGTGAGTACATACCAACTCTCTACTTGAATGAACACTAGTCCAAGCTTCGACATCGAGAATCCTCTCAAACACCACCTACACCTTTTGAAATAGACAAAATGTATGGAATTAGTACAAACACTTGTACTAAGTATGGAGTAATGCATAAAATCATGATAAAAAGATATTTATATAAAACATGCTCTTTTTTATTAAAACATCATAGCATAAGTATAAGAACAACATTTAACACCTTAGAAACATATAAGATATCACATAAGCGTTTAATCAAATATTGAAGAACATTACAGTGAACTAAGTTCCACTTCACAGTAACCCCTTTTAACTTACATCCTTCTGACCAAAAGTTATCCTAAGACTCACTTAAGTGAGACTAAGAGAGACCGCCCATACACCCTCTCTAAGCACACCTGAATGATCCTTAAGACTACCGAAGATAAGATTGTTCCCTTTTCCTTTCATTAACTCCCCATCTAAGGTTACTCTAAGATCACCTAAGTAGGACAAGAAGAGACCACCCATACACCCTCTTCAAGCTTCCCTAAGCAACCCTCAAAGCTACCCTAGATAGAGCACATTCTATTCATCATACCTTAGCTAATGTGATGATCATTCATTAAGTCAACTAAAAGACATTTCATTCATAATTGACTTCACATAATGGTCTTGGAAAGAACTAGGGACTCACATACTAATATCTTCAAAGTCTAGTCGTGGAATGTCTAGATAGCGTCCCATTCCACTACCTAAACTTCCTAGAACTTATCCAACACTAGCATGTATCCCACATGATGAGAATAGACATTAACCGACATAGACCATACTAGCTAGGCATAGAATCCGGAATCATAAACCTACTCAGATGGAGGGTGTTCTACTTCCAAAGGGTAGAACTAAGACACATCCCATATAGGCACATGGTTAAGGAATATCAAGGTCTTTTATGTACTCTAGTTTCATTCTCAAGTAGAGGTACATTGTACTCTAGTCTCCTTCTTAAGTAGAGCTACAAACCATAACATATTCACTCGGTGCTAGCCTTTGTTCTCATAGAGTAAGTTCAATATAAGGGACATATGAAAAGGTACTATGTCTTAGTCATTACCTAGTCATAATGCACCTACCAAAGATGGGTCTAGAAGGCTGCCATTCAATGGTCTATAAGGATAGCTCATTCTTAACCTTCTTTCTATATAGAAGATTCCACATATTAGTCATGCTTAGAAGGGCACCATCTTAGGGCTACCGATCCTAGACTTTAATTAAACATTTATCCATACACATACAAAACAAAGGTGCCTAAGCCTACTAAATCAAGATGTTCATATTCATCATATCCATGTATCAAGTAAGGGACATAATATACCAAAACAAGACACATCATTAATTCACATTAGCACATATAACATATCATTCTTTGAAGCACTTAGAAATGACCCTTATCATCCTTATGTCATCATATATGTTACTATAACATCATCAATATAACCATCATATACTGATATAGTCAAGTAGGAATAATCATGTATCAACTTTTAGACTACACATAAACACATAGTCATAATAAAAAATGATCACCTAATATCCATAGAAGAACACATACTTTCACATTACTAGCATGTAGATATATACAATCATACTTCACATAATCAATTACACAAATCATCATAATGCTTCAAGTAGTGCCGACAAGGCCATGATAATCAATATACTTAAAATAACGCTGACAAGGCCACATCAATAACTTAACACCGCCACCATAAGTGGACCATACCAATCACAACATAATTGAAGTCAAATTAACATAAAATAAATAGAATTAGGGCAGCGTACCACCAATCCATTCGCACCACTTCAACCCATGTCTAAATCATACATTTCAATATCATAAGGCCCTTACCCATGGCCATGAACATCAATTCAAAGTATAAATCATAATACTAGGTGAAACTAGGTCAATTCAATATATATTTAACAATATAAGACCAATTAGACATCAATTTAATACAATTCTTACATTATTAGAAATCCCATAAGAAACTACACATTAATTCATAAACATTAGACCAATATCAAGTAACCCATAAGTTAGTCAAAATCTAGGTTTAATCAATTTCATGGGTTCATATGTTAATTGAGTTAAAATCATATTAATAACCACAATTCAATCACTAAACAATGATTAAAAACCTTTAATGCAAGAACCCATGGTAGATCATGAAAAAGGTCAATTCATCTTTTTAAAACATTAGAAAACATCTTTTAAAGTTGGGCTCCTTGATGAAATCAGTTTCAAGGATCAAAATCCTATCCTTTATAGGTTAAAATCCATGAAATTTGGTGAAGAAATCAATGAAGAACTTCAATCTTAGCTTCAACCTTACCCGTTTTTAAAGAATCTTGACAAATCTTGAATTTTATTGAATGGAGTCTTCTACATTGATTTTTTTCTTGAGGTTTTGCCGTAGGGTTTGAGATAGAAGAGAATGATGAATTTAGATGGAATTAGGATTATGTAAGGTTTTATAAGACTTGTGAAACCCGTTTTATTTAGGTTTTCCTAGTGGGAAAACGAGAGGAAATTACCTTAATTACTATTTTTCCCGCGGCCAAAACGGGACTGCACCATACTATTCACTAAAATGGTCATAATTTTTTGCCCAAAAACTAGATTGATGCGAAACTGGTGGCATTGAAAGAGGATTCAAATAACTTTAATTTGATAGGTCATAGCTCACGTAACTCTTAATATTCTAAGAGATATGGTCGTTTGAAGTTTACCAAAATAAAATCTTATGCCTAAACTTAATTGGTAAGGAAACATTCAACTCTACTTTGTGCAAGGTTTTTCTAATGACCTTAATTGATATTGAAAATCGTTCGCACACTAAGAAATTTACCTTAAAACCTAAGAAAATTAAGAGTCACTCAATATGACTTAAGAGTCACTCAGTATGACCTTATACGAAAATTTAAGAATTGCTAGGGCTTAACTTAGAAAATTTTGGGATCTTACAATCTCCCCCACTTGGACAACATTCATCCTCGAATGAAACTTGACACTCTCCGAACACTTCCAACAGTAAAGATTCAGTTAACAACTCTCAACCATACCACATAACACATTATACAACACACAATCGAGGAGAAAACATCAATTTCACATAATCAAGAAAATCACAACACGAGAAGATAGAAACAATTCTACAACTCATCATGCTATAAAACTCACATTTTCAATTCATATAGGAGGAACTTCCTTCTCCACATAATATCATGCTCATATACATCAGTTATATACAAATCTTAACCATTTTTCATGAAAGAACGATTTAGCCAAATTTTCAAAACCTTTAGAGTAAACACCAATTTATTTACAGTGAAACATGCTCAAATTTCCAATAATGTAACTCTTAAGCAATTTATGATGGAAACATAACAATATGAGAGATAAAACCATATAAACTCACTTTAAAATATAATCATAACTTCATGAAATGCACAATGCAAGGAATCAATGAATTTCAATTTCAACTAGACTCCTAAACACAATGCAACATGCAACATGCTACTATGACATTCTATCTTCTCAAGCTTGAATTGAATAGAAGAGATGAGACAACAAATCACTATTCTGCTACTCACCATACTCTCCCCCACTTAGAAGGAACTCATATAACTAAAGAGAGAAAACTATAACTTACCAGCTTCATCATCATCATCCGGTTTTGTTCCTTTGTCTCGGAGAGCATAGAAGCAATTCCTCTTTGGATCACCACCATCCGGAACATTAGGAGGAACTTTCTTGGCCTCTCTCCCTCTAGATGCAATAGTAGGACAATCTCTCACCTTGTGATCATCCTTTCCACAACCAAAGCACCCACTAGTATCGGCTAGACACTTCCCAAAGTGCTTCTTCCCACAAGTAGCACAAGTAGGCTTAACCACTTGGGAACCACCACCTCTCTGATAGTTAGCTTTAGGATCACTAGAACCATCTTGATTTGGAGCCCTCTTCTTAAACCTATGTTGAACTTTCTCATCGATTCTTCCCCTCTTAGCATCTCTATTTCATCTCCTAAGTTTAGACTCTTAACTGGATTGTGCATACACCATCAAGTTAGATAGAGTCATATCACCATGGAGCATGGTTGTACGACACTCTTCCTTCACCATATTCGAAAGACCGGTCAAGAACCTACTCATCTAATCCCTAGGGTTAGACACCGAGGAAGGAGCATACTTATACAATAGGATAAACTTTAAGAAATACTCCACAATACTCATGCTACCTTGCCTAAGTACTAGTTTATAACCTTATGCTCTGATACCAAGCTTGTACAATCCCGAAACCACACCCTAGAAGTTAGGGTGCAATCTTTGATTGCGACCGGCGTCGTCGACCTCTCGGAGGTCTAAGACAAGCCCTTTCGTACCATTCATTGCATACATGTATGAAAAGTAGTGGAAAACTAAAACTTTTCACACGAAATAAAAATACTTCAAAATATATCTTTTAAAGAAAAACATAATAAAAGGCTAAGTCTCAAAGTCACCATATTAGACATAGGAATATATTGGGACACGACCCATACTTCAACATATAGAAAATAGCTAAGTCTATTACAATACTTTTCAATAAGGAAAACTAAACATCAAGATTTCCTCGAATCTAGTGAGGACATACAAACTCTCTACTTGAATGAACACTAGTCCAAGCTTCAACTTCGAGACTCCTCTCAAACGCCACCTAAGCCTTTTGAAATAGACAAAATGTATGGAATTAGTACAAACACTTGTACTAAGTATGGCATAACACATAAAATAATGATAAACGGACATTTATATAAAACATGCTCTTTTTTATTAAAACATCATAGCATAAGCATAAGAACAAAATTTAACACATTAGAAACATATGAGATATCACATAAACATTTAATCAAATATTGAAGAACATTACAGTGAACTAAGTTCCACTTTACAGTAACCCCTTTTAGCTTACATCCTTGTCACCAAAAGTTATCCTAAGACTCACTTAAGTGAGACTTAGAAAGACCGCCCATAAACCCTTTCTAAGCACAACTGAATGATCCTTAAGACTAACTAAGATATGATTGTTCCCTTTTCCTTTTGTTAAATCCCCACCTAAGGTTACTCTAAGATTCACCTAAGTAGGAAAAAAAGAGACCACCCATACACCCTCTTCAATCTTCCCTAAGCAACCCTCAAAGCTACCCTAGATAGAGCATATTCTATTCATCATACCTTAGCTAAAGTCGTGATCGTTCCTTAAGTCAATTAAAATACATTTCATTCATTATAGACTTCACATAATTGTCTTGAAAAGACCTAGGGACTCACATACTAATATCTTCAAAGTCTAGTCGTGCAATGTCTAGATAGCGTCTCATTCCACTACCTAAACGTCCTAGAACTTATCCAACACTAGCATGTATCCCACATGATGAGAATAGGCAATAACCGACATAGACCATACTAGCTAGGCATGGAATCCGGAGTCATAAACCTACTCCAATGGAGGGTGTTCTACTTTCCAAGGGTAGAACTAAGACACTTCCCATGTAGGCACATGGTTAAGGAATATCAAGGTCTTTTATGTACTCTAGTGTCAATCTCAAGTAGAGGTACATTGTAATCTAGTCTCCTTCTTAAGTAGAGATACAAACCATAACATATTCACTCGATGCTAGCCTTTGTTGTCATAGAGTAAGTTCAATATAAGGGACATATGAAAAGGTACCATCTCTTAGTCATTACCTAGTCATAATGCACCTACCAAAGATGGGTCCACTAGGGCTGCCATTCAATGGTCTATAAGGATAGCTCATTCTTAACCTTCTTTCTATATAAAATATTCCACATTATTAGTCATGCTAAGAAGGGCACCATCTTAGGTCTACCGATCCTAGACTTTCATTAAACATTCATCCATACACATACAAGACAAAGGTGCCTAAGCCTACTAAGTCAAGATGTTCATATTCATCATATACATGTATTAAGTGAGGGACGTAATCTACCAAAACAAGACACATCATTAATTCACATTAGCACATATAACATATCATTCATTGAAGCACTTAGGAATGACCCTTATCATCCTTATGTCATCCTATACGTTACTATAACATCATCAATATAACCATCATATACTCATATAGTCAAGTAGGAATAATCATGTATCAACTTTAAGACTACACACATAAACACATAGTCATAATCCAACATGATCACCTAATATCCATAGAAGAACACATACATTCACATTACTACTATGTAGATAGATACAATCATACTACACATAATCAATTACACAAATCATCATAATACTTCAAGTAGTGCCGACAAGGCCATGATAATCAATATACTTAAAATAACGCCGACAAGGCCACATCAATCACATGACACCGCCACCATAAGTGGACCATACCAATCACAACATAATTCAAAGTATAAATCATAATACTAGATAAAACTAGGTCAATTCAATATATATTTATCAATCTAAGACCAATTAGACATCAATTGATTAAAAGTATTACATCATTAGAAAACCCATAAGAAACTACACATTAATTCATAAACATTAGACCAATATCAAGTAACCCATAAGTTAGTCAAAATCTAGGGTTCATCAATTTCACTTGTTCATAGGTTAATTAAGTTAAAATCATATTAATAACCACAATTCAATCACTAAACAATGATTAAAAACCTTTAATGCAAGAACCCATGGTAGATCATGAAAAAGGTCAATTCATCTTTTGAAAACTTTAGAAAACATCTTTTAAAGTTGGGCTCCATGATGAAATCAGTTTCAAGGATCAAAAGCCATACCTTTATTGGATAAAATCCACGAAATTTGGTGAAGAAATCAATGAAGAACTTCAATCCTAGCTTCAACCTTGCCCGTCTTTAAAGAATCTTGACAAATCTTGAATTTTATTGAATGGAGTCTTCTACATTAATTTTTTTCTTGAGGTTTTGTCCTAGGGTTTGAGAGAGAAGAGAATGATGAATTTAAAGATGGAATTAGGATTATGTAAGGTTTTATAAGACTTGTGAAACCCGTTTTATTTAGGTTTTCATAGTGGGAAAACAAGAGGAAATTACCTTAATTACTATTTTTCCCACGGCCAAAACGGGATTGCACCATACTATTCACTAAAATGGTCATAACTTTTTGCTCGAAAACTAGATTGATGCGAAACTGGTGGCATTGAAAGAGGATTCAAATAACTATAATTTGATAGGTCATAGCTCACGTAACTCTTAATATTCTAAGAGATATGGTCGTTTGAAGTTTAACCAAATAAAATCTTATGCCTAAACTTAATTGGTAAGGAAACATTCAACTCTACTTTGTGCAAGGTTTTTCTAATGACCTTAATTGATATTGAAAATCGTTCGCACACTAAGAAATTTACCTTAAAACCTAAGAAAATTAAGAGTCACTCAATATGACTTAAGAGTCACTCAGTATGACCTTATACGAAAATTTAAAAATTGCTAGGGCTTAACTTAGAAAATTTCGGGATCTTACAATCTCCCCCACTTGGACAACATTCGTCCTCGAATGACACTTGACACTCTCCGAACACTTCCAACAGTAAAGATTCAGTTAACAACTCTCAACCATACCACATAACACATTATACAACACACAATCGAGGAGAAAACATCAATTTCACATAATCAAGAATATCACAACACAAGAAGATAGAAACATTTCTATAACTCATCAGGCTATAAAACTCACATTTTCAATTCATATAGGAGGAACTTCCTTCTCCACATAATATCATGCTCATATACATCAGTTATATATACATCTTAACCATTTTTCATGAAAGAACGATTTAGCCAAATTTTCAAAACCTTTAGAGTAAACACCAATTTATTTACAGTGAAACATGCTCAAATTTCCAATAATGTAACTCTTAAGCAATTTATGATGGAAACATAACAATATGAGAGATAAAACCATATAAACTCACTTCAAAATATAATCATAACTTCAGGAAATGCACAATGCAAGGAATCAATAAATTTCAATTTCAACTAGACTCCTAAACACAATGCAACATGCAACATGCTACTATGACATTCTATCTTCTCAAGCTTGAATTGAATAGAACAGATGAGACAACAAATCACTATTCTACTACTCACCATACTCTTCCCCACTTAGAAGGAACTCATATAACTAAAGAGAGAAAACTATAACTTATCGGCTTCATCATCATCATCCAGTTTTGTTTCTTTGTCTCGGAGAGAATACAAGCGATTCCTCTTTGGGCAGCACCATCCAGAATATTAGGAGGAACTTTCTTGGCCTCTATCCCTCTAGCTGCAATAGTAGGACAATCTCTCACCTTGTGATCATCCTTTCCACAACCAAAGCACCCACTAGTACCGGCTAGACACTTCCCAAAGTGCTTCTTCCCACAAGTAGCACAAGTAGGCTTAACCACTTAGGAACCACCACCTCTCTCATAGTTAGCTTTAGGATCACTAGAACCATCTTGATTTGGAGACCTCTTCTTAAACCTATGTTGACCTTGCTCATCGGTTCTTCCCCTCTTAGCATCTCTATTTCTCCTCCCAAGTTTAGACTCTTCAATGGATTGTGCATACACTATCAACCTAGATAGAGTCATATCACCATGGAGCATGGCTGTACGACACTCTTCCTTCACCATATACGAAACACCAGTCAAGAACCTACTCATCTCATCCCTAGCGTTAGAAACCGAGGATGGAGCATACTTAGACAATATAGGATAAACTTTAAGGAATACTCCTCAACACTCATGTTACCTTGACTAAGGTTTATAAATTCTTCAATCTTAACCTACCTCCTCTCACGGGGAAAGTACCTTTCTAAGAATGCTTCCTTAAACTCTTACCACTCTAAGGCACCCGATTCAACCGATCTACTATCCTTCCACTGTGTAAACCATATTTGAGCAACATCTTTCAATTGATACGAAGCTAACTCCGCTTTCTCCCTATAATTCACTCCCATTGCATGCACTATCTTATACACCTCATCAAAGAAAGCTTGGGGATCTTCTCCCACCTTAGAACCAAAGAAGGTAGGAGGATTCATCCTCACAAAGTCCCTCAATCTAGAGGTCATAGTACTCTCCATAGCATTCACCCTAGGCCCAATGTCTCTATACACTTCATTTGTCATAGCTCGGGCTAGGCTAAGGAGAGACTCTCTAATCTCCCCATTAGCCTTTTCCGGATTAACTACCAAAACCTCATTATCTCCTTCGACAATAGGGACTTGATCATCTTGATCACCTTGAACATCTTGAGGAACCTGCTCAACTTGTGGCACATGTCCACCTCGGGGAGGAAGTCCCTCATTCACTTCATTCTCCTCAACTCTCCTAGCTGGTGTCCTCCTCGTATTCATCTTCCTAGAAACACAAGGAAAACTATAAGAAAAGGACACTCATAACTTTTAAACTCTACGGCACGACATAGGAGTAGAAAAAAGGGAAACTCTATCGTCCTATACCCTCTCGCCCATAGATGTGTCGCGACTCACACCGATGGTCAAGACTCTATTAGACGTGTCTTTTTGAGACTTTTTGATTCCTAAGTACTACTTCATAATCTTATGATCTGATACCAAGATTGTCACATCTCGAAACCACACCCTAGAAGTTAGGTCAATCTTGGATTGGGACCGGCATCGTCGACCTCTAGGAGGTCTAAGACAAGCCCTTTCGTACTATTCATTGCATACATGTATGAAAAGTAGTGCGAAATTAAAACTTTTCACATGAAATAAAAATATTCCAAAATATCTCTTTTATAGACAAACATAATGAAAGGCTAAGTCTCAAAGTCGCCATATTAGACATAGGAATATATTGGGACACGGACCATACTTCAACATATAGAAAATAGCTAAGTCTATTACAATACTTTTCAATAAGGAAAATTAAACATCAAGATGTCCTCGAATCTAGTGAGTGCATACCAACTCTCTACTTGAATGAACACTAGTACAGGCTTCAACTTCGAGACTCCTCTCAAACGCCACCTACAACTTTTGAAATAGACAAAATGTATGGAATTAGTACAAACACTTGTATTAAGTATGGCGTAATGCATAAAATTATGATAAATGGACATTTATATAAAACATGATCTTTTTTATTAAAACATCATAGCATAAGCATAAGAACAAAATTTAACACCTTAGAAACATATAAGATATCACATATGCATTTAATCAAATATTGAAGAACATAACAGTGAACTAAGTTCCACTTCACAGTAACCCCTTTTAGCTTACATTCTTCTCACCAAAAGTTATCCTAAGACTCACTTAAGTGAGAGTAAGAGAGACCGCCCATACACCCTCTCTAAGCACACCTGAATGATCCTTAAGACTACCTAAGATAAGATTGTTCCCATTTCCTTTCATTAACTCCCCACCTAAGGTTACTCTAAGATCACATAAGTAGGACAAGAGGAGACCACCCATACATCCCCTTCAAGCTTACCTAAGCAACCCTAAAAGCTACCCTAGATAGAGCACATTATATTCATCATACCTTAGCTAAAGTCATGATCGTTCATTTAGTCAATTAAAAGACATTTCATTCATTATAGACTTCACATAATGGTCTTGGAAAGACCTAGGGACTCACATACTAATATCTTCAAAGTCTAGTCGTGCAATGTCTAGATACCGTCCCATTCCACTACCTAAACGTCCTAGAACTTATCCAACACTAGCATTTATCACACATGTTGAGAATAGTCAATGACTGACATAGACCATACTAGCTAGGCATGGAATATGGAGTCATAAACCTACTCCGATGGAGGGTGTTCTACTTGGCAAGGGTAGAACTAAGACACATCCCATGTAGGCACATGGTTAAGGAATATCAAGGTGTTTCATGTACACTAGTGTCATTCTCAAATAGAGGTAGATTTTACTCTAGTCTCCTTCTTAAGTAAAGCTACAAACCATAACATATTCACTTGGTGCTAGCCTTTGTTCTCATATAGTAAGTTCAATATAAGGGACATATGAAAAGGTATCATCTCTTAGTCATTACCTAGTCATAATGCACCTACCAAAGATGGGTCCACTAGGGCTGCCATTCAATGGTCTATAAGGATAGCTCATTCTTAACCTTCTTTCTATATAAAAGATTCCACATATTACTCATGCTTACAAGGGCACCATCTTAGGTCTACCGATTCTAGACTTTCATTAAACATTCATCCATACACATACAAAACCAAGGTGCCTAAGCCTACTAAGTCAAGATGTTCATATTCATCATATACATGTATCAAGTAAGGGACATAATCTACCAAAACAAGACACATCATTAATTCACATTAGCACATATAACATATCATTCTTTGAAGAACTTAGGAATGACCCTTATCATCCTTATGTCATCCTATACGTTAATATAACATCATCAATATAACCATCATATATTCATATAGTCAAGTAGGAATAATCATGTATCAACTTTAAGACTACACACATAAACACATAGTCATAATCCAACATGATCACCTAATATCCATAGAAGAACACATACTTTCACATTACTACCATGTATATAGATACAATCATACCACACATAATCAATTACACAAATCATCATAATACTTCAAGCAGTGCCGATAAGTCCATGATAATCAATATACTTAAAATAACGCCGACTAGGCCACATCAATCACATAACACCGCCACTATAAGTGGACCATACCAATCACAACATAATTGAAGTCTAATTAACATAAAATAAAGAGAATTAGGGCAGCGTACCACCAATCCATTCTCACTACTTCAACCCATGTCTAAATCATCCAATTCAATACCATAAGGCCCTTACCCATGGCCATGAAGATCAATTCAAAGTATAAATCATAATACTAGATGAAACTAGGTCAATTCAATATATATTTAACAATCGAAGACCAATTAGACATCCATTGAATAAAATTATTAAATCATTAGAAAGCCCATAAGAAACTACACATTAATTAGTAAACATTAGACTAATATCAAGTAACCCATAAGTTAGTCAAAATCTAGGGTTCATCAATTTCGTTGGTTCATAGGTTAATTGAGTTAAAATCATATTAATAACCAAAATTCAATCACTAAACAATGATTAAAAACCTTTAATGCAAGAACCCATGGTAGATCATGAAAAAGGTCAATTCATTTTTAAAACTTTAGTAAACATCTTTGAAAGTTGGGCTCCTTGATGAAATAATTTTCAAGGATCAAAAGGCATACCTTTATTGGATAAAATCAACGAAATTTGGTGAAGAAATAAATGAAGAACTTCAATCCTAGCTTCAACCTTACCCTTGTTTAAGGAATCTTGACAAATCTTGAATTTTCTTGAATGGAGTCTTCTACTTTGATTTTTTTCTTGAGGTTTTGCCCTAGGGTTTGAGAGAGAAGAGAATGATGAATTTAAATATGGAAATAGGATTATGTAAGGCTTTATAAGACTTGTGAAACCCGTTTTATTAAAGTTTTCCTAGTGGGAAAAGGAGAGGAAATTACCTTAATTACTATTTTCCCGCGGCCAAAACGGGACTGCACCATACTATTCACTAAAATGGTCATAACTTTTTACTCGAAAACTAGATTGATGCAAAATTGGTGGCGTTGGGAAGAGGATTCAAATAACTTTAATTTGATAGGTCATAGCTCACGTAACTCTTAATATTCTAAGAGATATGTTCGTTTGAATTTACCCAAATAAAATCTTATGCCTAAACTTAATTGGTAAGGAAACATTCAACTCTACTTTGTGCAAGGTTTTTCTAATGACCTTTATTGATATTGAAAATTGTTCGCACACTAACAAATTTACCTTAAAACCTAAGAAAATTAAGAGTCACTCAGTATGACTTAAGAGTCACTCAGTATGACCTTATACAGAAATTTAAGAATTGTTAGGGCTTAACTTAGAAAATTTCGGGATCTTACAATCTCCCCCACTTGGACAACATTCATCCTCGAATGACACTTGACACTCTCCGAAAACTTTCAACAGTAAAGATTCCATTAACAACTCTCCATCATACCACATAACACATTATACAACACACAATCGAGGAGAAAACACCAATTTCACATAATCAAGAAAATCACAACACAAGAAGATAGAAACAATTCTACAACTCATCAGGCTATAAAACTCACATTTTCAATTCATATAGGAGGAACTTCCTTATCCACATAATATCATGCTCATATACATCAGTTATATACACATATTAACCATTTTTCATGAAAGAACGATTTTGCCAAATTTTCAAAACCTTTACAGTAAACACCAATTTATTTACAGTGAAACATGCTCAAATTTCCAATAATGCAACTCTTAAGCAATTTATGATGGAAACATAACAATATGAGAGATAAAACCATATAAACTCACTTTAAAACATAATCATAACTTCAAGAAATGCACAATGCAAGGAATCAATGAATTTCAATTTCAACTAGACTCCTAAACACAATGCAACATGCAACATTCTACTATGACATTCTATCTTCTCAAGCTTGAATTGAGTAGAACAGATGAGACAACAAATCACTATTCTACTATTCACCATACTCTCCCCCACTTTGAAGGAACTCATATAACTAAAGAGATAAAACTATAACTTACCGGCTTCATCATCATCATCCGGTTTTGTTCCTTTGTCTCGGAGAGCATAGAAGTGATTCCTCTTTGGAGCACCACCATCCGGAACATTAGGAGGAACTTGCTTAACCTCTCTCCCTCTAGATTCAATAGTAGGACAATCTCTCACCTAGTTATCATCCTTTCCACAACCAAAGCACCCACTAGTACCGGCTAGACACTTCCCAAAGTGCTTCTTCCCACAAGTAGCACAAGTAGGCTTAACCACTTGGAACCACCACCTCTCTCATAGTTAGCTTTAGGAGCACTAGAACCATCTTTATTTGGAGCCCTCTTCTTAAACCTATGTTGAACTTGCTCATCGGTTCTTCCCCTCTTAGCATCTCTATTTCTCCTACCAAGTTTAGACTCTTCACTGGATTGTGCATACACCATCAAGCTAGATAGAGTCATATCACCATGGAGCATGGTTGTACGACACTCTTTCTTCTCCATATCCGAAACACCGGTCAAGAACCTACTAATCTCATCCCTAGGGTTAGACACCGAGGATAGAGCATACTTAGACAATAGGATAAACTTTAAGGAATACTCCTCAATACTCATGCTACCTTGTATAAGGTTTATAAATTCTTCAATATTCACCTCCCTCCTCTCACGGGGAAAGTACCTTTGTAAGAATGCTTCCTTAAACTCTTCCCACTCTAAGGGAATTAATGCAACCGGTCTACTATCCTTCCATTGAGTAAACCATATTTGAGCAACATCTTTCAATTGATACGAACCTAACTTCGCTTTCTCCCTAGAAGTCACTCCCATTGCATGCACTATCTTATACACCTCATCCAATAAAGCTTGAGGATATTCTCCCACCTTAGAACCAAAGAAGGTAGGAGGATTCATCCTCACAAAGACCCTCAATCTAGAGGTCATAGTACTCTCCATAGCATTCACCCTAGGAGAGATTCACTTGAGTTTTCATAGCTCGGGCTAGGGTAAGGAGAGCCTCTCTAATCTCCCCATTAGCCATTTCCGGGGGAACTACCGAAACCTCATTATCTCCTTCGACAATAGGGACTTGATCATATTGAGCACCTTGATCACCTTGAACATCTTGAGGAACCTGCTCAACTTGTGGCACATGTCCACCTTGGGGAGGAAGTCTTTCATTCACATCATTCTCCTCAACTCTCCTAGCTGGTGTCCTCCTCGTATTCATCTTCCTAGAATCATAAGGAAAACTATAAGAAAAGGACACTCATAACTTTTAAACTCTACGACACGACATAGGAGTAGAAAAGAAGGGAAACTCTATCATCCTATAGCCTCACGCCCATAGATGTGTCCGACTCACACCAACGGTCAAGACTCTACTAGACGTGGCTTTTTGAGACTTTTCGATTCCTAAGTACTACTTCATAACCTTATGCTCTAATACCAAGCTTGTCACATCCCAAAACCACACCCTAGAAGTTAGGGTGCAATATTTGATTGCGACCGGCGTCGTCGACCTCTCGGAGGTCTAAGACAAGCCCTTTTGTACCATTCATTGCATACATGTATGAAAAGTAGTTGGGAATTAAAACTTTTCACACAAAATAAAAATACTTCAAAATATCTCTTTTATAGAAAAACATAATAAAAGGCTAAGTCTCAAAGTCGCCATATTAGACATAGGAATATATTGGGACACGTCCCATACTTCAACATATAGAAAATAGCTAAGTCTATTACAATACTTTTCAATAAGGAAAACTAAACATCAATATTTTCTCGAATCAAGTGAGGACATACCAACTCTCTAATTGAATGAACACTAGTCCAAGCTTCAACTTCGAGACTCCTCTCAAATGCCACCTACACCTTTTGAAATAGACAATATGTATGGAATTAGTACAAACACTTGTACTAAGTATGGCGTAATACATAAAATCATGATAAACGGACATTTATATAAAACATGCTCTTTTTGATTAAAACATCATAGCATAAGCATAATAACAAAATTTAACACCTTAGAAACATATAAGATATCACATAAACATTTAATCAAATATTGAAGAACATTACAGTAAACTAAGTTCCACTTCACAGTAACCCCTTTTAGCTTACATCCTTCTCACAAAAAGTTATCCTAGGACTCACTTAAGTGATACTAAGAGAGACCGCCCATACACCCTCTCTAAGCACAATTGAATGATCCTTAAGACTACCTAAGATAAGATTGTTCCCTTTTCCTTTCATTAAGTGTCACATCCCGAAACCATACCCTAGAAGATAGGGTACAATCTTGGATTGTAACTGGCGTCGTCGACCTCTCGAAGGTCTAAGACAAGACTCTCATATCATTCATTGCATTGGCATAGTAAATTTAGCGGAAAATTTAAAACTTTTTATAGCACATCATATGCTAGAAACATCACATCATATATATATAAAATATAAGTCATAATACATATTTACACTCTAACCCTCTTTGCCATCTTAGACTCAATAACTTTAGAGTACATTAGGGACACGGCCCATAAGACACATTACATAACTATACAATTTTTAAAGACTTTAGATTAAAGACGTAAGTAGGACATCCTTGAACTTTAAGGATTCCTTTCATTGAGCTTGGGAATCATCTATCAAGCTCTTCACCATTCAAGACATCCTTTAAGCATCCATCACCTACACTTTGTGTAAAATGTAGAGAAGAATGGGATTAGCACAAGAATGTACTAAGTATGTCAACCATGCAAAACATGCATTAAAAGGGACATTTTGTTTGAAATCATACTTCATGCCATTTTGAGTAAATCATAATAAAACCTTTATAAATAGCATTTATATCATTCACATACTTCATAGAAACACAATCCAAGGCCAAACATCATAGAAACCACTTATAGAATTTAAGTACAATTTGAGGTCACTTTACAGTGAGCTCCATCACCTTTACAGTGAACTCTTCCTTTTAATTCATTAGCCTCCCAAGTAATCCTTTAGGGATACTTGGTTCAATGTATCACCTTAAGACCACAAGGGAACACCATAAATATCATCTACACAAGATAATACATACCATCATAGAAATATAGTACAACATAAACATAGTTAAACCAAGACTACAATGTCATACATAAAGGACACATACATAATCATATGCATTAGGGAACCTTCCTAAGACATCCTAAGGAGTCACTTGTGCAATGTATAGATGGGTTCATTACTTCCACCTATACTAAGTAACTTACCTTAAGTCCTCTTATTTAGGATCCTATTCAATTACTTCCATTGTCCATTTTAACTTTAGGGAAACTATAGCCTTAACCGACACTAAGACCATGGGTGCTAAACATGGAATTTGGTGTTGTAGAGCCTTACACCAAAGGAAGGTGTTCCTACCTATCCAAGGTAGAACATTAACATATATCCTAGCATCCTAAGTGAATTCACTTTGCTATATCATATGTGGCAAGCATAGTTTATGCAACTAAGAGATAGGTATTCCCTCTACATACCATTTGGTAATTGGGGCCTCACCTCATGAGAAAACATAAGTGAATCTTCCTCAAGGAAAGTCAACACCTCATGTAGGTCCATAGGTGAGTATTCCTCTAAGGGAAGTCAACACTCTATAAGGGACAAATGGTGAATCTTCCTCCAAGGAAAGTCAGCACCTCTCAATGTCAAGTTCACTCGGTGCTAAGCTAAGTTCCCTTTATTGAAAAGCCTTTATTACTTTATTTATAAAAACATAGGCTTAGGATATTCATCATTCATATGCTTATAGCATATTCAAGCACCTATCTAGTTTTGGAGTATTCTTGGGGACCCCTAGCAAGGACCCTCTCACTAACTAGATCATCCATGTGTGTGAGTGAGATAGATGTGAGCAAATCTTTCACATAACACATAATGTCACACATGTTCATATATCAATGCATAAGTCTATAGGCATAACTATATGAGCAATACTTTCATATAAACCTACTAAGACACTATACACATTCATACTTCATCATATCATATTCATCATATTCATAACATGTTCATATAATCATCCTTAATATACATAAGAAACCAAACCTAGGACTATCCTATCAAGACACACATGTGCAATGCATAGACAAGGTTCCATACCCTTGCCATACTAGTACACCTATCAAGTCATCCTAGTAAGGGAATACAAATCATACTTTCATAAACATCACCTTAATATGCATAGTAGTAGACAATAATGAATATGAGAACTACCTTTCATTTAGACAGAATGACTTATACTACTTGTATCATGCATGTAAGTGAGAGTGTGTACATTGACCAACATGATAACATCATGGCTATCAATAACTTCTTTAGGCAGCCACCCTCTTAGACCACATTACACTTCCAAACACCTAGCACACAACACATAATAGCATAGGATACAAGACAATATATACATTATAATCAAGACTCCTAACTTTAGCTATTTACCCTTTCATATAAGGGATACATAAGTAAGGGATTATTAACCATTTAACATATCAACGGCAGCACCTATACTTTACCCTAACATGGTTATACACATGCTCGAACAACAGCCACACAACCTAATTGACAACTAGAATAGGAAAGTAGGCATAAACTTCCCATAGTATCATCTTAAGCACATGTTCATAAGTTCATCAATTTTGCCTTCAAGGCCATGGTCAACACATATATAATGACAATAAATTAAACACCGCCACCATAAGTGGACCATACCACACAATCACATACAAGGCTTCATCAACATTATTATAGAAGAATAGAGAAGTAGAAGAGTAGAGGAATTAAGCATTCTTACCAACTTCTCACCCTTTGATCATCATTGATCAATACACCTTATTCATCAATAAAACACATATATGGCAGTAGCTAAATGTACTTTAAACATATAAGAAACCATGTACCAGTCGCTACAAGATTATACCATAACATAATACAACATATCAACATACTAGGAAAGTAGAATAACATAGATCATTAGCTAACTTCCCTTACATTGATTTTAGATCATAGTTCATACATATATAAGCCTAAGGCAGTAGCTAAACCTACATTTAACCATATTGAAATCATGATTACATACCTTCAAGATTAAGGTTACAACAAAGGCATTTAGGCTTATCGATTTGCTAGAGTGTAGAAAACTTTACCAATATTATGAACTATCTAAACGTTTGATCGTCATTCATATTTCATCAACAATACACTCATTAGGCAGTAGCTAATTATATAGGAAATCAATACTAAAATCATGCTTCATCTAATCACAATTCAAGATCTATCACACACTTAGCTTTTTGACTTCATAGCCTAAAGGAATCTATATCTATTCATGCAAGCCCTTCTTAATTTGATCATTAAGTATTTATACCTACAGAATTCATCCATTATATCACCCTAAAACAGTAGCTAAAGCAGTTCATACATAATCAAGAGTCTACACAACCGATCTCACAATCGACTTCAAGACAACATGTAGAAACATAGGCTATTCA
This sequence comes from Solanum sitiens, assembly GCA_016801875.1. Lineage (NCBI taxonomy): Eukaryota > Viridiplantae > Streptophyta > Magnoliopsida > Solanales > Solanaceae > Solanum > Solanum sitiens. Next base: position 784,207 of record JABWTJ010000375.1, on the reverse strand, counting down.
TATTCAAATTTTAATATATTTATCATCATGGACTGATCATCATCAATTCACCATCAATTAATGTAAATAACAATAACCACAAGCAATTCAACGTAAGAGAATCACCAATTAATCAAGAACAAGCCATAATCACAAAGCCCACGCAAGAGCTAAACCAATTTTGGAAGGAACATGGGTTCATCATGCAGTTGGAGTGAAATCACATTAAAACCATTGTATTAACTTCAATTCGTCATGATTAAATCATTAAAAACATTTTGAGAAGGAACCCTTGGCTAGATTGAAAGATTGGAAACTTGATCATAAGATTTCTTTGAAAAACATTGAGAAGAACTCTCCAAGTGGAAGGTTACTTAGAAATGAATGATCACCATACCTTAAATTAGTTGAAAACCTCTAAACTTGATGATTCATCCATGGAAAACCCAGCTTGAATCTGTTCTTGACCTTCACCAACAATGGTGGTTTATAGAGAGAACATTTTTGGAGGGAAAGGCTTAAACACATGTGAGAGGATTTATGAATGGGTTGATCCCGTTTTGGATGGCTTATATACACCCAAAATTACTTAAATAAACCCATAATAATCATTTTAGGATGTGGGGGGAATTTTCCATTCACCCCTTTAAGTTACAGCACGCAGTTGCCAAATACAGGCCACTCTCGATGATGGCCTTGACGGGATGTCATGGCCTTGATGGGACGTGGCTGGCCTCTGTCGCCTGAAACTTAGCCAACAATTGGATTAAGACATGTCCAAGGCAAGCCCCCATCGATGAGACCTGCTCGGCGGGCCGTTGGTTGACAAACGATCCGTCGTTGGGCCCGTCAAGAGACACTGTCCAGGCAGTGTCTTATGCAGCTTTGGGTCCTTCTTTTGGGGCCTCTTGTGGGGCCCTTTAGAAGTCGTACCCGGACGTTTACAACGCAATTACAAACCTTAACATGTTATAGACCTTCTACATAAATTTCATCCAAAACAAACACCTACAAGACGTCTAAACAGCCTTAACCCCAACATGACATACGATTAACGTCTTAGGGGCTATCTTTCGAACGCCTCGGACGTTCTTGGGCGTTTGACCTCCGAACTTCACGAAACTTCAGATAACAAAATTAAACATCATTTAAAACCATTTCAAGACTCATTATATTCAGTCATACAATTTAGGCATGCATACACACATGAGGCACATAAGCGACTATTTGTCGAACGTCTTGGACGTCCCTTGACGTTCGACATCCAAATCACTTCAAACTTTGCACACTGCCTCTATATCACATAATAAGGCATTTTAGGATATTATAACATTAAGATGTACACGTTAGACTCTAGACACCTTATCTCATTTTCGGGGTCTTACAATATCCCCCACTTCGGAACATTCGTCCTAGAATGACACTTAGGAATTTTAATCACAACAAGGACTTCAATGCATATAAGAGCAGTTCATCACATTTAAAATATAATCAAATCATTTTTAGCAATCAATGCACACAAGCAAGCAAAAAACATTACTCACTCACTCTTTAATGCATCAGACACAAAGGCCCTTTTTCATGTTCATAGGAGAACATCGTTATCCTAATCATAACATGATCATTACATCTTAATTCATTATAAAAAAATCTTTACAAGCTACTCATAGGCAGATCATAACCCATACTCAAAGTTACTTAAACACTCATACTTCAATGCACATAAACTTGAGTTAGTTAAATCACAAAGACCTTCATTAGTTAGACCTAGTACCATGAAGGTCATACTCAACCATACCATGCTTAGTGGTGTACATGGAGGAATGTCTTGCTCCTCAACACACTTGCATGTATCATGAGTTCACACCTTAGCAAAGTACAAGGTCAATTTCTTTTAAAATGAGAAATCCCAACTTTTAAGCCAAGACATGCATATATTTTTCTTCTTAGTGAAATTTAAATGGCAAGTCACGCCAAGTACATCACAACAAAATAGGAAGCCATTCCACACATTTCTTTTCTTAACATAATACTCACCCTTATAGTAAGCCTCATTTTGGAAAAATAACACAAATTATAGGCATACACATGGACACTTAGCTAAACATGCTTTCACCTTTCAAGAATGAGCCTACAATTTTGCATTACAAATCATCAAGTCATTAAATTTTCAAGAGAGTCAACATATTTCATTGTAAAAGAGACTCAACTTCCATTACAAGGCTAAACAATTTACCCTAAAGTGACTATTACCTAGTCCCTTGTCTTACCTCATGAAGTCAACTTCACAATTAGCACATTAAAATGCAAGTCAACAAGAGAAAAACATGGATTTTATCAAAACTTTCCTCTCATGCTTATTTGGAAAATTCACCATGTCTCCAAAATGATGTCAATCCATTCATACCAATCATATATAGATCATGCAATTCACACTTTATGCAAGACTATTTTCATGAACAAGCTTACTAACAATTCATATTTTCCAATTCAAGTAAGAATAGAAGAACAATGTAGACAATTTCTACAATATCACTACTCAAACACTATTCCCCACTTAGGGTAAACCCAATTAAGAGCAATTTAACCCAATATAAAGAGGATCTCAAATACACAACCTTCATATTCAAATCACATAAAGTGATTTCTACTTTAGAGTGAATTTTCATTAATTCAATTTTGCAACACTAAGGCATTCTAAACCTTATCATTTTAGGCAAATCATCCTCAACCATCAATTTTTTATCATACTATTCAATTCACGTAAGGTCTTCCTACAATGCTATAGACACTAAGGTCATACATTAGTGGAAAACAACAAGGAAGTTCATAACACAACAAGAAGTTTAGAAATAACTCTACGACTCATCATGTCATAAGATTCTCATCCTTCAATCTACATAGCGAAACTTCTTTTCCACATTCCTTATCATGTTCATATTCATAAATTCTACACATATTTCAACAACATCCAATCAAATGAAAATTTAGTAGGTTCTCCAAACATGTTACAATAGAGCATGCTTCCAAACATAAAAAAATGCAACATTTAGACATCTGATGGAACAAGCATGGAAATATAAGATACAAAGTTTTACCAACTCTTTCTTCATAAGCATGCATACTATATTTACAACTCAAGTCTCTACAAAAGACTCCAATTTATACTAGCAACTCATCAAGTACCACTTATATACAAAGGGAGACAATGCACACTTTTAATCACATACCTTCATAGGATAGCAAGTTTCCATCATACGAAACATATTGGAATACAACAATCTAAGAGAATTCACTTTAACCACCATAACTTCTAGCATGCTTTAACTATATCATGACATACATCATTCGACATAACTTGCTATTTCACATAGATTTCATATATTTCCATAATTGGCATCACATCATCAAATAAGAGATATTTCATACATAGTAAGGTAAGATAACCAATCATAATCCCCGTAGAGTTAACATGTGCAATGATCAAGTAAAGCTCCATAACTTCACTAAATCAAGTAACCCAACAAGAACTACAATTAGCACCATACTCCATATCTTTAGCACACTAGGCTATTTACATGTTTACAAGCATAGAGATCATCACATAAGGACATTCATATCTATCATCATACACATATATAGTATTAACCTCCTAAGGTCTCCATCAAGGAAAACTAGTGCAAGACGTAGGTAGAGTCCCTTACCCCTACCTAAGTCTAGTTAACCCTTCAAGTCGCCTTAGTTAGTATATACATCATAAAATAAGGACAAGTGTCACCTTCACACATACTCATTCAAACCATAAAACAAGATAAGCATTTTAAACTCACCTTTTCTCCCTCAAGCATAGAGTAATCTCATCCAAGCAATCACATCTAAAATACTACCGGACAAGAAAACATAAGAGAGAGATTTTATAGAATTAAGTTCTATGGCACGATATGAGATTAATGAAGAAGAGAAACTCTATCGTCCTATAGCCTCTCGTACCATTTGATGTGTCGCAACTCAACACCAATGATACAAGACTCTACTAGACATGGCAATGTGAGACTTCTTAGAACCTAAGACCACTTTATAAACCTCATGCTCTGATACCAAGTTTGTCACATCCCGAAACCATACCCTAGAAGATAGGGTATAATCTTGGATTGTAACCGGCGTCGTCGACCTCTCGAAGGTCTAAGACAAGACTCTCATATCATTCATTGCATTGGCATAGTAAATTTAGCGGAAAATTTAAAACTTTTCATAGCACATCATATGCTACAAACATAACATCATATATATATAAAATATAAGTCATAATACATATTTAGACTCTAAGTCTCTTTGCCATCTTATACTCAATAACTTTAGAGTACATTAGGGACACGGCCCATAAGACACATTACATAACTATACAATTTTTAAAGACTTTACATTAAAGACGTAAGTAGGACATCCTTGAACTTTAAGGATTCCTTTCATTGAGCTTGGGAATCATCTATCAAGCTCTTCACCATTCAAGACATCCTTTAAGCATCCATCACCTACACTTTGTGTAAAAAAGAGAGAAGAATGGGATTAGCACAAGAATGTACTAAGTATGACAACCATGCAAAACTTGCATTAAAAGGGACATTTTCTTTGAAATCATACTTCATGACATTTTGAGTAAATCATCATAAAACCTTTATAATTAGCATTTATATCATTCACATACTTCATAGAAACACAATCCAAGGCCAAACATCATAGAAAACCACTTATAGAATTTAAGTACAATTTGAGGTCACTTTACAGTGAGCTCCATCACCTTTACAGTGAACTCTTCCTTTTAATTCATTAGCCTCCCAAGTAATCCTTTAGGGATACTTGGTGCAATGTATCACCTGAAGACCACAAGGGAACACCATAAATATCATCTACACAATATAATACATACCATCATAGAAATATAGTACAACATAAACATAGTTAAACCAAGACTACAATGTCATACATAAAGGACACATACATAATCATATGCATTAGGGCACCTTCCTAAGACATCCTAAGGAGTCACTTGTGCAATGTCTAGATGGTTTCATTACTTCCACCTATCCTACGTAACTTACCTTAAGTCCTCTTAGTTAGGATCCTATTCAATTACTTCCATTGTCCATTTTAACTTTAGGGAAACTATAGCCTTAACCGACACTAAGACCATGGGTGCTAAACATGGAATTTGGTGTTGTAGAGCCTTACACCAAAGGAAGGTGTTCCTACCTATCCAAGGTAGAACATTAACATATATCCTAGCATCCTAAGTGAATTCACTTTGCTAGATCCTATGTGGCTAGCATAGTTTATGGAACTAAGAGATAGGTATTCCCTCTACATACCATTTGGTAATTGGGGCCTCACCTCATGAGAAAACATGAGGGAATCTTCCTCAAGGAAAGTCAACACCTCATGTAGGTCCATAGGTGAGTATTCCTCTAAAGGAAGTCAACACTCTATAAGGGACAAATTGTGAATCTTCCTCCAAGGAAAGTCAACACCTCTCAATGTCAAGTTCACTCGGTGCTAAGCTAACTTCCCTTTATTGAAAAACCTTTATTAACTTTATTTATAAAAACATAGGCTTAGGATATTCATCATTCATAGGCTTATAGCATATTCAAGCACCTATCTAGTTTTGGAGTATTCTTGGGCACCCCTAGCAAGGACCCTCTCACTAACTAGATCATCCATGTGTGTGAGTGTATACATAGATGTGAGCAAACCTTTCACATAACACATAATGTCACACATGTTCATATATCAATGCATAAGTCTATTGGAATAACTATATGAGCAATACTTTCATATAAACCTACTAAGACACTATTTACATTCATACTTCATCATATCATATACATCATATTCATAACATGTTCATATAATCATCCTTCATATACATAAGAAACCAAACTTAGGAACTATCCTATCAAGATACACATGTGCAATGCATAGACAAGGTTCCATAACCTTGCCCATACTAGTACATCTATCAATTCATCCTAGTAAGGGAATACAAATCATACTTTCATAAACATCACCTTAATATGCATAGTAGTAGACACTAGTGAATATGAGAACTACCTTTCATTTAGACACAATGACTTATACTACTTGTATCATGCATGTAAGTGAGAGTGTGTGTACATTGACCAACATGATCACATCATGGCTATCAATAACTTCTTGAGGCAGGCACCCTCTTAGACCACATTACACTTCGAAATACCTAGCACACAACACATAATAGCATAGGAGACAAGACAATATATACATTATAATCAAGACTCCTAACTTTAGCTATTTACACTTTCATATAAGGGATACATAAGTAAGGGATTATAAACCATTTAACACATCAATGGCAGCACCTATACTTTACCCTAACATGGTTATACACATGCTCAAACAATAGCCACAAAACCTAATTCACAACTAGAATAGGAAAGTAGGCATAAACTTCCCATAGTATCATCTTAAGCACATGTTCATAAGTTCATCAATTTTGCCTTCAAGGCTATGGTCAACACATATATAATGACAATAAAGTAAACACCGCCACCATAAGTGTACCATACCACACAATGCCATACAAGGCTTCATCAACATTATTATAGAAGAATAGAGAAGTAGAAGAGTAGAGGAATTAAGCATTCTTACCAACTTCTCACCCTTTGATCATCATTGATCAATGCACCTTATTCATCAATAAAACACATCTTTGGCAGTAGCTAAATGTACTTTAAACATATAAGAAACCATTCACCAGTCGCTACAAGATTATACCATAACATAATACAACATATCAACATACTAGGAAAGTAGAATAACATAGATCATTAGCTAACTTCCCTTACATTGATTTTAGATCATAGTTCATACATATATAAGCCTTAAGGCAGTAGCTAAACCTATATTTAACCATATTGAAATCATGATTACATACCTTCAAGATTAAGGTTACAACAAAGGCATTTAGGCTTATCGATTTGCTAGAGTGTAGAAAACTTTACCAATACTATGAACTATCTAAACGTTTGATCGTCATTCATATTTCATCAACAATACACTCATTAGGAAGTAGCTAATTATATAGGAAATCAATACTAAAATCATGCTTCATCTAATCACAATTCAAGATCTATCACACACTTAGCTTTTTGACTTCATAGCCTAAAGGAATCTATATCTATTCATGCAAGCCCTTCTTAATTTGATGATTAAGGATGTATACCTACAAAATTCATCCATTATATCACCCTAAAACAGTAGCTACAACATTTCATACATAATCAAGAGTCTACACAACCGATCTCACAATCGACTTCAAGACAACATGTAGAAATATAGGCTATTCATATTCAAATTTTCATATATTTATCATCATGGAATGATCATCATCAATTCACCATAAATTAATGTAAATAACAATAACCACAAGTAATTCAACGTAAGAGAATCACCAATTAATCAAGAACAATCCATAATCACAAAGCCCATGTAAGAGCTAAACCAATTTTGGAAGGAACATGAGTTCATCATGCAATTGGAGTGAAATCACATTAAAACCATTGTATTAACTTCAATTCATCATGATTAAATCATTAAAAACATTTTGAGAAGGAAACCATGGCTAGATTGAAAGATTGGAAACTTGATCATAAGATTTCTTTGAAAAACATTGAGAAGAACTCTCCAAGTGGAATGTTACTTAGAGATGAAGGATCACCATACCTTAAATTAGTTGAAAACCTCTAAACTTGATGATTAATCCATGGAAAACCAAGCATGAATATGTTCTTGAGCTTCACCAACAATGGTGGTTTCTAGAGAGAACATTTTTGGAAGGAAAGGCTTAAAAACATGTGAGAGGATTTATGAATGGGTTGATCACGTTTTGGATGGCTTATATACACCCAAAATTACTTAAATAAACCCATAATAATAAGTTTAGGACGTGGGTGAATTTCCCATTCACCCCTTTAAGTTACAGCATGCAGATGCCAAATACAGGCCACTCTCGACGATGGCCTTGACGGGGCATCATGGCCTTGACGGGCCGTGGCTGGCCTCCGTCGCCTGACACTTAGCCAACAATTGTCTTAAGACCTGCCCAAGGAAATCCACCATTGACGAAACCTGCTCGACGGGCCGTTGGTGGACCAACGATCCGTCGTTGGGTCCTTCAAGGGACACTGTCAAGGCAGTGTCTTAGGCAGCTTTGGGTCCTTATTTTGGGGCCTCTTGTGGGGCCCTTTAGAAGTCGTACCCGGACGTTTACAACGCGATTACAAACCTTAACATGTTATAGACCTTCCACATAAATTTCATCCAAAACAAAAACCTACAAGACGTCCAAACAGCCTTAACCCCAACATGACATACGATTAACGTCTTAGGAGCTATCTTTCGAACGCCTCGGACGTTCTTGGGCGTTTGACCTCCGAACTTCACGAAACTTCATATAACGAAATTAAACATCATTTAAAACCATTTCAAGACTCATTATATTCAGTTCATATAATTTAGGCATGCATACACACATGAGGCACATAAGCGACTATTTGTCGAACGTCTTGGACGTCCCTTGACGTTCGACATCCAAATCACTTCAAACTTTGCACACTGCCTCTATATCACATAATAAGGCATTTTATGACCTTATAACATTAAGATGAACACGTTAGGATCTAGACACCTTATCTCATTTTCGGGGTCTTACAATATCCCCCACTTCAGAACATTCGTCCTCGAATAACACTTAGGAATTTTAATCACAACAAGGACTTCAATGCATATAAGAGCAGTTCATCACATTTAAAATATAATCAAATCATTTTTAGCACTCAATGCACACAAGCAAGCAAAAAACATTACTCACTCACTCTTTAATGCATCAGACACAAAGGCCCTTTTTCATGTTCATAGGAGAACATCGTTATCCTAATCATAACATGATCATTACATCTTAATTCATTATAAAAAAATCTTTACAAGCTACTCATAGGCAGATCATAACCCATACTCAAAGTTACTTAAACACTCATACTTCAATGCACATAAACTTGAGTTAGTTAAATCACAAAGACCTTCATTAGTTAGACCTAGTACCATGAAGGTCATACTCAACCATACCATGCTTAGTGGTGTACATGGAGGAATGTCTTGCTCCTCAACACACTTGCATGTATCATGAGTTCACACCTTAGCAAAGTACAAGGTCAATTTCTTTTAAAATGAGAAATCCCAACTTTTAAGCCAAGACATGCATATATTTTTCTTCTTAGTGAAATTTAAATGGCAAGTCACGCCAAGTACATCACAACAAAATAGGAAGCCATTCCACACATTTCTTTTCTTAACATAATACTCACCCTTATAGTAAGCCTCATTTTGGAAAAATAACACAAATTATAGGCATACACATGGACACTTAGCTAAACATGCTTTCACCTTTCAAGAATGAGCCTACAATTTTGCATTACAAATCATCAAGTCATTAAATTTTCAAGAGAGTCAACATATTTCATTGTAAAAGAGACTCAACTTCCATTACAAGGCTAAACAATTTACCCTAAAGTGACTATTACCTAGTCCCTTGTCTTACCTCATGAAGTCAACTTCACAATTAGCACATTAAAATGCAAGTCAACAAGAGAAAAACATGGATTTTATCAAAACTTTCCTCTCATGCTTATTTGGAAAATTCACCATGTCTCCAAAATGATGTCAATCCATTCATACCAATCATATATAGATCATGCAATTCACACTTTATGCAAGACTATTTTCATGAACAAGCTTACTAACAATTCATATTTTCCAATTCAAGTAAGAATAGAAGAACAATGTAGACAATTTCTACAATATCACTACTCAAACACTATTCCCCACTTAGGGTAAACCCAATTAAGAGCAATTTAACCCAATATAAAGAGGATCTCAAATACACAACCTTCATATTCAAATCACATAAAGTGATTTCTACTTTAGAGTGAATTTTCATTAATTCAATTTTGCAACACTAAGGCATTCTAAACCTTATCATTTTAGGCAAATCATCCTCAACCATCAATTTTTTATCATACTATTCAATTCACGTAAGGTCTTCCTACAATGCTATAGACACTAAGGTCATACATTAGTGGAAAACAACAAGGAAGTTCATAACACAACAAGAAGTTTAGAAATAACTCTACGACTCATCATGTCATAAGATTCTCATCCTTCAATCTACATAGCGAAACTTCTTTTCCACATTCCTTATCATGTTCATATTCATAAATTCTACACATATTTCAACAACATCCAATCAAATGAAAATTTAGTAGGTTCTCCAAACATGTTACAATAGAGCATGCTTCCAAACATAAAAAAATGCAACATTTAGACATCTGATGGAACAAGCATGGAAATATAAGATACAAAGTTTTACCAACTCTTTCTTCATAAGCATGCATACTATATTTACAACTCAAGTCTCTACAAAAGACTCCAATTTATACTAGCAACTCATCAAGTACCACTTATATACAAAGGGAGACAATGCACACTTTTAATCACATACCTTCATAGGATAGCAAGTTTCCATCATACGAAACATATTGGAATACAACAATCTAAGAGAATTCACTTTAACCACCATAACTTCTAGCATGCTTTAACTATATCATGACATACATCATTCGACATAACTTGCTATTTCACATAGATTTCATATATTTCCATAATTGGCATCACATCATCAAATAAGAGATATTTCATACATAGTAAGGTAAGATAACCAATCATAATCCCCGTAGAGTTAACATGTGCAATGATCAAGTAAAGCTCCATAACTTCACTAAATCAAGTAACCCAACAAGAACTACAATTAGCACCATACTCCATATCTTTAGCACACTAGGCTATTTACATGTTTACAAGCATAGAGATCATCACATAAGGACATTCATATCTATCATCATACACATATATAGTATTAACCTCCTAAGGTCTCCATCAAGGAAAACTAGTGCAAGACGTAGGTAGAGTCCCTTACCCCTACCTAAGTCTAGTTAACCCTTCAAGTCGCCTTAGTTAGTATATACATCATAAAATAAGGACAAGTGTCACCTTCACACATACTCATTCAAACCATAAAACAAGATAAGCATTTTAAACTCACCTTTTCTCCCTCAAGCATAGAGTAATCTCATCCAAGCAATCACATCTAAAATACTACCGGACAAGAAAACATAAGAGAGAGATTTTATAGAATTAAGTTCTATGGCACGATATGAGATTAATGAAGAAGAGAAACTCTATCGTCCTATAGCCTCTCGTACCATTTGATGTGTCGCAACTCAACACCAATGATACAAGACTCTACTAGACATGGCAATGTGAGACTTCTTAGAACCTAAGACCACTTTATAAACCTCATGCTCTGATACCAAGTTTGTCACATCCCGAAACCATACCCTAGAAGATAGGGTATAATCTTGGATTGTAACCGGCGTCGTCGACCTCTCGAAGGTCTAAGACAAGACTCTCATATCATTCATTGCATTGGCATAGTAAATTTAGCGGAAAATTTAAAACTTTTCATAGCACATCATATGCTACAAACATAACATCATATATATATAAAATATAAGTCATAATACATATTTAGACTCTAAGTCTCTTTGCCATCTTATACTCAATAACTTTAGAGTACATTAGGGACACGGCCCATAAGACACATTACATAACTATACAATTTTTAAAGACTTTACATTAAAGACGTAAGTAGGACATCCTTGAACTTTAAGGATTCCTTTCATTGAGCTTGGGAATCATCTATCAAGCTCTTCACCATTCAAGACATCCTTTAAGCATCCATCACCTACACTTTGTGTAAAAAAGAGAGAAGAATGGGATTAGCACAAGAATGTACTAAGTATGACAACCATGCAAAACTTGCATTAAAAGGGACATTTTCTTTGAAATCATACTTCATGACATTTTGAGTAAATCATCATAAAACCTTTATAATTAGCATTTATATCATTCACATACTTCATAGAAACACAATCCAAGGCCAAACATCATAGAAAACCACTTATAGAATTTAAGTACAATTTGAGGTCACTTTACAGTGAGCTCCATCACCTTTACAGTGAACTCTTCCTTTTAATTCATTAGCCTCCCAAGTAATCCTTTAGGGATACTTGGTGCAATGTATCACCTGAAGACCACAAGGGAACACCATAAATATCATCTACACAATATAATACATACCATCATAGAAATATAGTACAACATAAACATAGTTAAACCAAGACTACAATGTCATACATAAAGGACACATACATAATCATATGCATTAGGGCACCTTCCTAAGACATCCTAAGGAGTCACTTGTGCAATGTCTAGATGGTTTCATTACTTCCACCTATCCTACGTAACTTACCTTAAGTCCTCTTAGTTAGGATCCTATTCAATTACTTCCATTGTCCATTTTAACTTTAGGGAAACTATAGCCTTAACCGACACTAAGACCATGGGTGCTAAACATGGAATTTGGTGTTGTAGAGCCTTACACCAAAGGAAGGTGTTCCTACCTATCCAAGGTAGAACATTAACATATATCCTAGCATCCTAAGTGAATTCACTTTGCTAGATCCTATGTGGCTAGCATAGTTTATGGAACTAAGAGATAGGTATTCCCTCTACATACCATTTGGTAATTGGGGCCTCACCTCATGAGAAAACATGAGGGAATCTTCCTCAAGGAAAGTCAACACCTCATGTAGGTCCATAGGTGAGTATTCCTCTAAAGGAAGTCAACACTCTATAAGGGACAAATTGTGAATCTTCCTCCAAGGAAAGTCAACACCTCTCAATGTCAAGTTCACTCGGTGCTAAGCTAACTTCCCTTTATTGAAAAACCTTTATTAACTTTATTTATAAAAACATAGGCTTAGGATATTCATCATTCATAGGCTTATAGCATATTCAAGCACCTATCTAGTTTTGGAGTATTCTTGGGCACCCCTAGCAAGGACCCTCTCACTAACTAGATCATCCATGTGTGTGAGTGTATACATAGATGTGAGCAAACCTTTCACATAACACATAATGTCACACATGTTCATATATCAATGCATAAGTCTATTGGAATAACTATATGAGCAATACTTTCATATAAACCTACTAAGACACTATTTACATTCATACTTCATCATATCATATACATCATATTCATAACATGTTCATATAATCATCCTTCATATACATAAGAAACCAAACTTAGGAACTATCCTATCAAGATACACATGTGCAATGCATAGACAAGGTTCCATAACCTTGCCCATACTAGTACATCTATCAATTCATCCTAGTAAGGGAATACAAATCATACTTTCATAAACATCACCTTAATATGCATAGTAGTAGACACTAGTGAATATGAGAACTACCTTTCATTTAGACACAATGACTTATACTACTTGTATCATGCATGTAAGTGAGAGTGTGTGTACATTGACCAACATGATCACATCATGGCTATCAATAACTTCTTGAGGCAGGCACCCTCTTAGACCACATTACACTTCGAAATACCTAGCACACAACACATAATAGCATAGGAGACAAGACAATATATACATTATAATCAAGACTCCTAACTTTAGCTATTTACACTTTCATATAAGGGATACATAAGTAAGGGATTATAAACCATTTAACACATCAATGGCAGCACCTATACTTTACCCTAACATGGTTATACACATGCTCAAACAATAGCCACAAAACCTAATTCACAACTAGAATAGGAAAGTAGGCATAAACTTCCCATAGTATCATCTTAAGCACATGTTCATAAGTTCATCAATTTTGCCTTCAAGGCTATGGTCAACACATATATAATGACAATAAAGTAAACACCGCCACCATAAGTGTACCATACCACACAATGCCATACAAGGCTTCATCAACATTATTATAGAAGAATAGAGAAGTAGAAGAGTAGAGGAATTAAGCATTCTTACCAACTTCTCACCCTTTGATCATCATTGATCAATGCACCTTATTCATCAATAAAACACATCTTTGGCAGTAGCTAAATGTACTTTAAACATATAAGAAACCATGTACCAGTCGCTACAAGATTATACCATAACATAATACAACATATCAACATACTAGGAAAGTAGAATAACATAGATCATTAGCTAACTTCCCTTACATTGATTTTAGATCATAGTTCATACATATATAAGCCTTAAGGCAGTAGCTAAACCTATATTTAACCATATTGAAATCATGATTACATACCTTCAAGATTAAGGTTACAACAAAGGCATTTAGGCTTATCGATTTGCTAGAGTGTAGAAAACTTTACCAATACTATGAACTATCTAAACGTTTGATCGTCATTCATATTTCATCAACAATACACTCATTAGGAAGTAGCTAATTATATAGGAAATCAATACTAAAATCATGCTTCATCTAATCACAATTCAAGATCTATCACACACTTAGCTTTTTGACTTCATAGCCTAAAGGAATCTATATCTATTCATGCAAGCCCTTCTTAATTTGATGATTAAGGATGTATACCTACAAAATTCATCCATTATATCACCCTAAAACAGTAGCTACAACATTTCATACATAATCAAGAGTCTACACAACCGATCTCACAATCGACTTCAAGACAACATGTAGAAATATAGGCTATTCATATTCAAATTTTCATATATTTATCATCATGGAATGATCATCATCAATTCACCATAAATTAATGTAAATAACAATAACCACAAGTAATTCAACGTAAGAGAATCACCAATTAATCAAGAACAATCCATAATCACAAAGCCCATGTAAGAGCTAAACCAATTTTGGAAGGAACATGAGTTCATCATGCAATTGGAGTGAAATCACATTAAAACCATTGTATTAACTTCAATTCATCATGATTAAATCATTAAAAACATTTTGAGAAGGAAACCATGGCTAGATTGAAAGATTGGAAACTTGATCATAAGATTTCTTTGAAAAACATTGAGAAGAACTCTCCAAGTGGAATGTTACTTAGAGATGAAGGATCACCATACCTTAAATTAGTTGAAAACCTCTAAACTTGATGATTAATCCATGGAAAACCAAGCATGAATATGTTCTTGAGCTTCACCAACAATGGTGGTTTCTAGAGAGAACATTTTTGGAAGGAAAGGCTTAAAAACATGTGAGAGGATTTATGAATGGGTTGATCACGTTTTGGATGGCTTATATACACCCAAAATTACTTAAATAAACCCATAATAATAAGTTTAGGACGTGGGTGAATTTCCCATTCACCCCTTTAAGTTACAGCATGCAGATGCCAAATACAGGCCACTCTCGACGATGGCCTTGACGGGGCATCATGGCCTTGACGGGCCGTGGCTGGCCTCCGTCGCCTGACACTTAGCCAACAATTGTCTTAAGACCTGCCCAAGGAAATCCACCATTGACGAAACCTGCTCGACGGGCCGTTGGTGGACCAACGATCCGTCGTTGGGTCCTTCAAGGGACACTGTCAAGGCAGTGTCTTAGGCAGCTTTGGGTCCTTATTTTGGGGCCTCTTGTGGGGCCCTTTAGAAGTCGTACCCGGACGTTTACAACGCGATTACAAACCTTAACATGTTATAGACCTTCCACATAAATTTCATCCAAAACAAAAACCTACAAGACGTCCAAACAGCCTTAACCCCAACATGACATACGATTAACGTCTTAGGAGCTATCTTTCGAACGCCTCGGACGTTCTTGGGCGTTTGACCTCCGAACTTCACGAAACTTCATATAACGAAATTAAACATCATTTAAAACCATTTCAAGACTCATTATATTCAGTTCATATAATTTAGGCATGCATACACACATGAGGCACATAAGCGACTATTTGTCGAACGTCTTGGACGTCCCTTGACGTTCGACATCCAAATCACTTCAAACTTTGCACACTGCCTCTATATCACATAATAAGGCATTTTATGACCTTATAACATTAAGATGAACACGTTAGGATCTAGACACCTTATCTCATTTTCGGGGTCTTACAATATCCCCCACTTCAGAACATTCGTCCTCGAATAACACTTAGGAATTTTAATCACAACAAGGACTTCAATGCATATAAGAGCAGTTCATCACATTTAAAATATAATCAAATCATTTTTAGCACTCAATGCACACAAGCAAGCAAAAAACATTACTCACTCACTCTTTAATGCATCAGACACAAAGGCCCTTTTTCATGTTCATAGGAGAACATCCTTATCCTAATCATAACATGATCATTACATCTTAATTCATTATAAAAAAATCTTTACAAGCTACTCATAGGCAGATCATAACCCATACTCAAAGTTACTTAAACACTCATACTTCAATGCACATAAACTTGAGTTAGTTAAATCACAAAGACCTTCATTAGTTAGACCTAGTACCATGAAGGTCATACTCAACCATACCATGCTTAGTGGTGTACATGGAGGAATGTCTTGCTCCTCAACACACTTGCATGTATCATGAGTTCACACCTTAGCAATGTACAAGGTCAATTTCTTTAAAAATGAGAAATCCCAACTTTTAAGCCAAGACATGCATATATTTTTCTTCTTAGTGAAATCTAAATGGCAAGTCACGCCAAGTACATCACAACAAAATAGGAAGCCATTCCACAAATTTCTTTTTTTAACATAATTCTCACCCTTATAGTAAGCCTCATTTTGGTAAATAACACAAGTTATAGGCATACACATGGACACTTAGCTAAACATGCTTTCACCTTTCAAGAATGAGCCTACAATTTTGCATTACAAATCATCAAGTCATTAAATTTTCAAGACAGTCAACATATTTCATTGTAAAAGAGACTCAACTTCCATTACAAGGCTAAATAATTTACCCTAAAGTGACTATTACCTAGTCCCTTGTGTTACCTCATGAATTCAACTTCACAATTAGCACATTAAAATGCAAGTCAACAAGAGAAAAACATGGATTTTATCAAAACTTTCCTCTCATGTAAGATTGGAAAATTCACCATGTCTCCAAAATGATGTCAATCAATTCATACCAATCATATATAGATCATGGAATTAACACTTTATGCAAGACTATTTTCATGAACATGCTTACTAAGAATTCATATTTTCCAATTCAAGTAAGAATAGAAGAACAGTGTAGACAATTTCTACAATATCACTACTCAAACACCATTCCCCACTTAGGGTAAACCCAATTAAGATAAACTTAACCCAACATAAAGAGGATCTCAAATACACAACCTTCATATTCAAATTACTTAAAGTGATTTCTACTTTAGAGGGAATTTTCATTAATTCAATTTAGCAACACTAAGGCATTCTAAACCTTATCATTTTAGGCAAATCATCCTCAACCATCAATTTTTGATCATACTATTCAATTCACCTAAGGTCTTCCTACAATGCAGTAGACACTAAGGTCATACATCATTAGTGTAAAACAACAAGGAAGTTCATAACACAACAAGAAGTTTAGAAATAACTCTACGACTCATCATGTCATAAGATTCTCATCCTTCAATCTAAATAGTGAAAATTCTTTTCCACATTCCTTATCATGTTCATATTCATAAATTCTACACATATTTCAACAACATCCAATCAAATGACAATTTAGTAGGTTCTCCAAACATGTTACAATAAGTTGCCTAGTCTTTATAGTGAGCATGCTTCCAAATATCCAAAAATGCAACATTTAGACATCTGATGGAACAAGCATGGAAATATAAGATACAAAGTTTTACCAACTCATTCTTCATAAGCATGCATACTATATATACAACTCAAGTCTCTACAAAAGACTCCAATTTATACTAGCAACTCATCAAGTACCACTTATATACAAAGGGAGACAATGCACACTTTTAATCACATACCTTCATAGGATAGCATGCTTCCATCGTACAAAACATATAGGAATACAACAATCTAAGAGAATTCACTTTAACCACCATAACTTCTAGCATGCTTTAACTATATCATGACAAACATCATTCGACATAACTTGCTATTTCACATAGATTTCATATATTGCCATAATTGGCATCACATCATCAAATAAGAGATATTTCATACATAGTAAGGTAAGATAACCAATCATAATCCCCGTAGAGTTAACATGTGCAATGATCAAGTAAAGCTCCATAACTTCACTAAACCAAGTAACCCAACAAGAACTACAATTAGCACCATACTCCATATCTTTAGCACACTAGGCTATTTACATGTTTACAAGCATAGAGATCATCACATAAGGACATTCACATCTATCATCATACACATACATAGTATTAACCTCCTAAGGTCTCCATCAAGGAAAACTAGTGCAAGACGTAGGTAGTGTCCCTTACCCCTACCTAAGTCTAGTTAACCCTTCAAGTCGCCTTAGTTAGTATATACATCATCAAATAAGGACAAGTGTCACCTTCACACATACTCATTCAAACCATAAAACAAGATAACCATTTTAAAAACACCTTTTCTCCCTCAATCATAGAGTAATCTCATCCAAGCAATCACATGTAAAAGACTACCGGACAAGAAAACATAAGAGAGAGATTTTATAGAATTAAGTTCTATGGCACGATATGAGATTAATGAAGAAGAGAAACTCTATCGTCCTATAGCCTCTCGTACCATTTGATGTGTCGCAACTCAACACCAATGATACAAGACTCTACTAGACGTGGTAATGTGAGACTTCTTAGAACCTAAGACCACTTTATAAACCTCATGCTCTGATACCAAGTTTGTCACATCCCAAAACCATACCCTAGAAGATAGGGTACAATCTTGGATTGTAACCGGCGTCGTCGACCTCTCGAAGGTCTAAGGCAAGCCTCTCATATCATTTATTGCGTTGGCATAGTAAATTTAGCGGAAAATTTAAAACTTTTCATAGCACATCATATGCTAGAAACATCACATCATATATATATAAAATATAAGTCATAATACATATTTAGACTCTAAGTCTCTTTGCCATCTTATACTCAATAACTTTAGAGTACATTAGGGACACGGACCATAAGACACATTACATAACTATACAATTTTTAAAGACTTTACATTAAAGACGTAAGTAGGACATCCTTGAACTTTAAGGATTCCTTTCATTGAGCTTGGGAATCATCTATCAAGCTCTTCACCATTCAAGACATCCTTTGAGCATCCATCACCTACACTTTGTGTAAAAAATAGAGAAGAATAGGATTAGCACAAGAATGTACTAAGTATGACAACCATGCAAAACTTGCATTAAAAGGGACATTTTCTTTGAAATCATACTTCATGACATTTTGAGTAAATCATCATAAAACCTTTATAATTAGCATTTATATCATTCACATACTTCATAGAAACACAATCCAAGGCCAAACATCATAGAAAACCACTTATAGAATTTAAGTACAATTTGAGGTCACTTTACAGTGAGCTCCATCACCTTTACAGTGAACTCTTCCTTTTAATTCATTAGCCTCCCAAGTAATCCTTTAGGGATACTTGGTGCAATGTATCACCTTAAGACCACAAGGGAACACCATAAATATCATCTACACAATATAATACATACCATCATAGAAGTATAGTACAACATAAACATAGTTAAACCAAGACTACAATGTCATACATAAATAACACATACATAATCATATGCATTAGGGCACCTTCCTAAGACATCCTAAGGAGTCACTTGTGCAATGTCTAGATGGTTTCATTACTTCCACCTATCCTACGTAACTTACCTTAAGTCCTCTTAGTTAGGATCCTATTCAATTACTTCCATTGTCCATTTTAACTTTAGGGAAACTATAGCCTTAACCGATACTAAGACCATGGGTGCTAAACATGGAATTTGGTGTTGTAGAGCCTTACACCAAAGGAAGGTGTTCCTACCTAGCCAAGATAGAACATTAACATATATCCTAGAATCCTAAGTGAATTCACTTTGCTAGATCCTATGTGGCAAACATAGTTTATGGAACTAAGAGATATGTATTCCCTCTACATACCATTTGGTAATTGGGGCCTCACTTCATGAGAAAACATAAGTGAATTCAACATCTCATGTAGGTCCATAGGTGAGTATTCCTCTAAGGGAAGTCAATACTCTATAAGGGACAAATGGTTTATCTTCCTCCAAGGAAAGTCAACACCTCTCAATGTCAAGTTCACTCGGTGCTAAGCTAACTTCCCTTTATTGAAAAGCCTTTATTACCTTTATTTATAAAAACATCGGCTTAGGATATTCATTATTCATATGCTTATAGCATATTCAAGCACCTATCTAGTTTTGGAGTATTCTTGGGCACCCCTATCAAGGACGCTCTCACTAACTAGATCAATCATGTGTGTGAGTGTATACATAGATGTGAGCAAACCTTTCACATAACACATAATGTCACACATGTTCATATATCAATGCATAAGTCTATAGGCATAACTATATGAGCAATACTTTCATATAAACCTACTAAGACACTATACACATTCATACTTCATCATATCATATACATCATATTCATAACATGTTCATATAATCATCCTTCATATACATAAGAAACCAAACCTAGGAACTATCCTATCAAGATACACATGTGCAATGCATAGACAAGGTTCCATACCCTTGCCCATACTAGTACACCTATCAAGTCATCCTAGTAAGGGAATACAAATCATACTTTCATAAACATCACCTTAATATGCATAGTAGTAGTCACTAGCGAATATGGGAACTACCTATCATTTAGAAACAATGACTTATACTACTCGTATCATGCATGTAAGTGAGAGTGTGTAAATTGACCAACATGATCACATCATGGCTATCAATAACTTATTGAGGCATCCACCCTCTTAGACCACATTACACTTCCAAACACCTAGCACACAACACATAATAGCATAGGATACAATGCAATATATACATTATAATCAAGACTCCTAACTTTATCTATTTACACTTTCATATAAGGGATACATAAGTAAGGGATTATTAACCATTTAACACATCAATGGCAGCACGTATACTTTACCCTAACATGGTTATACACATGCTCAAACAATAGCCATAAAACCTAATTCACAACTTGAATAGGAAAGTAGGCATAAACTTCCCATAGTATCATCTTAAGCACATGTTCATAAGTTCATCAATTTTGCCTTCAAGGCCATGGTCAACACATATGTAATGACAATAAATTAAACACCGCCACCATAAGTGGACCATACCACCCAATGCCATACAAGGCTTCATCAACATTATTATAGAAGAATAGAGAAGTAGAAGAGTAGAGGAATTAAGCATTCTTACCAACTTCTCACCCTTTGATAATCATTGATCAATACACCTTATTCATCAATAAAACACATATATGTCAGTAGCTAAATGTACTTTAAACATATAAGAAACCATGTACCAGTCGCTACAAGATTATACCATAACATAATACAACATATCAACATACTAGGAAAGTAGAATAACATAGATCATTAGCTAACTTCCCTTACATTGATTTTAGATCATAGTTCATACATATATAAGCCTAAGGCAGTAGCTAAACCTACATTTAACCATATTGAAATCATGATTACATACCTTCAAGATTAAGGTTACAACAAAGGCATTTAGGCTTATCGATTTGCTAGAGTGTAGAAAACTTTACCAATACTATGAACTATCTAAACGTTTGATCGTCATTCATATTTCATCAACAATACACTCATTAGGTAGTAGCTAATTATATAGGAAATCAATACTAAAATCATGCTTCATCTAATCACAATTCAAGATCTATCACACACTTAGCTTTTTGACTTCATAGCCTAAAGGAATCTATATCTATTCATGCAAGCCCTTCTTAATTTGATCATTAAGGATATATACCTACAAAATTCATCCATTATATCACCCTAAAACAGTAGACAACATTTCATACATAATCAAGAGTCTACACAACCGATCTCACAATCGACTTCAAGACAACATGTAGAAACATAGGCTATTCATATTCAAAATTTTCATATATTTATCATCATGGAATGATCATCATCAATTCACCATAAATTAATGTAAATAACAATAACCACAAGGAATTCAACGTAAGAGAATCACCAATTAATCAAGAACAATCCATAATCAC
The DNA here is from genome assembly GCA_016801875.1 of Solanum sitiens. NCBI lineage: Eukaryota > Viridiplantae > Streptophyta > Magnoliopsida > Solanales > Solanaceae > Solanum > Solanum sitiens. Next base: position 761,988 of record JABWTJ010000375.1, on the reverse strand, counting down.
AAAGCCCATGCAAGAGCTAAACAAATTTTGGAAGGAACATGGGTTCATCATGCAATTGGAGTGAAATCACATTAAAACCATTGTATTAACTTCAATTCGTCATGATTAAATCAATAAAAACATTTTGAGAAGGAACCCATGGCTAGATTGAAAGATTGGAAACTTGATCATAAGATTTCTTTGAAAAACATTGAGAAGAACTCTCCAAGTGGAATGTTACTTAGAGATGAAGGATCACCATACCTTAAATTAGTTGAAAACCTCTAAACTTTATGATTCATCCATGGAAAACCCAGCATGAATATGTTCTTGAGCTTCACCAACAATGGTGGTTTCTAGAGAGAACATTATTGGAGGGAAAGGCTTAAAAACATGTGAGAGGATTTATGAATGGGTTGATCACGTTTTGGATGGCTTATATACACCCAAAATTACTTAAATAAACCCATAATAATCAGTTTAGGACGTTGGGTGAATTTCCCATTCACCCCTTTAAGTTACAGCATGCAGCTGCCAAATACAGGCCACTCTCGACGATGGCCTTGACGGGGCATCATGGCCTTGACGGGCCGTGGCTGGCCTCCGTCGCTTGACACTTAGCCAACAATTGGGTTAATAGCTGCCCAAGGAAATCCACCATTGATGAGACCTGCTCGACGGGCCGTTGGTGGACCAACGATCCGTCGTTGGGTCCTTCAAGGGACACTGTCTAGGCAGTGTCTTAGGCAGCTTTGGGTCCTTATTTTGTGGCCTGTTGTGGGACCCTTTTGAAGTCGTACCCAGACGTTTCCAATGCGATTACAAACCTTAACATGTTATTGACCTTCCACAAAAATTTCATCCAAAACAAACACATCCAAGACGTCCAAACAGCCTTAACCCCAACATGACATACGATGAATGTCTTAGGGGCTATCTTTCGAACGCCTCGGACGTTCTTGGGTGTTTGACCTCCGAACTTCACGAAACTTCATATATCAACATTAAACATCATTGAAAACTATTTCAAGACTCATTAGGTTCAGTTCATACAATTTAGGCATGCATACACACATGAGGCACATAAGCGACTATTTGTCGAACGTCTTGGACGTCCCTTGACGTTCGACTTCCAAATCACTTCAAACTTTGCACACTGAATCTATATCACATAATAAGGCAATTTAGGACCTTATAACATTAATATGAACACGTTAGGCTCTTGACACCTTATCTCATTTTTGGGGTCTTACATTAAGTCCCCACCTAAGGTTACTCTAAGATTCACCTAAATAGGAAAAAAAGAGACCACCCATACACCCTCTAAAGCTTTTCTAAGCAACCCTCAATGCTACCCTAGATAGAGCACATTATATTCATCATACCTTAGCTAAATTCATGATCGTTCATTATGTCAATTAAAATATATTTCATTCATTATAGACTTCACATAATGGTCTTGGAAAGACCTATGGACTCACATACTAATATCTTCAAAGTCTAGTCGTGCAATGTCTAGATAGTGTCCCATTCCACTACCTAAACGTCCTAGAACTTATCCAACACTAGCATGTATCCCACATGATGAGAATAGGCAATAACCGACATAGACCATACTAGCTAGGCATGGAATCTGGAGTCTTAAACCTACTCCGATGGAGGGTGTTCTACTTGCCAAGGGTAGAACTAAGACATAACCCATGTAGGCACATGGTTAAGGAATATCAAGGTCTTTTATGTATATGTAGTGTCATTCTCAAGTAGAGCTACATTGTACTCTAGTCTCCTTCTTAAGTAGAGCTACAACCAATAACATATTCACTCGGTGCTAGCCTTTGTTCTCATAGAGTAAGTTCAATATAAGGGACATATGAAAAGGTACCATCTCTTAGTCATTACCTAGTCATAATGCACCTACCAAAGATGGGTCCACTAGGGCTGCCATTCAATGGTCTATAAGGATAGCTCATTCTTAACCTTCTTTCTATATAAAAGATTCCACATATTAGTCATGCTTAGAAGGGCACCATCTTAGGTCTACCGATCCTAGACTTTCATTAAACATTCATCCATACACATACAAGACAAAGGTGTCTAAGCCTACTAAGTCAAGATGTTCATATTCATCATATACATGTATCAAGTATGGGACATAATCTACCAAAACAAGACACATCATTAATTCACATTAGCACATATAACATACCATTCTTTGAAGCACTTAGGAATGACCCTTATCATCCTTATATCATCCTATACGTTACTATAACATCATCAATATAACCATCATATACTCATATAGTCAAGTAGGAATAATCATGTATTAATTTTAAGACTACACACATAAACACATAGTCATAATCCAACATGATCACCTAATATCCATAGAAGAACACATACTTTCACATTACTACCATGTAGATAGATACAATCATACTACACATAATTAATTACACAAATCATCATAATACTTCAAGTAGTGCCGACAAGACCATGATAATCAATATAAATAAAATAACACCGACAAGGCCACATCAATCACATAACACCGCCACCATAAGTGAACCATACAAATCACAACATAATTGAAGTCTAATTAACATAAAATAAAGAGAATTAGGACAGAGTACCACCAATCCATTCTCACCACTTCAACCCATGTCTAAATCATCCAATTCAATACCATAAGGCCCTTACTCATGTCCATGAACATAAATTCAAAGTATAAATCATAATACTAGATGAAACTAGGTCAATTCAATATATATTTATCAATGTAAGACCAATTAGACATCAATTGAATAAAATTATTACATCATTAGAAAGCCCATAAGAATCTACACTTTAATTCATAAACATTAGACCAATATCAAGTAACCCATAAGTTACTCAAAATCTAGGGTTCATCAATTTCATTGGTTCATAGGTTAATTGAGTTAAAATCATATTAATAACCAAAATTCAATTACTAAACAATGATTAAAACCCTTTAATGCAAGAACCCGTAGTAGATCATGAAAAAGGTCAATTCATCTTTTGAAAACTTTAGAAAACATCTGTGAAAGTTGGGCTCTTTGATGAAATGAGTTTCAAGGATCAAAAGTCATACCTTTATTGGATAAAATCCACGAAATTTGGTGAAGAAATAAATGAAGAACTTAAATCCTAGCTTCAACCTTACCCTTGTTTAAAGAATCTTGACAAATCTTGAATTTTCTTGAATGGAGTCTTCTACTTTGATTTTTGTAACAACCCTAAAAATGAATAAGATAAATGATTAAGGTGTCAAGAATGCTTGCGATTAGACCAAGGTTCACACAGATTAATACGCATAGAACCAGACCTCAGAACCCTTTCTACGGCCAAGCCAACTAACTTGGGGAGTTGGTTGAGCTTGGAAAGGTTGGAACCAACCATGTAAGGCTCTCGAAAATGAATATTTAATTGAAAGGGTCTTTATCGGACTTAAAAGAGGAAATTTTAAGTTTTCAGGTTACAGGGGTAAAATGATCTTTTCCAGGCCAAGGGTAATATTGTAAATACCCTAAGGAATTGATTAATTAATTAATTAATTTAATTAAAGCATCAACTCGGGTTGGGTCGACCCGAAGTGACCCATTTTCGCGAAATGGTGTCACTCGAGTTCGAGCCCCATTGGAAGCAACGAATTTATGATTTACTTATTATTAAAATCTGATTTTTTGTAAGGGCAAAATAGTCCTTTCATGTTTAATTAATTAAATCAGATTTTAAGTATTAAGGAGAGTCCTAAATTAACTAAGTCATCATCTAATCCTAAACAACTTCACACGTTTTACTCTCTCACGTCTATCACATCTTCACGCTCAAAACTCTCTTGTTTCTCTCTGCCAATTAACGTAAAGAACAAAATCCTTGACAAAAGTTCTTCACACTTGAAGAACTCACGAAAAAAGTCTAAGAAAAACAAGTTAATCAAAAACGTTAAGGCAAGGGGAGATTCCGTCGAGTTAGTGGTGAAACTTTAGGTGAGTGGACGTGGTTTTGGAGAAAGATTTGGGCAGCAACTTCACGTTTGAACAAGCAAATTAAGGATTGGGTTTCTTCTCTCTTGGTCCCTTTCCCAATAGACCCCTTATGATTCAAGATATTCACTCCGAAAACTAGGGTTGTTCCCCTTTTGCATGTCCCTGTCACTAGCTCCCAATGATTCGTAGGTTGGGTTTGTTTGCTGGTAGATTTAGGTATGTATATGTGTGTTGTTTTTGTGTTGAATGTGAATATGTTTATGTACGTGAAATCACAAAAATGACAACCAATGTGTGATAAAAAAAAATGATGTATGTGTGCACGTTTGGCTGTGAACATACTCACTGTTGAAGGTGTGAAAATAGGTTAAATCCTTGAATTTTATGTGCAAAAGCTGTACACAATGTGATGTTCATATGAGGTGTGAAGTTATTGGTTTTAAGAGAAAAACTCTTGAATAAAGTAACTACTAAACTACACCTAACTATACACAAAATGCTTGGTGAAATGCCCTAAGAAACTAACATGAAATGGTTGATGAAAGGAAGCTAAAGTTGGGATTAAATTTCCAGATTGGTGTACTCTAGTTTCAGTCAAAAATAAGGCTAAGAATCTGGGTTTTTAAAATGAAAATAAAATAAGTGAGGTCAATGGGATTTGAACCCAAGACCTCACATGTTAAGGAGGCTAAAAACGTGAAGGGGGTTAAGGGGAATCGAACCCGCTTGGCTACTGTAAATTCGCGAAAAGGAAATGACAAATGGGGCTGGGGGGAATTGAACTCGGTTACTGGAGGAGAAAGGAGAGAACAAAATATTTAAAAAATAAATGGGAGGTGTGGTAATCGAACCCACGACCTCCAGGCTGCGAATGAGAGAAGAGAAAATTAAAGAAAAAGAAGATGTGAGGCGTGGGAATTGAACCCACGACCTCAAGACTGGAAATGGAGAGGAGCGAAATAATTAATAAAATAAGTTAGGCTGTGGGGCTCGATCCCACAACCTCACTGCCAAAACGCTTAGCCTAGCGAAATTTAAATAAAATAAAAATATAGGAGGTTGTGGGGGTTTGAACCCACCACCTCACAGCCTCTAGCAAAATTAAAAGAAATAATAAGGAGGTTGTGGGGGTTCAAACCCACAATCTCCCAACTCCCAAGCAAAATAAATAACAAAAATAAAAGAGGTTGTGGGGGTTTGATCCCACAACCTCTTGGTTTAGGCGAAATGGGACAAGGAGACTTTAAGGAAAAATAAAAAGGGGTTGTGGGGGTTCGAACCCACAATCCTTCGGCCAAATTAAAGGGAAAATTAAAGATACAATGCTAATTTTGGGGTTCAATCTAGAGTCCCAAGGTCATGGAGATTAAAAATAAAATCAATGAAAAATGTAAATGTTATCCAAGTGATTCGAACTTGGGTTTCCTTGCCCAAACTTCCGTATTGATACATAAGTCATACGTCAACAAAATATCCAAGAATAATGCCACCTACTTAGATCGAAATCAAGATCTTGGTATATATACAAGATACATAAGTCTTGTACTTCATAATCTTAGGAATGTATGAATCACTTAACGAATTATGAATGAAGCCTCATGGCTTGTGTGTATAGACTCATAAGTCTAGCATAAGTTTTAAAGAAGTGAACCTAAGATGTATGTAATTAAAGGCTGTAACCCTAGAAGGGTTAAGTATGAGTGTAAAACACACTAAATGGCCTAGTGCATTGGCATACGATGAAATGATTAGTATATAATGAAATGACGAAACCTTAGAAGGGTTAAGTAAGAGTGTGAAGCACACAAAATGGCCAAGTATATTGGCATATGATGAAATGAACATTCACGTAAATTGGGGTGAGTAATTATGAAGAGCAAATGTGCTAATGTTAATGAATGTGGTGACAACATGATATGAGGCTAATGTAAAAGAGGAGAACAATCTCAAATGAGCCTAAGTATATGTTACCAAAACGTACTCACCTATGATAGTGTAAAGTTAATGAAGAGACCCGTCTATATGAACACTCTAATGAAAGTATTGAGATTAACACACTTAATACTAATGATGAGATGAGAAATCATCTAATGAGCTATGATGTCCTCATACTAGAAGCCAGCTTCCATGACGTATGATTTGAATGTAATGGAACTTTATACTGAGCACCGATAGACTAGCTATGAGCGGTGATCCCTTCTTTAGGGAAGGGCGGAGGTTCACGTAACTCTCATGAGATGAGACTGTCCGGCTTGCCGGGTATGGGTCTCATTATATCTCCTGGTCTTCGAACCTATACTGCCAATATAGAGATCTGGCGCGCTAGCATGTTTTGGGTCACTTTGGAAGGTGATTCCACCTCTTTTCGGTGTGGGGGAGACACTGGATTTCATGATGCTCACATGATCTATGTCGGTTAAAGTTAAAGTTCCCAATGAATGAATGAGGCCAGCCTCAAATAAAGCACATAATGAAATGAATGATACCAAAGGTGTTAGGATAGGATGATCAAGAGGTGATCTAGACTCAGGTAATGACATTAGGTTATTCTTGATCATTGCACAGCAAACCCGATGAAAGTCGTAAACTACACCCTAGGTATAGCTGGTGTTCACACTGGCCTATGAACGAAATGAAATGAAGTACGTATGAATGAATGAAGCAGACTCTGTGTTTGCTAATGAAGACTCCCTAGTTGAGGTCCCATATGTTGAGCCCTCATTTTGGAAAGTCTTAATGTCAAGTCCATGATTCCAAGGTCTCATGGCATATGAATGAATGATATGAAAGATGTTATGTGCTATATGCAATATGATATGTGCTATGTGTAAGATGTTATGTATTGTGTGCAGTATGATAATTATGATGATGTATATTACTCTCATGGCATGACTTTCCTAATCCAAATTTTTGGAAGGTTCACTAACTTTCCTAATCTCAGTTTGGCAAGTCCACTGACTTGAATTTCCATAATCATGTTGTTAGGAAAGAGCTATCTTTTCTCATGCATGTCCTTGGTGTGTGCTTGTATATACCCATACTTAGTACAAGTGTGTACTAACCCTATACAACTCTACAATTTTAGGTGCAGGCACAGGTGGACGCTAGCGCTACAGGTTGACGCTGAAGCTATCCGAACGTCGAGCATTCATCCGGACTTGGTAGGCCCTCATGCTTTCGAGGTTGCTGCCATTTATATTCTAGCTTAGTTTTAGAGTTGATCTAGTGGAGCATGTTCCACTAGTATTTCTTTTCTGTTTTATTCAGACATTGTATTGGTGCCATTTTGGCATGTACATCTTTATTACTATATTATACTATTTCTTTCATTTGATGATCTTAATATTAGATGGTTGATGGTGAACAATTATGTAATGATGAGAATGCTTAATAAGTATGTTAAGAAACAAAAAGTTTCAAATTTTCTGCTAAAATTAACCTAGATGAAGTAATTATGACGTAAGTAGGCTTGTCTGGGATCTCTGAGAGGTAAATGACGCCGGTCTCGTCTGGGGTCTAGATTCCAGTCGTGACAATTTTTTTCTTGAGGTTTTGCCCTATGGTTTGAGAGAGAAGAGAATGATGAATTTAAAGATGGAATTAGGATTATGTAACGACTTATAGGACTTGTGAAACCCGTTTTATTTAGGTTTTCCTAGTGGGAAAACGAGAGGAAATTACCTCAGTGACTATTTTCCCGCGGCCAAAACAGGACTGCACCATACTATTCACTAAAATGGTCATAACGTTTTACTCGAAAACTAGATTGATGCGAAATTGGTGGCGTTGGAAAGAGGATTCAAATACCTTCAATTTGATAGGTGATGGCTCACGTAACTCTTAATATTCTAAGACATATGGTTGTTTGAAGTTTACCCAAATAAAATCTTATGTCTAAACTTAATTGGTAAGGAAACATTCAGCTCTACTTGGTGCAAGGCTTTTCTAATGACCTTAATTGATATTGAAAATCGTTCGCACACTAAGAAATTTAACTTAAAACCTAAGACAATTAAGAGTCACTCAGTATGACCTTATATGAAAATTCAAGAATAGCTAGGGATTAACTTAGAAAATTTTGGGATCTTACAATCTCCCCCACTTGGACAACATTCGTCCTCGAATGACATTTGGCACTCTCCGAACACTTCCAAGAGTAAAAAATCAGTTAACAACTCTCAACCATACCACATAACACATTATACAACACACAATCGAGGAGAATCATCAATTTCATATAATCAATAAAATCACAACACAAGAAGATAGAAACAATTCTACAACTTATCATGCTATAAAACTCACTTTTTCAATTCATATAGGAGGAACTTCCTTCTCCACATAATATCATGCTCATATACATAAGTAATATACACATCATAACCATTTTTCATTAAAGAACGATTTAGCCAAATTTTCAAAACCTTTACAGTAAACACCAATTTATTTATACTGAAACATGCTCAAATTTCCAATAATGCAAATCTTAAGCAATTTATGGTGGAAACATAACAATATGAGAGATAAAACCATATAATCTCACTTTAAAACATGATCATAACTTCATCAAATGCACAATGCAAGGAATCAATGAATTTCAATTTCAACTAGACTCCTAAACACAATGCAACATGCAACATGCTACTATGACATTCTATCTTCTCAAGCTTGAATTAAATAGAACAGATGAGACAACAAATCACTATTCTACTACTCACCATACTCTCCCCCACTTAGAAGGAACTCATATAACTAAAGAGAGAAAACTATAACTTACTGGCTTCATCATCATCATCCAGTTTTGTTCCTTTGTCTCGGAGAGCATAGAAGCGATTCCTCTTTGGAGCACCACCATCCGGAACATTAGGAGGAACTTTATTGGCCTCTCTACCTCTAGCTGCAATAGTAGGACATTCTCTCACCTTGTGATCATCCTTTCCACAACCAAAGCACCCACTAGTACCGGCTATACATTTCCCAAAGTGCTTCTTCCCACAAGTAGCACAAGTAGGATTAACCACTTGGGAACGACCACCTCTTTCATAGTTAGCTTTAGGAAAACTAGAACCATCTTGATTTGGAGCCCTCTTCTTAAACCTACGTTGAACTTGCTCATCGGTTCTTCCCCTCTTAGCATCTCTATTTCTCCTCCCAAGTTTAGACTCTTCAATGGATTTTGCATACACCATCAACCTAGATAGAGTCATATAACCATGGAGCATGGTTGTACGACAATCTTCCTTCACCATATCTGAAACACCGGTCAAGAACCTACTCATCTCATCCCTAGGGTTAGACACCGAGGATGGAGCATACTTAAACAATATAGGATAAACTTTAAGGAATACTCCTTAACACTCACGCTACCTTGCCTAAGGTTTATAAATTCTTCAATCTTAACCTACATCCTCTCACAGGGAAATTACTTTTCTAAGAATGCTTGCTTAAACTCTTCCCACTCTAAGGGACCCGATTCAACCGGTCTACTATCCTTCTATTCTGTAAACTATATTTGAGAAACATCTTTCAATTGATACGAAGCTAACTCCGCTTTCTCCCTAGAAGTCACTCCCATTGCATGCATTATCTTATACACCTCATCTAAGAAAGCTTGGGGATCTTCTCCCACCTTAGAACCAAAGAAGGTAGGATGATTCATCCTCACAAAGTCCCTCAATCTAGAGGTCATAGTACTCTAGCATTCACCCTAGGCTCAATGTCTCTATTCACTTAATTTGTCATAGCTCGGGCTAGGGTAAGGAGAGCCAATCTCCCCATTAGCCATTTCCTGGGTAACTACCGAAACCTCATTATCTCCTTCGACAATAGGGACTTGATCATCTTGATCACCTTGAACATCTTGAGGAACCTGCTCAAATTGTGGCACATGTCCACCTCGGAGAGGAAGTCCCTCATTCACATCATTCTCCTCAACTCTCCTAGCCGGTGTCCTCCTCGTATTAATATTCCTAGAAACACAAGGAAAACTATAAGAAAAGGACACTCATAACTTTTAAACTATACGGCACGACATAGGAGTAGAAAAAAAGGGAAACTCAATCGTCCTATAGCCTCTTGCATAGTTGTGTCGCGACTCACACCAGTGGTCAAGACTCTATTGGACGTGGCTTTTTGAGACTTTTCGATTCCTAAGTACTACTTCATAACCTTATGCTCTGATACCACGCTTGTCATATCTCAAAACTACACCCTAGAAGTTAGGGTGCAATCTTGGATTGCGACCGGCATCGTCGACCTCTAGGAGGTCTAAGACAAGCCCTTTCGTACCATTCATTGCATAGAATTAAAACTTTTCACACGAAATAAAAATACTTCAAAATATCTCTTTTATAGAAAAACATAATGAAAGGCTAAGTCTCAAAGTCGCCATATTAGACATAGGAATATATTGGGACACGACCCATACTTCAACATATATAAAATAGCTAAGTCTATTACAATACTTTTCAATAAGGAAAACTAAACATCAAGATGTCCTCGAATCTAGTGAGTACATACCAACTCTCTACTTGAATGAACACTAGTACAAGCTTCAACTTCGAGACTCCTCTCAAACGCCACCTACACCTTTTGAAATAGACAAAATGTATGGAATTACTACAAACACTTGTACTAAGTATGGCTTAATGCATAAAATCATGATAAACGGACATTTATATAAAACATGCTATTTTTTGTTAAAACATCATAGCATAAGCATAAGAACAACATTTAACACCTTAGAAACATATAAGATATCACATAAGCATTTAATCAAATATTGAAGAACATTACAGTGAAATAAGTTCCACTTCACAATAACCCCTTTTACCTTACAGTCTTCTCACCAAAAGTTATCCTAAGACTCACTTAAGTGAGACTAAGATAGACCACCCATACACCCTCTCTAAGCACACCTGAATGATCCTTAAGACTACCTAAGATAAGATTGTTCCCTTTTCCTTTCATTAACTTCCCACCTAAGGTTACTCTAAGATCACCTAAGTAGGACAAGAATAGACCACCCATACACCCTCTTCAAGCTTAGCTAAGCAACCCTCAAAGCTACCCTAGATAGAGCACATTCTATTCATCATACCTTAGCTAAAGTCATGATCGTTCATTAAGTCAATTAAAAGATATTTCATTCATTATAGACTTCACATAATGGTCTTGGAAAGACCTATGGACTCACATACTAATATCTTCAAAGTCTAGTCGTGCAATATCTAGATAGCGTCCCATTCCACTACTTAAACGTCCTAGAACTTATCCAACACTAGCATGTATTCCACATGATGAGAATAGGCAATAATCGACATAGACCATACTAGCTAGGCATGGAATCCGGAGTCATAAACCTACTCCGATGGAGGGTGTTCTACTTGCCAAGGGTAGAACTAAGACACATCCCATGTAGGCACATGGTTAAGGAATATCAACGTCCTTTATGTACTCTAGTGTCATTCTCAAAGTAGAGGTACATTGTACTCTAGTCTCCTTCTTAAGTAAAGATAAAAACCATAACATATTCACTCGGTGCTAGCCTTTGTTCTCATAGAGTAAGTTCAATATAAAGGACATATGAAAAGGTACCATCTCTTAGTCATTACCTAGTCATAATGCACCTACCAAAGATGGGTCCACTAGGACTGCCATTCAATTGTCTATAAGAATAGCTCATTCTTAACCTTCTTTCTATATAAAAGATTCCACATATTAGTCATGCTTAGAAGGGCACCATCTTAGGTCTACCAATCCTAGATTTTCATTAAACATTCATCCATACACATACAAAACATAGGTGCCTAAGCCTACTAAGTCAAGATATTCATATTCATCATATCCATATATCAAGTAAGGGACAAAATATACCAAAACAAGACACATCATTAATTCACATTAGCACATATAACATATCATTCTTTGAAGCACTTAGGAATGACCCTTATCATCCTTATGTCATCATATATGTTACTATAACATCATCAATATAACCATCATATACTGATATAGTCAAGTAGGAATAATCATGTATCAACTTTAAGACTACACACATAACACATAGTCATAATCCAAGAAAATCACCTAATATCCATAGAAGAACACATACTTTCACATTACTATCATGCAGATAGATACAATCATACTTCACATAATCAATTACACAAATCATCATAATGCTTCAAGTAGTGCCGACAAGGCCATGATAATCAATATACTTAAAATAACGCTGACAAGGCCACATCAATAACATAACACTTCCACCATAAGTGGACCATACCAATCACAACATAATTGAAGTCAAATTAACATAAAATAAAGAGAATTAGAGCAGCATACCACCAATCCAATCTCACCACTTCAACCCATGTCTAAATTATCTAATTCAATATCACAAGGCCCTTACCCATGGCCATGAACATCAATTCAAAGTATAAATCATAATAATAGGTGAAACTAGGTCAATTCAATATATATTTAACAATCTAAGACCAATTAGACATCAATTGAACACAATTCTTACATCATTAGAAAGCCCATAAGAAACTACACATTAATTCATAAACATTAGACCAATATCAAGTAACCCATAAGTTAGTCAAAATCTAGGGTTAATCAATTTCTTGGGTTGATAGGTTAATTGAGTTAAAATCATATTAATAACCACAATTCAATCAGTAAACAATGATTAAAAACCTTTAATGCAAGAACCAATGGTAGATCATGAAAAAGGTCAATTCATCTTTTGAAAACATTAGAAAACATCTTTTAAAGTTGGGGTCCATGATGAAATGAGTTTCAAGGATCAAAAGTCTATCCTTTATTGGATAAAATCCTTGAAATTTGGTGAAGAAATCAATGAAGAACTTCAATCCTAGCTTCAACCTTACCCTTGTTTAAAGAATCTTGACAAATCTTGAATTTTATTAAATGGAGTCTTTTACTTTGATTTTTTTCTTGAGGTTTTGCCCTAGGGTTTGAGAGAGAATAGAATGATGAATATAAAGATGGAATTAGGATTATGTAAGGCTTTAAAAGACTTGTGAAACCCGTTTTATTTAGGTTTTCATAGTGGGAAAAGGAGAGGAAATTACCTTAATTACTATTTTTTCCGCGGCCAAAACGGGACTGCACCATACTATTCACTAAAATGGTCATAACGTTTTACTCCAAAACTAGACTGATGCGAAATTGGTGGCGTTGGAAAGAGAATTCAAATAACTTTAATTTGATAGGTCATGGCTCACGTAACTCTTAATATTCTAAGAGATATGGTTGTTTGAAGTTTACCCAAATAAAATCTTATGACTAAACTTAATTGGTAAGGAAACATTCAACTCTACTTTGTCCAAGGTTTTTCTAATGACCTTAATTGATATTGAAAATCGTTCGCACACTAAGAAACTTACCTTAAAACCTAAGAAAATTAAGAGTCACTCAGTATGACCTTATATGAAAATTTAAGAATTGCTAGGGCTTAACTTAGAAAATTTCGGGATCTTACAATCTCCCCTACTTGGACAACATTCGTCCTCGAATGACACTTGACACTCTCCGAAATATTCCAACAGTAAAGATTCAGTTAACAACTCTCAACCATACCACATAACATATTATACAACACACAATCGAGGAGAAAACATCAATTTCACATAATCAAGAAAATCACAACACGAGAAGATAAAAACAATTCTATAACTCATCATGCTATAAAACTCACATTTTCAATTCATATAGGAGGAACTTCCTTCTCCACATAATATCATGCTCATATACATCAGTTATATACACATATTAACCTTTTTTAATGAAAGAATGATTTAGGCAAATTTTCAAAACCTTTAGAGTAAACACCAATTTATTTACAGTGAAACATGCTCAAATTTCCAATAATACAACTCTTAAGCAATTTATGATGGAAACATAACAATATGAGAGATAAAACCATATAAACTCACTTTAAAACATAATCATAACTTCATCAAATGCACAATGCAAGGAATCAATGAATTTCAATTTCAACTAGACTCCTAAACACAATGCAACATGCAACACGCTACTATGACATTCTATCTTCTCAAGCTTGAATTGAATAGAAGAGGTGAGAGAACAAATCACTATCCTACTAGTCACCATACTCTCCCCCACTTAGAAGGAACTCATATAACTAAAGAGATAAAACTATAACTTACCAGCTTCATCATCATCATCCGATTTTGTTCCTTTGTCTCGGAGAGCATAGAAGCGATTCCTCTTTGGAGCACCACCATCCGGAACATTAGGAGGAACTTGCTTGGCCTCTCTCCCTATAGATGCAATAGTAAGACAATCTCTCACCTTGTGATCATCCTTTCCACAACCAAAGCACCCACTATTACCGGCTAGACACTTCCCAAAATGCTTCTTCCCACAAGTAGCACAAGTAGGCTTAACCACTTAGGAACCACCACCTCTCTCATAGTTAGCTTTAGGAGCACTAGAACCATCTTGATTTGGATCCCTCTTCTTAAACCTATGTTGAACTTGCTCATCGGTTCTTCCCCTCTTAGCATCTCTATTTCTCCTCCCATGTTTAGACTCTTCAATGGATTTTGCATACACCATCAACCTAGATAGAGTCATGTCACCATGGAGCATGGTTGTACGACAATCTTCCTTCACCATACACCGGTCAAGAACCTACTCATCTCATCCCTAGGGTTAGACACCGAGGATGGAGCATACTTAGACAATATAGGATAAACTTTAAGGAATGCTCCTCAACACTCATGCTACCTTGCCTAAGGTTTATAAATTCTTCAATCTTAACCTACATCCTCTCACGGGGAAATTACTTTTCTAAGAATGCTTGCTTAAACTCTTCCCACTCTAAGGGACCCGATTCAACCGGTCTACTATCCTTCTATTCTGTAAACTATATTTGAGAAACATCTTTTAATTGATACGAAGCTAACTACGCTTTCTCCCTAGAAGTCACTCCCATTGCATGCATTATCTTATACACCTCATCCAAGAAAGCTTGGGGATCTTCTCCCACCTTAGAACCAAAGAAGGTAGGATGATTCATCCTCACAAAGTCCCTCAATCTAGAGGTCATAGTACTCTCCATAGCACTCACCCTAGGCCCAATGTCTCTATTCACTTAATTTGTCATAGCTCGGGCTAGGGTAAGGAGAGCCTCTCTAATCTCCCCATTAGCCATTTCCGGGGTAACTACCGAAACCTCATTATCTCTTTCGACAATAGGGACTTGATCATCTTGATCACCTTGAACATCTTGAGGAACCTGCTCAAATTGTGGCACATGTCCACCTCGGAGAGGAAGTCCCCCATTCACATCATTCTCCTCAACTCTCCTAGCCGATATCCTCCTCGTATTCATCTTCCTAGAAACACAAGGAAAACCATAAGAAAAGGACACTCATAACTTTTAAACTCTATGACACGACATAGGAGTAGAAAAGAAGGCAAACTTTATCGTCCTATAGCCTCACGCCCATAGATGTGTCGCGTCTCACACCGACGGTCAAGACTCTACTACACGTGGATTTTTGAGACTTTTCGATTCCTAAGTACTACTTCATAACCTTATGCTCTGATACCAAGCTTGTCACATCCCGAAACCACACCCTAGAAGTTAGGGTGCAGTCTTTGATTGCGACCGGCGTCGTCGACCTCTCGGAGGTCTAAGACAAGCCTTTCGTACCATTAATTGCATACATGTATGAAAAGTAGTGGGGAATTAAAACTTTTCCCACGAAATAAAATACTTCAAAATATCTCTTTTATAGAAAAACATAATAAAAGGCTAAGTCTCAAAGTGGCCATATTAGACATAGGAATATATTGGGACATGGCCCATACTTCAATATATAGAAAATAGCTAAGTCTATTACAATACTTTTCAATAAGGAAAACTAAACATCAAGATTTCCTCGAATCTAGTGAGGACATACCAACTCTCTACTTGAATGAACACCAGTCCAAGCTTCAACTTCGAGACTCCTCTCAAATGCCACCTACACCTTTTGAAATAGACAAAATGTATGGAATTAGTACAAACACTTGTACTAAGTATGGCGTAATGAATAAAATCATGATAAATGGACATTTATATAAAACATGCTCTTTTTGATTAAAACATCATAGCATAAGCATAATAACAAAATTTAACACCTTAGGAACATATAAGATATCACATAAACATTTAATCAAATATTGAAGAACATTACAGTGAACTAAGTTCCACTTCATAGCAACCCCTTTTAGCTTACATCCTTCTCACCAAAAGTTATCCTAAGACTCACTTAAGTGAGACTAAGAGAGACCGCCCATACACCCTCTCTAAGCACAACTGAATGATCCTTAAGACTACCTAAGATAAGATTGTTACCTTTTCCTTTTATTAAGTCCCCACCTAAGGTTACTATAAGATTCACCTAAGTAGGAAAAGAAGAGACCACCCATACACCCTCTTCAAGCTTCCCTAATCAACCCTCAAAGCTACCCTAGATAGAGAACATTCTATTCATCATACCTTAGCTAAAGTCGTGATCGTTCATCAAGTCAATTAAAAGACATTTCATTCATTATAGACTTCACATAATTGTCTTGGAAAGACCTAGGGACTCATATACTAATATTTTCAAAGTCTAGTCGTGCAATGTCTAGATAGCGTCTTATTCCACTACCTAAACGTCCTAGAACTTATCTAACACTAGCATTTATCCCACATGATGAGAATAGGCAATAACCGACATAGACCATACTAGCTAGGCATGGAATCCGGAGTCATAAACCTACTCCGATGGAGGGTGTTCTACTTGCCAAGGGTAGAACTAAGACACATCCCATGTAGGCACATGGTTAAGGAATATTAAGGTCTTTTATGTACTCTAGTGTCATTCTCAAGTAGAGGTACATTGTACTCTAGTCTCCTTCTTAAGTAAAGATAAAAACCATAACATATTCACTTGGTGCTAGCCTTTGTTCTCATATAGTAAGTTCAATATAAGGGACATATGAAAAGGTATCATCTCTTAGTCATTACCTAGTCATAATGCACCTACCAAAGATGGGTCCACTAGGGCTGCCATTCAATGGTCTACAAGGATAGCTCATTCTTAACCTTCTTTCTATATAAAAGATTCCACATATTAGTCATGCTTAGAAGGGCACCATCTTAGGTCTACCGATTCTAGACTTTCATTAAACATTCATCCATACACATACAAGACAAAGGTACCTAAGCCTACTAAGTCAAGATGTTCATATTCATCATATACATGTATCAAGTAAGGGACATAATCTACCAAAACAAGACACATCATTAATTCACATTAGCACATATAACATATCATTCTTTGAAGCACTTAGGAATGACCCTTACCATCCTTATGTCATCTTATACGTTACTATAACATCATCAATATAACCATCATATACTCATATAGTCAAGTAGGAATAATCATGTATCAATTTTAAGACTACACATATAAACACATAGTCATAATCCAACATGATCACCTAATATCCATAGAAGAACACACACTTTCACATAACTACCATGTAGATAGATACAATCATACTATACATAATCAATTACACAAATCATCATAATACTTCAAGTAGTGCCGACAAGGCCATGATAATCAATATACTTAAAATAACACCGACAAGGCCACATCAATCACATAACACCGCCACCATAAGTGGACCATACCAATCACAACATAATTGAAGTCTAATTAACATAAAATAAAGAGAACTACGCCAGCGTACCACCAAGCCATTCTCACCACTTCAACCCATGTCTAAATCATCCAATTCAATACCATAAGGCCCTTACCCATGGCCATGAACAAAAATTCAAAGCATAAATCATAATACTAGATGAAACTAGGTCAATTCAATATATATTTAACAATCTAAGACCAATTAGACATCAACTGAATAAAATTATTAAATCATTATAAAGCCCATAAGAAACTACACATTAATTCATAAACATTAGACCAATATCAAGTAACCCATAAGTTAGTCAAAATCTAGGGTTCATCAATTTCATTGGTTCATAGGTTAATTGAGTTAAAATCATATTAGTAACCAAAATTCTATCACTAAACAATGATTAAAAACCTTTAATGCAAGAACCCATGGTAGATCATGAAAAAGGTCAATTCATCTTTTGAAAACTTTAGAAAACATCCTTGAAAGTTGGGCTCCTTGATGAAATAAGTTTCAAGGATCAAAAGTCATACCTTTATTGGATAAAATCCACGAAATTTGGTGAAGAAATAAATGAAGAACTTCAATCCTAGCTTCAACCTTACCTTGTTTAAGGAAACTTGACAAATCTTGAATTTTCTTGAATGGAGTCTTCTACTTTGATTTTTTTCTTGAGGTTTTGCCCTAGGGTTTGAGAGAGAAGAGAATGATGAATTTAAAGATGGAATTAGGATTATGTAAGGAATTATAGGACTTGTGAAACCCATTTTATTTAGGTTTTCCTAGTAAGAAAACGAGAGGAAATTACCTCAAAAACTATTTTCCCGCGGCCAAAACAGGACTGCACCATACTGTTCACTAAAATGGTCATAATGTTTTACTATAAAACTATATTGATGCGAAATTTGTGGCGTTCGAAAGAGGATTCAAATACCTTCAATTTGATAGGTGATGGCTCATGTAACTCTTAATATTCTAAGAAGTATGGTTGTTTGATGTTTACCCAAATAAAATCTTATGTCTAAACTTAATTGGTAAGGAAACATTCAACTCTACTTTGTGCAAGGCTTTTCTAATGACCTTAATTGATATTGAAAATCGTTCGCACAGTAAGAAATTTAACTTAAAACCTAAGAAAATTAAGTCACTCAGTATGACCTTATATGAAAATTTAAGAATAGCTAGGGATTAACTTAGAAAATTTCGGGTCTTAAAATCTCCCCCACTTGGACAAAATTCATCCTCGAATGACACATGGAACTCTCCGAACACTTACAAGAGTAAAAAATCAGTTAACAAATCTCAACCATACCACATAACACATTATACAACACACAATCGAGGAGAAAACATCAATTTCACGTAATCAAGAAAATCACAACACAAGAAGATAGAAACAATTCTACAACTCATCATGCTATAAAACTCACATTGTCAATTCATATAGGAGGAAATTCCTTCTCCACATAATATCATGCTCATATACATCAGTAATATACACATCATAACCATTTTTCATGAAAGAACGATTTAGCCAAATTTTCAAAACCTTTACAGTAAACACCAATTTATTTACAGTGAAACATGCTCAAATTTCCATTAATGCAACTCTTAAGCAATGTATGATAAAAACATAACAATATGAGAGATAAAACCATATAAACTCACTTTAAAACATAATCATAACTTCATGAAATGCACAATGCAAGGAATCAATGAATTTCAATTTCAACTAGACTCCTAAACACAATGCAACATGCAACATGCTACTATGACATTGTATCTTCTCAAGCTTGAATTGAACAGAAGAGATGAGACAACAAATCACTATTCTACTACTCACCATACTCTCCCCCACTTAGAAGGAACTCATATAACTAAACAGATAAAACTATAACTTACCGGCTTCATCATCATCATCCAGTTTTGTTCCTTTGTCTCGGAGAGCATAGAAGCGATTCCTCTTTGGAGCACCACCATCCGGAACATTAGGAGGAACTTTCTTGGCCTCACTACCTCTAGCTGCAATAGTAGGATATTCTCTCACCTTGTGATTATCCTTTCCACAACCAAAGCACCCACTAGTACCGGCTAGACATTTCCCAAAGTGCTTCTTCCAACAAGTAGCACAAGTAGGATTAACCACTTGGGAACCACCACCTCTCTCATAGTTAGCTTTAGGGAAACTAGAACCATCTTGATTTGGAGACCTCTTCTTAAACCTATGTTGAAATTGCTCATCGGTTCTTCCCCTCTTAGCATCTATATTTCTCCTCCCAAGTTTAGACTCTTCAATGGATTTTGCATACACCATCAACCTAGATAGAGTCATATCACCATGGAGCATGGTTGTACGACAATCTTCCTTCACCATATCCGAAACACCGGTCAAGAACCTACTCATCTCATCCCTAGGGTTAGACACCGAGGATGGAGCATAATTAGACAATATAGGATAAACTTTAAGGAATACTCCTCAACACTCATGCTACCTTGCCTAAGGTTTATAAATTCTTCAATCTTAACCTACATCCTCTCATGGGGAAATTACTTTTCTAAGAATGCTTGCTTAAACTCTTCCCACTCTAAGGGACCCGATTCAACCGGTCTACTATCCTTCTATTCTGTAAACTATATTTGAGAAACATCTTTCAATTGATACGAAGCTAACTCCGCTTTCTCCCTAGAAGTCACTCCCATTGCATGCATTATCTTATACACCTCATCCAAGAAAGCGTGGGGATCTTCTCCCACCTTAGAACCAAAGAAGGTAGGATGATTCATCCTCACAAAGTCCCTCAATCTAGAGGTTATAGTACTCTCCATAGCATTCACCCTAGGCCCAATGTCTCTATTCACTTAATTTGTCATAGCTCGGGCTAGGGTAAGGAGAGCCTCTCTAATCTCCCCATTAGACATTTTCGGGGTAACTACCGAAACCTCATTATCTCCTTCGACAATAGGGACTTGATCATCTTGATCACCTTGAACATCTTGAGGAACCTGCTCAAATTGTGGCACATGTCCACCTCGGAGAGGAAGTCCCTCATTCACATCATTCTCCTCAACTCTCCTAGCCGGTGTCCTCCTCGTATTAATCTTCCTAGAAACACAAGGAAAACTATAAGAAAAGGACACTCATAACTTTTAAACCCTCACGACATAGGAGTAGAAAAAAAGGGAAACTCAATCGTCCTATAGCCTCTTGCATAGATGTGTCGCGACTCACACCGATGGTCAAGACTCTATTGGACGTGGCTTTTTGAGACTTTTCAATTCCTAAGTACTACTTCATAACCTTATGCTCTGATACAACGCTTGTCATATCTCAAAACCACACCCTAGAAGTTAGGGTGCAATCTTAGATTGCGACCGGCATCATCGACCTCTAGGAGGTCTAAGACAAGCCCTTTCGTACCATTCATTGCATACATATATGAAAAGTAGTGCGGAATTAAAACTTTTCACACGAGATAAAAATACTTCAAAATATCTCTTTTATAGAAAACATAATGAAAGGCTAAGTCTCAAAGTCGCCATATTAGACATAGGAATATATTGGGACACGACCCATACTTCAACATATAGAAAATAGCTAAGTCTATTACAATACTTTTCAATAAGGAAAACTAAACATCAAGATGTCCTCGAATCTAGTGAGTACATACCAACTCTCTACTTGAATGACCACTAGTACAAGCTTCAACTTCGAGACTCCTCTCAAACGCCACCTACACCTTTTGAAATAGACAAAATGTATGGAATTAGTACAAACACTTGTACTAAGTATGGCTTAATGCATAAAATCATGATAAACGGACATTTATATAAAACATGCTCTTTTTTATTAAAACATCATAGCATAAGCATAAGAAAAACATTTAGCACCTTAGAAACATATAAGATATCACATAAGCATTTAATCAAATATTGAAGAACATTACAGTGAACTAAGTTCCACTTCACAATAACGCCTTTTACCTTACATTCTTCTCACCAAAAGTTATCCTAAGACTCACTTAAGTGAGACTAAGATAGACCACCCATACACCCTCTCTAAGCACACCTGAATGATCCTTAAGACTACCTAAGATAAGATTGTTCCCTTTTCCTTTCATTAACTTCCCACCTAAGGTTACTCTAAGATCACCTAAGTAGGACAAGAAGAGACCACCCATACACCCTCTTCAAGCTTAGCTAAGCAACCCTCAAAGCTACCCTAGATAGAGCACATTCTATTCATCATACCTTTGCTAAAGTCATGATCGTTCATTAAGTCAATTAAAAGATATTTCATTCATTATAGACTTCACATAATGGTCTTGAAAGACCTATGGACTCACATACTAATATCTTCAAAGTCTAGTCGTGCAATGTCTAGATAGCGTCTCATTCCACTACCTAAACGTCCTAGAACTTATCCAACACAAGCATGTATCCCAGATGATGAGAATATGCAATAACCGACATAGACCATACTAGCTAGGCATGGAATCCGGAGTCATAAACCTACTCCGATGGAGGGTGTTCTACTTGCCAAGGGTAGAACTAAGACACATCCCATGTAGGCACATGGTTAAGGAATATCAAGGTCCTTTATGTACTCTAGTGTCATTCTCAAAGTAGAGGTACATTGTACTCTAGTCTCCTTCTTAAGTAAAGATAAAAACCATAACATATTCACTCGGTGCTAGCCTTTGTTCTCATACAGTAAGTTCAATATAAAAGACATATGAAAAGGTACCATCTCTTAGTCATTACCTAGTCATAATGCACCTACCAAAGATGGGTCCACTAGGACTGCCATTCAATGGTCTAAAGAATAGCTCATTCTTAACCTTCTTTCTATATAAAAGATTCCACATATTAGTCATGCTTAGAAGGGCACCATCTTAGGTCTACCGATCCTAGATTTTCATTAAACATTCATCCATACACATACAAAACATAGGTGCCTAAGCCTACTAAGTCAAGATGTTCATATTCATCATATCCATGTATCAAGTAAGGGACAAAATATACCAAAACAAGACACATCATTAATTCACATTAGCACATATAACATAGCATTCTTTGAAGCACTTAGGAATGACCCTTATCATCCTTATGTCATCATATATGTTATTATAACATCATCAATATAACCATCATATGCTGATATAGTCAAGTAGGAATAATCATGTATCAACTTTAAGACTACACACATGAACACATAGTCATAATCCAAGATAATCACCTAATATACATAGAAGAACACATACTTTCACATTACTATCATGTAGATAGATACAATCATACTTCACATAATCAATTACACAAATCATCATAATGCTTCAAGTAGTGCCGACAAGGCCATGATAATCAATATAGTTAAAATAACGCTGACAAGGCCACATCAATAACATAACACCGCCACCATAAGTGGACCATATCAATCACAACATAATTGAAGTCAAATTAACATAAAATAAAGAGAATTAGGGCAGCGTACCACCAATCCATTCTCACCACTTCAACCCATGTCTAAATCATCCAATTCAATATCACAAGGCCCTTACCCATGGCCATGAACATCAATTCAAAGTATAAATCATAATACTAGGTGAAACTAGGTCAATTCAATATATATTTAACAATCTAAGACCAATTAGACATCAATTGAACACAATTCTTACATCATTAGAAAGCCCATAAGAAACTACACATTAATTCATAAACATTAGACCAATATCAAGTAACCCATAAGTTAGTCAAAATCTAGGGTTAATCAATTTCATGGGTTGATAGGTTAATTGAGTTAAAATCATATTAATAACCACAATTCAATCAGTAAACAATGATTAAAAACCTTTAATGCAAGAACCAATGGTAGATCATGAAAAAGGTCAATTCATCTTTTGAAAACATTAGAAAACACCTTTTAAAGTTGGGGCCCATGATGAAATGAGTTTCAAGGATCAAAAGTCTATCCTTTATTGGATAAAATCCCCGAAATTTGGTGAAGAAATCAATGAAGAACTTCAATCCTAGCTTCAACCTTACCCTTGTTTAAAAAATCTTGACAAATCTTGAATTTTATTGAATGGAGTCTTTTACTTTGATTTTTTTCTTGAGGTTTTGCCCTAGGGTTTGAGAGAGAAGAGAATGATGAATTTAAAGATGGAATTAGGATTATGTAAGGCTTTATAAGACTTGTGAAACCCGTTTTATTTAGGTTTTCAAAGTGGGAAAAGCAGAGGAAATTACCTTAATTACTATCTTTCCCGCGGCCAAAATTGGACTGCACCATACTATTCACTAAAATGGTCATAACTTTTTACTCGAAAACTAGACTGATACGAAATTGGTGGCGTTGGAAAGAGGATTCAAATAACTTTAAGTTGATAGGTCATGGCTCACGTAACTCTTAATATTGTAAGAGATATGGTTGTTTGAAATTTACCCAAATAAAATCTTATGACTAAACTTAATTGGTAAGGAAACATTCAACTCTACTTTGTCCAAGGTTTTTCTAATGACCTTAATTGATATTGAAAATCGTTCGCACACTAAGAAATTTACCTTAAAACCTAAGAAAATTAAGAGTCACTCAGTATGACCTTATACGAAAATTTAAGAATTGCTAGGGCTTAAAACATAGAAAATTTTGGGATCTTACAATCTCCCCACTTGGACAACATTCGTCCTCGAATGACACTTGACACTGTCCGAAATGTTCCAACAGTAAAGATTCAGTTAACAACTCTCAACCATACCACATAACACATTATACAACACACAATCGAGGAGAAAACATCAATTTCACATAATCAAGAAAATCACAACACGAGAAGATAGAAACAATTCTAACTCATCATGCTATAAAACTCACATTTTCAATTCATATAGGAGGAACTTCCTTCTCCACATAATATCATGCTCATATACATCAGTTATATACACATCTTAACCTTTTTTAATGAAAGAATGATTTAGCCAAATTTTCAAAACCTTTAGAATAAAACACCAATTTATTTACAGAGAAACATGCTCCAATTTCCAATAATGCAACTCTTAAGCAATTTATGATGGAAACTTAACAATATGAGAGATAAAACCATATAAACTCACTTTAAAACATAATCATAACTTCATCAAATGCACAATGCAAGGAATGAATGAATTTCAATTTCAACTAGACTCCTAAACAAAATGCAACATGCAACATGCTGCTATGACATTCTATCTTCTCAAGCTTGAATTGAATAGAAGAGATGAGAGAACAAATCACTATCCTACTAGTCACCATACTCTCCCCCACTTAGAAGGAACTCATATAACTAAAGAGAGAAAATTATAACTTACCGGCTTTATCATCATCATCCGGTTTTGTTCCTTTGTCTCGGAGAGCATAGAAGTGATTCCTCTTTGGAGCACCACCATCCGGAACATTAGGAGGAACTTGCTTGACCTCTCTCCCTCTAGATGCAATAGTAGGACAATCTCTCACCTTGTGATCATCCTTTCCACAACCAAAGCACCCACTAGTACCGTCTAGACACTTTCCGAAATGCTTCTTCCCACAAGTAGCACAAGTAGGCTTAACCACTTGAGAACCACCACCTCTCTCATAGTTAGCTTTAGGAGCACTATAACCATCTTTATTTGGAGCCCTCTTCTTAAACCTATGTTTAACTTGCTCATCGGTTCTTCCCCTCTTAGCATCTTTATTTCTCCTGCCAAGTTTAGACTTTTCAATGGATTGTGCATACACCATCAACCTAGATAGAGTCATATCACCATTGAGCATGGATCTACGACACTCTTCCTTCACCATATCAGAAACACTGGTCAAGAACCTACTCATCTCATCCCTAGGGTTAGACACCGAGGATGGAGCATACTTAGACAATATGATAAACTTTAAGGAATACTCTTCAATACTCATGCTACATTGCCTAAGGTTTATAAATTATTCAATCTTAACCTCCCTCCTCTCACGGGGAAAGTACCTTTCTAAGAATGCTTCCTTAAACTCTTCCCACTCTAAGGGGCCCAATTCAACCGGTCTACTATCCTGCCATTGAGTAAACCATATTTGAGCAACCTCTTTCAATTGATACGAAGCTAACTTCGCTTTCTGCCTAGAAGTCACTCCCATTGCATGCACTATCTTATACACCTCATCCAAGAAAGCTTGGGGATCTTCTCCCACCTTAGAACCAAAGAAGGTAGGAGGATTCATCCTCACAAAGTCCCTCAATCTAGAGGTCATAGTACTCTCCATAGCATTCACCCTAGGCCCAATGTCTCAATTCACTTGAGTTGTCATAGCTCAGGCTAGGGTAAGGAGAGCCTTTCTAATCTACCCATAGCCATTTCCGGGGGAACTACCGAAACCTCACTTTCTCCTTCGACAATAGGGACTTGATTATCTTGATCACCTTGAACATCTTGAGGAACCTGCTCAACTTGTGGCACATGTCCACCTCGGAGAGGAAGTCCCTCATTCACATCATTCTCCTCAACTCTCCTAGCCGGTATCCTCCTCGTATTCATCTTCCTAGAAACACAAGGAAAACCACAAGAAAAGGACACTCATAACTTTTAAACTCTACGATACGACATAGGAGTAGAAAAGAAGGGAAACTCTATCGTCCTATAGCCTCACACCCATAGATGTGTCGCATCTCACAACGACGGTCAAGACTCTACTAGACGTGGCTTTTTGAGACTTTTCGATTCCTAAGTACTACTTCATAACCTTATGCTCTGATACCAAGCTTGTCACATCCCGAAACCACACCCTAGAAGTTAGGTTGCAATCTTTGATTGCGACCGGCGTCGTCGACCTCTCGGAGGTCTAAGACAAGCCCTTTCGTACCATTCATTGCATACATGTATGAAAAGTAGTGGGGAATTAAAACTTCTCCCACGAAATAAAAATACTTCAAAATATCTCTTTTATAGAAAAACATAATAAAAGGCTAAGTCTCAAAGTCGCCATATTAGACATAGGAATATATTGGGACATGGCCCATACTTCAATATATAGAAAATAGCTAAGTCTATTACAATACTTTTCAATAAGGAAAACTAAACATCAAGATTTCCTCGAATCTAGTGAGGACATACCAACTCTCTACTTGAATGAACACCAGTCCAAGCTTCAACTTCGAGACTCCTCTCAAACGCCACCTACACCTTTTGAAATAGACAAAATGTATGGAATTAGTACAAATACTTGTACTAAGTATGGCGTAATGCATAAAATCATGATAAATGGACATTTATATAAAACATGCTCTTTTGGATTAAAACATCATAGCATAAGCATAATAACAAAATTTAACACCTTAGGAACATATAAGATATCACATAAACATTTAATCAAATATTGAACAACATTACAGTGAACTAAGTTCCACTTCATAGCAACCCCTTTTAGCTTACATTATTCTCACCAAAAGTTATCTGAAGACTAACTTAAGTAAGACTAAGAGAGACCGCCCATACACCCTCTCTAACCACAACTGAATGATCCTTAAGACTACCTAAGATAAGATTGTTCCCTTTTCCTTTCATTAACTCCCCACCTAAGGTTACTCTAAGATCACCTAAGTAGGACAAGAAGAGACCACTCATACATCCTCTTCAAGCTTACCTAAGCAACCCTCAAAGCTACCCTAGATAGAGCACATTCTATTCATCATACCTTAGCTAAAGTCGTGATCGTTCATTAAGTCAATTAAAAGACATTTCATTCATTATAGACTTCACATAATAGTCTTTGAAAGACCTATGGACTCACATACTAATATCTTTGAAGTCTAGTCGTGCAATGTCTAGATAGCGTCCCATTCCACTACCTAAACGTCCTAGAACTTATCCAACACAAGCATGTATCCCAGATGATGAGAATATGCAATAACCGACATAGACCATACTAGCTAGGCATGGAATCCGAAGTCATAAACCTACTCCGATGGAGGGTGTTCTACTTGCCAAGGGTAGAACTAAGACACATCCCATGTAGGCATATGGTTATTGAATATCAAGGTCTTTTATGTACTCTAGTGTCATTTTCAAGTAGAGGTACATTGTACTCTAGTCTCCTTCTTAAGTAAAGCTACAAACCATAACATATTCACTCGGTGCTAGACTTTGTTCTCATAGATTAAGTTCAATATAAGGGACAAATGAAAAGGTACCATCTCTTAGTCATTACCTAGTCATAATGCACCTACCAAAGATAGGTCCACTAGGGCTACCATTCAATGGTCTTTAAGGATAGCTCATTCTTTACCTTCTTTCTATATAGAAGATTCCACATATTAGTAATGCTTAGAAGGGCACCATCTTAGGTCTACCAATCCTAGACTTTCATTAAACATTCATCCATACACATACAAGACAAAGGTGCCTAAGCCTACTAAGTCAAGATGTTCATATTCATCATATACATGTATTAAGTAAGGGACATAATCTGCCAAAACAAGATACATCATTAATTCACATTAGCACATATCAGATATCATTCTTTGAAGCACTTAGGAATGACCCTTATCATCCTTATGTCATCCTATACGTTACTATAACATCATCAATATAACCATCATATACTCATATAGTCAAGTAGGAATAATCATGTATCAACTTTAAGACTACACACATAAACACATAGTCATAATCCAACATGATCACCTAATATCCATAGAAGAACACATACTTTCACATTACTAGCATGTAGATAGATACAATCATATTTCACATAATCAATAACACAAATCATCATAATACTTCAAGTAGTGCCGACAAGGCCACATCAATCACATAACACCGCCACCATAAGTGAACCATACAAATCACAACATAATTGAAGTCTAATTAACATAAAATAAAGAGAATTAGGGCAGCGTACCACAATGTATTCTCACCACTTCAACCCATGTCTAAATCATCCAATTCAATACTATAAGGCCCTTACCCATGGTCTTGAACATCAATTCTAAGTATAAATCATAATACTAGATGAAACTAGGTCAATTCAATATATATATTTAACAATCTAAGACCAATTAGACATCAATTGAATACAATTCTTACATCATTAGAAAGCTAATAAGAAACTACACATTAATTCATAAACATTAGACCAGTATCAAGTAACCCATAAGTTAGTCAAAATTTAGGGTTCATCAATTTCATGGGTTCATAGGTTAATTGAGTTAAAACCATATTAATAACCACAATTCAATCACTAAACAATGATTAAAAACCTTTAATACAAGAACCCATGGTAGATCATGAAAAAGGTCAATTTATCTTTTGAAAACTTTAGAAAACATCTTTGAAAGTTGGGCTCCTTGATGAAACGAGTTTCAAGGATCAAAAGCCATACCTTTATTGGATAAATTCCACGAAATTTGGTGAAGAAATCAATGAAGAACTTCAATACTATCTTCAACCTTACCCTTGTTTAAAGAATCTTGACAAATCTTGAATTTTCTTGAATGGAGTCTTCTACTTTGATTTTTTTTCTTGAGGTTTTGACCTAGGGTTTGAGAGAGAAGAGAATGATAAATTTAAAGATGGAATTATGATTATGTAAGGCTTTATAGGACTTGTGAAATCCGTTTTATTTAGGTTTTCCTAGTGGGAAAAGGAGAGGAAATTACATCAATTACTATTTTTCCGCGGCCAAAACGGGACTGCACCATACTATTCACTAAAATGGTCATAACTTTTTACTCGAAAACTAGATTGATACGAAATTTGTGGCGTTGTGAAAAGGATTCAAATACCTTCAATTTGATAGGTCATGGCTCACGTAACTCTTAATATTCTAAGAGATATGGTTTATTGAAGTTTACCCAAATAAAATCTTATGTCTAAACTTAATTGGTATTAAAACATTCAACTCTACTTTGTGCAAGGTTTTTCTAATGACCTTAATTGATATTGAAAATCATTCGTACACTAAGAAATTTACCTTAAAACCTAAGAAAATTAAGAGTCACTCAATATGACCTTATAAGAAAATTTAAGAATAGCTAGGGATTAACTTAGAAAATTTCGGGATCTTACACATAGGCAGATTACAACAATACTGAAAAAGCCATTTAAGCACTCATACTTCAAGGTGCTTATCTTTTGGGAAAAAGAATACAAATTATAGGCACACACATGAACACTTAGCTAAACATGCTTTCACTTTTCAAGAGTGAGCCTACAATCATGCTTCCCAAGCCATACAAATCACCTAAATTTCAAGAGACTCAACATGTTTCATTTTAAAGAGACTCAAATTTTAATTATAAGGCTAAACATTACACCTCACAAGTGACTAAAACCAAGTTCCTCACTTTACCTCATGAAGTCAAATTCTCAATTAGCATGTTGAGATGCACAATGCACATGAGAAAACATGGATTTTATCAAAAATTCCTTTTATGCACCTTGGAATCTTCACAATATCTTTAAGGTAATGTTAATCAATACATACCAAACATATGAGGTTCATACAACTCATACTTTATGCAAGACTATATTCATGAACAAGCTTACTAAGAATTCATTAGTTTCAAGTTCAAGCAAAAATAGAAGGATAAGGTAGAAAATATCTACAACCTTACCATTTCACCACCATCCCCCACTTAGGGTAAACCCAATTAAGAGCAACTTAATTCAACCTTCAGAGGATCTTAACTTAACAACATTCATATTTCAACAATTACAAGTGATTGCCATTTAGAAGGAATTTACAATAAGTCAATCAAGATATTCTTAACTTCATCTCCTAGGTAATTTATTCCCCATCATCAA
Source organism: Solanum sitiens (assembly GCA_016801875.1). Taxonomy (NCBI): domain Eukaryota; kingdom Viridiplantae; phylum Streptophyta; class Magnoliopsida; order Solanales; family Solanaceae; genus Solanum; species Solanum sitiens. The sequence continues at coordinate 731,467 of JABWTJ010000375.1, read as the reverse complement.
GTTAGGTCATACCATTCAACCACATAAGGTTTTCATACATTACAATACACACCAAGGTCATACATCATTAGGGGAAGACAACAAGGGGACTTAGCCCTAAGGACTCTTTATTTTCTTTAAACATTTAAGTAATGTAACTTCTCGGTCAATTAAACTCATATCATCACCCTACAAATATAAGAATACTACCATCAATTCTAGGGGAAACATCAATTCCACAACATCAAGGGACTCATAAAACAATAAGAACTTAGAAACAAATCTATGACTCATTATGCCATAAGACTCTCATTATTCATTCCAAATAGCAAATCTCCTTATTACATTCTTTATCATGCTCATATGCATAAATTCTATACACAGAACTACAATCCATGTAAAGCAATCATGAAGGTTCACACATATTCAAAGGGAAACATTTAAACTATCATCATACATAAATTCAAAGGGCAGCATGCTTCTTTACCATTTAGCATATTCCTAAGGCAATTTAAGCTCAAATCATATAATTAAGCTACCAATATGTAACACCGTATAGTAACACATCATTCCAAAAGAACTCATTTCAACCATAATAACTCCTAACATGCTTTAACTATATCATAACACACATTCTTCAACATAACATGCTATTTCACATAAGTCTCATACATAGCCATAAATGGCATCATAACATCAAAACATGTCAAAATCCACCTTCAAACATACTCATTCAACCATAAAACCAAGTTAAGCATTAACTTACCTTTTCTCCCTCAAGCATAGAGATACAATCTCATCCAAGCAATCACATCTAAAAGACCACCGGACAAGAAAACATAAGAGAGAGATCTTATAGACTTAAGTTCAATGGCACGATATGAGACTGATGAAGAAAGGAAACTCTATCGTCTTATAGTCTCCCGTACCATTTGATGTGTCGCGACTCACCACCAATGCTACGAGACTCTACTAGATGTGGCAATATGAGAATTTTAGAACCTAAAATCCACTTTATAAACCCCATGCTCTGATACCACGTTTGTCACATCCGGGGATAACCCCCTAGAAGTAACATGGCTTACTTGACCTCTCGAATGTCTTATACAAGCCCATAGTTATCATTCATCACATTGACATAGTAAATTTAGCAGAAAATTTAAAACTTTCTTAGCACATCATATGCTAGAACATTACTTCATATATATAAAACATAAGTCATAATACATATATAGACCTTAAGTCTCTTTGCCATCTTAGACTATACAACATTAGAATATATTAGAGACACGGCCCTTAAGACATATTACATAACTGTACAATATTTAAACACTTTACAGTAAAGACATAAGTAGGAGATCCTTGAACTTAAGGATTCCTTTCATTGAGCTTGGGAATCATTTATCAATCTCTTCACCATTCAAGACATCCTTTAAGCATACATAACCTAGACTTTGTGTAAAAAGTAGAGAAGAATGATATTAGTACAAGAATGCACTAAGTACAGCAACCATGCAAAAACATGCATTTAAAAGGGACATTTTCTTGAAATCATACTTCATGCCTTTTTGAGTAAATCTTTATAAAACCTTTAACAAATAAAATTTATATCATTCACATACTTCATATAAACATATTCAAAGGCCAAACATTTTATAAGATCACATATAGAATTATTTACATTTTCAAGTCACATTAGAGTGAACTATTTCCTCCTTTACAGTGAGCATTCTTTTCTTTATTTCCTTAACCTTCCAAGTAACCCTCTAGTGATACTTGGTGCAATGCATCACCTTAAGTCCACAAGGAAACATACATATCATCTACACAAGGTAACACATACCATCATAGAAGTATAATACAACATAGACATATTTAAGCCAACACCATAGGACAATTACAGTAAGTTACATTCAATTTGCACATATACCAACTTCACTTCACATCAATGCATTATAAGACCTTACTCATAATCCTACTCTAAGTCTACTATTGCAATGTATATGTGAAGCCCAATAACCTCACACATACTTAGTAAACCTATCATAAGACCACAAACCTTACCATCCAATTCATACATCAACAAGTAAGTGAAGACAACTTCATTCATGTCAATACAAGACCTTCATCATATAGTCATTTAGACCAACATAGTGCATATAAGGATAAGATCAGATCATCTAGACTCATAACATGTACATCTTCATGACAAGTAGACAAATACTACCATACCATGCATAGAGACATATTCATAACCATACACCTTAGAACACCTTCCTAGAACTTCCTAAGGAGCTACTTGTGCAATGTCTAGATGGGTTCATTACTTCCACCTATCCTAAGAAACTTCCCTTAAGTCATTCTAGTTAGGGTCCTAACCATTTAATTCCATTGTCCATTTTACTTTAGGGAAACTATAGCCTTAACCGACACTAAGACAATGGGTGCTAAACATGGAATTTGGTGTTGTAGAGACTTACACCAAGGGAATGGGTTCATTACTTCCACCTATCCTAAGAAACTTCCCTTGAGTCATTCTAGTTAGGGTCCTAACAATTTACTTCCATTGTACATTTTACTTTAGGGAAACTATAGCCTTAACCTACACTAAGACAATGGGTGCTAAACATGGAATTTGGTGTTATAGAGCCTTACACCAAGGGAAGGTGTTCCTACCTAGACAAGGTAGAACATTAACACATGCTATCATATTAGGTGATATCACTTGCTAGATACTATGTGGCAAGCATAGTTTAAGGAACTTGGGGGATATCATGGAAACATCACTCTACACCATTTTTGGGTCATGAGGCTATCCACCCCGTGAGGACCGTAGTGAACCCTACCTCCCCTATTTGGGAAAGTGTCACTCCCTCACATGAGGACCGTAGTGAACCCTACCTTCCCTATGTTGGAAAGTGTCACCCCCTCATCTACAAGTTCACTCGGTGATATGCTAAGCTCCCTTTATTGAAAAAGCCTTTATTATCATTCTTTATAAAACATAGGTTTAGGAGAGTCATCCCCTCATATGCTTAACTTATAGGTCATAGATGAGAGTTCATCAACCTAATTCATGTGAGAAACCATTACACATGGACATAGCATATGCATTAGCACTATCTAGTTAAGGATACACTTGAGCACACCTTTCAAGGCTCTTTTATTGAATAGACAATCATTAATGTATGTGTGTGTATACATATATGTGAGAAAACTTTTCACATAACACATTAATACTACACAAGACCATACATTCATATTCATGCACATAGAAACCAAACCTAGGAGCTATCCTATCAAGGTACACATGTGCAATGCATAAACAAGGTTCCATAACCTTGCCCATACTAGTACACCTATAAAGTCATCCTAGTTAAGGAAACATACCATACTTCACATACATATACTTTACATACATAGTAGTAGACACTAGTGAATATGAGAACAACCTTTCATTATACACTACGAACATTTACTACATTGTAAGCATGCATGAAGTGTGAGTGTGTGTACATTATTCAACATGATCACATAATGGCTATCAACAACTCATTGAGGCAACCACACTCTTAAGACCATATTACACTTTCAAGCATAGACCACACAACACAATTTAGCATATGAGACAAGTCATCTTCACATTACACTTAAGACTTCTAACTTCGGCTATCCATGCATTCACATAGGGGTACAGAAGTAAGGGATTAAAATTCACTTTAATTCATCAATGGAAGCACCTACACTTTACCATAACATGGACATACACATGCTTATAGAATAGCCATTCAACCTAAATCACAACAAGAATAGGAAATAGGCATAACCTTCACATAGTATCATCATAAGCACATATTCATATGTTCATCAATTTGCCTTCAAGGCCATGGTCAACACATATATAATGACAATAAAGTAAACACCTCCACCATAAGTGGACCATACCACACAATGCCATACAAGGCTTCATCAACTACAATACTATAAGGAAAGTAGAGAGATAAGCATTCTTACCAATTTCTCACCCTTTTATCATCATTGATCAATACACCTTATTTACCAACAATTCATATATATAAGGCTATAGCTATATGTACTTTAATCATGAAAGAAACCATGTACGAGTTGCTACAAAGTCATGATATCATCTAAGACAATATATCACATACATGGTAGAAAGTACAGGGTTATAGGTCATCAAGTAAATTCCCTAGTTTAGTTCATCAATCATCTTGTATCATTAATATTCGTTTAAGGCAGTAGCTAAAGAAATCATAGCCTAGATGAGATCCTACTACAATTACCAATAAGTTCGAGATCACTGTGAACATACTTCATATTAGGAATTCATGGAAGAGGAACTTGCTTTAGTAAATACTATTCAAAATATCATGCATTGGTCCATATCGTATAATAAACAAACATCCTAGAAAGTAGACCTAAGCATATTAACATACTTGAAATCCACTTTTATAAAATTAAGGACCAACGTTACAGTGACCACACTTTACTACTTAATAGCTTAGGAGAAACTAGATCAATTCATGCTAATTCTTTTTTATTTTGATCATACGAGATTCCCATACATAATTCATTCTTAATATTAACCTAAAACAGTGGGTATAACCAAATTAACATATTCTAAAATCTTAAAACAGTGGGTATAACCAAATTAACATATTCTAAAATCTTACAACAATCAACATGAAGCCAAACTTACGGTGATCACATAAAGACATGTATTAGTCATGTTCAAATCTTCATGTAATGATCCACATGGATCCTTCATCATCAATTCAACATTAATTCACATAAATAACAGTAGGTATAACCACTTCAATGCAATAGAATTACAATTCAATCGATAACAAGTCAAGATCACAAAGCCCATGCAAGGACTAAATCGATTTAGGGAAGGAACATGGGTTCATCATGAAATTGGAGTAAAATAACTTTCAAACCAATACATTAACATCAATTCATCATGATTTAATGATTTAAAACGTTTTTAGAAAGAACCATGGCTAGATTGAAGAAGAAGAACTTTGATCATGAAATCTCCTTTGAAACTTTGAGATTAACTCTCTAGATGGAAGGATAACTAGAGATGAAGGATAAACATACCTTTGTCTATTTGAATACCTATAAAACATGTTTATGCATCCATGGAAATCCAATATCCAAGCTGTTCTTGAGCTTCACCAACAATGGTGGTTTCTAGGGAGAATATATTTGGAGGGAAAGGTTCAATTTGTGTGAGTTGGTTTGGGAATGGGCTGATCACGTTTTTGATCACTTAAATACACCCAAAAATCACCAAATAAATCATGTGGGATCTGGTTAGCACGTGGGGTTAATTTCCCATTCACCCCTTTAATGAAACAGTGCACAGGCAGTGGCACCAGGCCACGATCGACGGACCCAATCAACTGGCCGTTGGTCAATCGACTACCCGTCCTTTGGCTTTCATCGATTGGTCCTTGGCCAATTTTTGGGTTGATACCTGCCAAGCTAAATATAAATCGACTATACCTCACCTACGGTACGTTGGTTAACCAACTGGCCGTCGTTTGCTCCGTCGATTGACACTGCCAAGGCAGTGTCTCGACTAGCCTTGGGTCCTTCTTGTGGGCCCTTTTGCGGGGCCCTTTTGAAGTCGTACCCAGACATTTCCCACGTAAATACAACCCTTATCAAGTTATATACCTCCCACATGAGTTTCACCCAAAAAATATACTCGCAACACGTCCAAACATGCAAGGCCCCATCAAGACACACGCATGCATGTCTCAAGGCTATCTTTGGAACGTCTTGGGCGTTCTTGGATGTTTGACCTCCAAACTTCTCAAAACTTCATATAATACCATAAAACATCATTATAACTTATTTTAATACTACATAATCGCATTTCATACAACTTTAAGCATGCATAGAAACATGAGGCACATAGGTGACTAGTCGTCGAACGTCTTGGTCGTCCCTTGACGTTTGACTTCCAAATCACCTCAAACTTTTCACACTGCCTCTAAACCATATTATAAGTCATTTTAGTACCTTAGAACCTTAATACAAACATGTTAGGATCTAGACGCTCTAACTCATTTTGGGGTTCTTACATTGATCTTACATGTTAATGACACTATGTTATATGGGTTTCACTTATGGACATGTGGTTGGTCTCTATTGATAAAGTATGATGATCTATGATATTAATTATATAGTATAAAAATTTGGGCATTTCTTGTAGCTCTTGTCGGGTTTACTTGGTTGGGTAAGGTTATGGGGCCTTACTTAGTCATTGCACTAGTGGACTTAATGGGGGTGTATGAGTGATTGTCTTGCTTAGGTTATGATGTTATGAACACTATTGCATGCTTGTTGATATTTTAAATTGATGATAGAGTTGTATTCATTATGTGTTCAATTATTTTTATATGCATATTGACTTGACTTGACTTGGTATTGTTGGTCTTGTAATGTACATGGTCTTGACTTAAGTAATATTTGCTCGTTGACTTGTTTTGTTTCTTGAATGTACATAAGGTATTTCCAAAGTGACTTTGAATGCCTTTGAATAAATGTTCCACTTTATAATGATGTCTATGTTGTATGTGCATATGATTCCATACTTAGTACAAGTGATGTTTTAACCCCATTTCTCCTTTTTTCCCGAACATTTTATGTTTCGGTCGTTGAAGGGTTCGTGACCACTTTTAAGGAAGGCTTTGAATCGTTATCCATGTATGGGTATGTCCTCAAGTTCGTGGATGATTCCTTGTTATTACTCTAGTTATGGTTCTTTTTTATAGTCTAACGATGATCATTTTATTCTACTTGTTTCAAGATATTTTTTAAAGCCCTATGTGGCATTTATATGCCCATATTGATTTGACTTCGTTTAGATGTTTTTATATGAGATATTTATTTTAAGACTATGTTATGTATTATATATGTGTGTGCCATAAAAGTAGAAGACTATGTAATCTTCTCATATGAAGGGTCAATGTAAACTCAATATTGATATATTATGTCTAAGCGAGAGGTCTAAGTAAACCTCATGAAGTAGAGTAGATGAAAAGTTTTAAATTTTCCGTGATTTTAACTCATGAATGTAATGATGAATGCTAAGAAGCTAATCATAGTCATCTCCGACGATGACGACGCCGGTTATGTCTTGGGGAAACTTCTCGGATGTGACTAGGAACTTGAGGAGGAGCTTGACCTCCTAGGAGATGAATCTGTTGATCCTCATTTCCATCTTCTTCCCTTATAGAATTAGCCCAAGTTTTAAGAATAGCCTGGACAAAATCATTGGCAACATTAGAAAAAGGTCTTGCTAAAGAAATACTCTGTGGCATGACTTGAAGAATGAAGAAGTGGAACTTTCCTAAGCATCCCAAAGCCTCTTACTCATATATGTGTCACGACTCATAGTGATGAATAATACTCAACTAGACGTAGTTTTGAGACATCTTATGACCATTTCATAACCTTATGCTCTGATACCAAGTTTATCACGACAGAGAAGAACCCCCTAGAAATGTCATGGCGTACTTGACCTCTCTAAGATTTTGTACAAACCCTTAGACATATTTCATTGAATATATATGAAAAGTAGCACAAAATTAATACTTTTTGTTAAAACATAATGCGGAAGCAATTTCATATAGTAGAAGTCTTTCTATCATATATCTCCAAACAATCTATGACAATATGAATAACATTGTCTTGGGACACAGCCCACAAAAGTCTAATCATAGTAAAGAACATAAAAGAACATAGGGGTGGTGTCCTCGGATTCTATGAGGACTCACCAATATTCACTTCTTGAAATACATGGAAACTCTACCCTTCACGCAAGTCAATCTCCTCAAAACCCTACATTGGATTAGAATGTAGGCAAAATATGTGTTAGTACAAAATGTACCAAGTATGGAAACTATCATACAAAAAATAAGATATCTCAAAGGGTTAGTCAACAATACACATAATCATAAGAGATAATAACATAACATAACATAAATATCATAATCATAATATATTATCAAAAAGTATACTTATGTTCATACATAGACCATTTATCATTCTTACTTAAATGAACTACTTCATAAGACACCTACAAGTATACTTGTGCAAGGCTTACAAAGCATCCCATACTACCACCTAAGCTAAGTACCTCTCATTGGTCATTCTTGATCATAATCCACTCTCATATTTAAGACCTATGTTCTTCATGAGATATCAGCACGATGACCCTAGATCACGTCAAGGAACACTTGTGTAATCCATGTAAGGCATCCCATTCTACCTCACATACTAAGCATATCATGAGATCACCCTAAATAGCTTTAATCAACATTAGGTGTTACTATTAGACAACCTTCATATTGACAAGTAACTATTATCTTAAGTTACACATATCATGGAAATCAACTATAGCCACTACCCAGGCTAAACATGCATCACATAGGGGTCATGTCATAGGTAACTTCAAGTCATACTTGTGCCATGTATGGATGGCATCTTATACTACCATCCATACTAAGTACTTCTCTAGGCTAACCTAATTCAAACTAACTTATCTTTCTCTATTGTCTATTAAGCTTAGAATGCTAGCATAATAGACCTAGTACCATGGAAAGCATCTTAACATACAACCCAAGCTAACAAAGGAAGGATACAAAAGTACCAACCTAACCACCATGCAACCAATCATGTACATGTAAGGTAACCATAGAGTAGCATGAACACTCAAACCTAAGCTACCATGAGAAACCTATCTCAAGCTATTCCATGAAATGCACCTTCAAAGCAAATCAAGCTACCATTAGAAGAGTGTAGGCGTTTCCTCTAAAGATGCCATTAAATGGTTTTGGCCAAACAAAGTGAAGATGTCATGATCAAGAATCCTTGCAAGATAAGGTCAAGCTAAACATGGGAGAGATTAATTTATCCATACCCAGCTGCCATGAGATTCATCATCTCAAGCATTCACATCTTGGTCTTATCTTACCAAGTAAGTTACACAAGAAGTAACTATTCAATACAACTTCAAGATATTATAGTCTATCATGGCTTGATTCATTTAAGGTTCTTAGGTCAAGCTAGAATCAATCTATGTGAGAGAACATGCTTCCCCTAGCTAGTTCATATTTAAGTGTAAAGGAGAAGGAGAACAAATCTCACAATCCCCTCATAATGACTTCACCCCCAAATCCCTAAAAACAATGATATACAAGCCTTATAACTAAATATAACTTCATTCCATCATGATCCATATCCAATTACAAGTTATCTCATACAATTAGATCATTAGAAAGTAATTCTAGTCATGCTTGATCACATAGGTCCAATTCTAACTTTACAAGTCAATATCCTTCTTAATCAATTAGGCCTAGTTAAATTGATATATAGATGATCCTATTATGATCAATTAGCATACAATACAATTGAGTTAAGAAGATTAACTTAGAACCTTCAATCATGCCTCTAATGGCCTAAACCCACCATGATCACCTTCAGCATAAAAACATAGAATTCATAAAGGGAACAACATGAAAACATCACATAATCATCAAATAAACATAAATGAATTCTACCCACTAGATTGGGATCACAACCAAGCCTTACCCACAATGCAATCACAACCCTATCTAGATTGGGGGTTTTTTGGATTCACAATTGAGGGACGTCTATGGGGGCTCCGTTAATGAATATGATTCACATACCTTTTATTAGAGCCTTAATCCCAGTTTGATTCAATTATGAATTTCGTCCTAGAAGCTACCTCCAATTTCTGTTGTTCTTCAATTGTGTTCTTTAGAGAATTCTAAAGAGGGAGAAGTTTTTATTTGGAGTCTAAAGTCTAAATTACTATTTTATGGCGTACATACTATTAAAATACCTGAAAACTCTAAATATAACCGACCATGATTTATTTGGAACGTTGGGTGAATCGGGAAATTCAACCCTAGCTAGGCCAAGACACATGAGTAAATTGCAGGTCTAATCAACGGATGCAAGTTACGGACCATCGATGGAGTGTCGGCACCGTCCTGTAGGTTCGTTGTTTTTTTAAAAAGACTACACTTTTGGGGTTTTAGATCCCACTCCTCAGTGTGGAGTTACGCCACCAATCTACGGGGCGTATACTGCTTGAGGAGGCATGGTTTAGGGTCGTTGATTGGGACTGCCTTGGGCTGCTTCATGCCAAAGTTTAGGTCCTCCTCAACGACCCTTAGAGTGGTCCTTGTGGAGTCGTGCCCAGAAGTTTCAACCCTAAACACGTTAATATAGATATTAGGAACCTCTCTTTTAAATGTGAACCCTAAACAACATGTCAAACATGCAAAGGCACACTATAACATACTAGTACGCTTAAAGGCTAACTTTCTAACGTCTTAGTCGTTCTATGACCTTTCACTTCCAAACTCATCAAACTAACTTATAATTACATAATTCACTATCTTTACACCTTATTAGTTCATGACACACATGTTACTCTCTACATTCACCTAGTTTATTTTGAGGGTACTTACATTCCCAATATCCTCATATTTGTCCTTGTACTCCTACTCGAGCTTGAGGTAAGGTTCCTCATTGTTTCCTGTATGTTTTGGTGTAATGTGTTTTAGATATTCCCATAATTTCCTTTATATACATGATTCATGAAAATCTTAAGTTTTAAGAAAACTAGTCAATATTGATTTATACATGTTAATGTGCATTTGAGTATGAGTTGCTTATAGACTTTATGTGTAATGACCCGAAAGTACCCCCTAGAAGATAGGGAGAACCCATGGGTCAGAACAATTGCGTACTTGACCTTTTGGAGGTCTTGTACAAGCATTAGCTATCATTCATTACATATCAAAGAGAATGGGAAGCCTGCAAAACTTGGAACGATTACAGAATGCTTACCTCTTTCGATTCGGTCTATTCTAAGTGGTCCATTGGGTAAGCAGAGGAGGGAAGAGGTCTATACCCATTGTCGTAGCTAAAAGGGTTCCTTTTCTTACTTGATTGAGACTGAGTGTCAGTGAATCATAGGTCTTAGGAATCCCATCCCTAACGATCTAGAAGTGGAACAAGCTCTCTTAGCCTTTTGCTTGAGAGTAGGACTTGTATTATCTTTGACTTCAACCCGTTGCTTGACTGCTAGACATGAAAAATAGTGCGGAATTCAAAGTTTTCACGAATAAATTAATAAATAGAACATCTTTCATAAAAGCTAAGGATTTGATCTCGTCTACACAAGCCAACTTAAAAAACGATAAAAGTATCTTAGAGACACGACCCTTTGACATTAAATAAAAATACATAATAAGTCTTTTGAATAGAAACTAAGAAATACGAGTATGCCTCAAATATATGAGGATATACTTAGTCTTTAGAGAATCTTTCCCAAGCTTGTCATGTAGTCTTCAAACTTGCTTCCAACCTATACTTGTTAAGTATGAAAAAGTATGGGGTTAGTACAAGACAATGTACAAAGTATGACATAGGCAAAAAGAGACATTTTAGTAAAATAAGCTCTCATGCCAAATTTATAAAACATTCATGATTTAATAGTTGAAATAGTATAAGAATCATCATTTAGCACATAAGGTAGGACTCTCACAATTTGAGAAGCAAAGTACACATTACAATAATATTAGGCAATTTTACACTGAACACAGTGACACATTACAGTGAAATAGTCTTACAGTGAATAACAATACAATGAACATTTTCCCCCAAGCGTAGTGAACTCATTTCCCATGAGGTTTCCTTAACCATGTTATCCTATGACTCCTTAAGGTGAGACAAGAAGGGACCGCCCATACACCCCCTTCAAGACACACCGAAGCGATCCTTAAGATTACCAACCATAGGCTTACCTAGTCCGGGAATCAAATCCACACTCTTGCCTAGATATTAAAAAGATATTCATGCAAGAAGGATTTCATGTAAGTACTCTTATCCAATACGAGTTATAAGTTACACTAAGTGCAATGTGAGAGTAGCATCCCATACTACTACTCGCACTTAGTGCTCCTTGAGGATTCCCTTGGATTGAGCACTCTACATTAGTCATGCTTAACTTCATTCATTCAAAACTTAGACTTAACATACTTCCTTAACATTAGACCTTACATTATCTAACTTCTTTTACAACACATGATAGAACACAACAAGACTCCCCTTTCGGAAGGTCTACTTAGTGCAATGGATAGATAGTGTCCCATACAACCACCTACCCTAAGTAGTAGTACGTTCTTTTAGGAGACTTAGTTCATAAATTTCATATAAAACACACCAAGACTCCCCTTTCGGAAGGTCTACCTAGTGCAATGGGTAGATAGTGTCCCATACCACCACCTACCCTAAGTAGTACGTTCTTTTAGGATACTTAGTTTATTCTTTCTTTTGTGGGGGAATAGCTTTAACCTACATAGACCATGAGAGCTAGACATGGAATCCCGATACTACCCTTATCGGATGAGGGTTCCCCACTTTCCTAGGATAAGGTCTTTCTCTTAGATCTTACAACACTTTTCCAATAGCTAAACCTATGTGGGCACATAGTTAAGGGATAAGGAGATTACTACTAAGTAACTTACTCTCTACTAAAAAGGAGTACTCATCTCCAGAGGTATATTGGGTACAACATCTCTACTCACAATATGCACCCACCCCTTCTTCAAATCCTCTCGGTGCTAAGCATAACTCCCCCACGGAGTCTTAAACATTTGTTACTAAAGGTAAAGGATAACTTTTGGACACACCATCTCAACTCACAATGGGATCCATCCTCCAACCTACATTAGAAAGCTCTTGGAAGGTAGTGAGGTTGCTACTAAACACTTCGTATCAACTCACAATGAGTGCTCACCCCAAAAATCCCCTTTTCATTCACATTCTTTAACTTCATTTGTTCATTCACATAAATCATTACATTCATAATATTGAATTCTAGACATGCTTACTCCTTTATTCATCATTTCTTACACACTAGCATGCTCAACATATACACTTACTTCTTTTAGGCATACTCTAAGCAAGACATTCAATTAAAGTTTCATAATACATATCAACAAGAATAAACTTCATTATCACTTAATTTCACACATTAGGCCTTCAAAGACATACTCACAATACATACCAAATATACCCAAATACATCAAGTAAACACCATCACCAAGACGGTGGACCATACCACTCAAGAGCAATTCATAATAAGAATTATTTCATAAAAGAAACTCACCATTTAACCAAGCCATCACCACCTATAAACAATTCCTCAATATTTCATCATAATACGACCCTTAGGGCAGTAGCTAAACCATAATAACAACATAACAAACCAAAGCTCATGCCCTACACAAACATGTTCATTTAACCCACTCTTTAAGCTAAAAGTTGGAAATATGCATAAACATGAGTTCATTAGGGTTTTGACGTTGAAATCATCAATCAATACTAGAAGAAAAATATATGAATCATTAAAACATTTTTACAAGAAGACCCATACTTGGAACCAAAACTAGGAGAAGATAGAATTTGAAAACCCTTTTTTGAATTCTGTTAGAAATGACTACTTGAATGGAAGAGGGTTCAAGGATGGATACCATACCTTAAGTAGAAGAAACCCCAATGATTTTGATAAAGAACTTGACCACCAACAGCCCTCCTAGCTCCTTCTTGACTTCTAGCTTATATGGAGTTTGAGAGAGAGTTCTAAGAGAGAGGGATTTTGGGCTTTAGGAAATTAGGTCTAAAATTAGGTCTTAGGATTTGGAACTTTTTAATATAGCTAAATAACCATAAAATAATCGTCCAAGGTCCCTAAAAGACTTGGGGTGAATTTACCAAACACCCCAAGCCAAGGCAGCCTGCTAACAGCTTTTTGGCAGCTCATAGACGGGACAAACCAATGGACCGTTTGAACTCCAATGTACCTCTTGAGATGAGTACTACTAGTTAGTAGAGAATGAGTTACTTAGTAGCAAACTATTGGGAAAGCCATGTAAAAACTAAAGATAAAAGACCTCACTTTAGGCAAGTGAGGGGACCCTTCTCCGAAAAGAGAAGTATTGGGATTCCATGATTATCTCTCATGGTCTATGTCGGTTAAGCTAACCCCCACAAAAGTAATAAAAGTACTAAGTCTTCTAAAAGAGTGTACTACTTAGGGTAGGTAGTGGAATGAGACTCTATTTATACATTGCACTAGGTAGGCATTCTGAAAGGGGAGTCCTTATGAGTCTTATATGAATTGAATGAACTAATTCTCCTAAAAGAATGTACTACTTAGGGTAGGTGGTGGTATGTGACGCTATCTATCCATTGCACTAAGTAGACCTTAATAAAGGGGAGTCATGGTGCCAAGCCTTCTAAAGAGTGAACTACTTAGGGTAGGTGGTGAAATGGGACGCCATCTACTCATTGGACTAAGTAGGCATTCCGAAAGGGAAGTCTTGGTGTGTGGTTGAGTGTTCTTCTAATGTCTTGTGATTGAGTGATAACTTGTTCTCCCGAGTGGAGTAAGCCTATGGTGGGTAGTCTTAAGGATCTCCTTGGTGTGCATTGAAGGAGGTGTCTGGGCGTTTCCTTCATGTCTTATCTTGGAGATTCTTAGGATAACCTCGGTTAGGGAAACTTCTACAGAAATGAGTTTACTTCCTCTTGGCAATACCTTGGGAGTTCACTGTTTTGGAAATAGGATAGTTCACTGTAATGTTGAAGGAACTTACTGTAAATGTTAGGTACTTCACTGTAAAGTGCTTCTTTTTGTTAAGATTATGGAAATCCTTCTCTAAGTGTTAAATGATGTTTCTTATGTTGTTTTGTTAATAAATTCATGAATGTTTAATTATTTGGCATGAAAGCTTATTTATACTAAAATGTCCCTTTTTGAATGTTTTTGCATATGTCATACTTAGTACATTATTTGTACGAACCCCATACTTATCTATACTCTATAAGTATAGGTTTCGAAAGCAAGGTTGAAGTCTAGAAGGCAAAGCTTGGGAAAGATTCTCTCAAGACTAAGTATGTCCTCATATATTTGAGGGCATAGTTCTATTTATTAGTTTTCTTTATTTAAAGACTTATTTTGTATTTCTTTTTAATGTAAAGGGGCATGTCCCTAAGATATTATGTCGTGTATTTAAGTTTGGCTTGTGACGATGAGATTTTATTAGTATTTATGAAAGACTTCCTTTTTATATTAAATATCGTGAAAAGTTTTAAATTCCGCACTGCTTTTCATGTCTTATGTAATGAACGAGAGTAAAAGGGCTTGTACAAGACCTCAAAAGGTCAAGTACGCCCGGTCATGACCCAAGGGTTCTCTCTAGATTCTAGGGGGTACTTTCGGGTCGTGACAACCTCAACGGCCCAAACCTCCATATTAGTAGAACTATAAATAATATGGGTTATTACAACAACTTTTACTATGCATGGAAACATATGCACATAAAACCATTTGAAAACATGCATGAAAGGGACAATTTCTTTAGAAACATTCTAAGTTATTTTGAATGCCTTTCCGCACGCACAAGAGAGCATATACAAGTCAAAGATCACAACAATATAAGACATGTCAATAAACAAGGACAACATCTTCATAAAGTCATCTTAACATTTCATGTTCATTAGTTCACACCATCAACATACAAGACCCTTACTAACAATCTCATCCCAAGCCTACAATTGCAATGCTCATGTGGAGCCCCATAACCCCACCCAATCAATTAACAAGGAAAGGAACCATAAGTAATGCCTTGCTTCATAAACAAACCATCGTGTGTAGTCATCATCATATATATCAATTTAGAACAATATCATGTTAAGCAAGTGAAGCCAACATCATATAAGAGCAATATTATATAGAACCAACATATATACATTTCATGATATAATAAGTACATAATAACATTAGAATAACCTCTTAGGTCTCCCTTCATGGGCAAATTTTTCAATCTAAACATAAAGTATCATACCCCTACATACAATAAGTAGAACCCCTTAAGTCACCCTAGTTAGTGTCCATATTCATTACTTCATTCATTCATTTTACTTTTGAGATCAATCGCCTTAACCTACAATAGACCATGTGAGCTAAACATAGAATCCGGTGTCATGAAAACCTACACCGAAAGAAGGTGCTCTACTTGCCAAGGTAGAACCAAAACATGAACATCGCATTCTAGGGGGATCCACTAGCTAGTATTCCTATGGGGGCCACATAGTTAAAGAACTAGGAGATATTTTAGAAACCCTATTTATGCACAATTGCATTGTAGTATCCATCTCATGAGAACCATTGTGAACCTACCTACCAACATTGGGAAGGGACACCTCTCATAACTAGTTCACTCGGTCCTAAACTAAAGTGGCCTTTTCAAATGCCTTTAAGTCATTCTTAGTCATAAATCTTAATTTAGGCCATAGGAGACTAACCCCTTGTACAATCATGTCATTATCTCATTAGGTATAGGAATAGAACTTACTTTCATCACAAACTATCATTAGTGAGATCAATACATCATAGTCATATCATATAAGGCACTCAAGAGAATCATCTTCAACCTTGTATCATCATACCTTACCATGATCTCACAATTCAAAATTTCATAACATATCATCATCATCATCATATAATCATATTCCTATTCTATTCACATAATCAAACTTCAATTGAACATCATCATCAAGAATAAACCATCATTATTGAAGCAGAGAACTCATAATCACAAAAGTCTTACAAATTAGCTTCCAAAGCCTTCTTCAAGATCGTACCCTCAATTCATCACATTTATCCAGTGATCCACTCATCTTGATCATAATATAGTGAATTTAACAATAACATAATCAATTATAACAACCCTAATAATCTACAAGTCACATTCATAGCTAGGGTTAGGGAAATGGGGTCAATCATGAATCTATAAGGCCAAGAAATATAAAAATTAACCAATAAACAATCATAAACTATCAATATAAATTAATGGAATTCAACATCGAATCATGTTGTAAGAAAATTCACGAAATTGGATGAAAACACATGTTTTAGACATCTTTTTGAAACAAACTTTGAAGAGCCTCTTGGGGAAAGATATCCCAAGAGTGAATAGCTTCCATACCTTAAGATTCCTTTAATTTTGATGGAGAAAAACTTGAGTATTGGAGCCCTAGTGAACCTTGAATCTTGGTCCTCAACGGTGGTGTTTGGAAATGAGAGAGAAAGTAGAGAGAAGTTGAAAAGAATTGGTTTTGGAAATAATGACGTGTTGAGTTAGTTTAATGAGGGTTAACTCTTATATAGTTCCCAAACTAACTTAATTAAAAAAACCTTAACCCTTAATTTATTAATTAACTAACTAACTAATAAAACCAACTTAAGTAGAACTAGGGAATCTACCTGAGTGCCAAACGACGAAGGCCTGTCTGCTGTCCGTAGACCGATTGACAGCCCCATACTGCCACTTCGTCGTTTCTATCAAAAAGGGGGTTTTGGGAGACATTTTATAAATGTCTAAGTATGGAAATACAACCACCATCGATGGTCCGTTGACCCATCAATGTCTCATCGTTTGTTCCATCGTTTAGCCATTGTCAATTTGACAGTTTTGCGTCAAATGTAGGGTACTCTCCAAGGACCCTTAAGGTGGTCCATGTGGAGTCGTACCCGGACGTTTCGACCCTAAACACACTTTAATACATGTTGAACACCTTTTTTACCAAATTTGATTAAATTCCTACTCTTAAAACCTCTTGAAACATGCCAAGGCATACAAGCATCCATTTCACTACTCTCCAGACGTCATGGTCGTTTCTTAATGTTTTGACTCTATCACTTCCTACTTAGTTTCAAAACATTAATTTAGGCTTAGAAATATAGTTTTAAGTATTGGTTGATCATGTAAGGCTCTAGACTAAGTTATGAACTTCTAGAGTATTACAACAAGGCCATGGTCCTAGAGAAAAAACGGTAAGCTTTAGCCAAAGGGCAAAGGCTGCCCAAGGTTGCTAGGAACTGTCCAAGAGTCCACGACCACTTCAACGAGCAGTGGTGTTTACCTTTGTTCGTGAAAGGTCTTGTGAAGGTTACTTAGGCATGTGTGAGAATGTCAGT
Source organism: Solanum sitiens (assembly GCA_016801875.1). Taxonomy (NCBI): domain Eukaryota; kingdom Viridiplantae; phylum Streptophyta; class Magnoliopsida; order Solanales; family Solanaceae; genus Solanum; species Solanum sitiens. The sequence continues at coordinate 713,367 of JABWTJ010000375.1, read as the reverse complement.
AATGCTAGCCACTGCCAACCATGACCACGAGGGTCTTCACGACCAGTGGTGCAACCCATGGTAGGTGAGGCAGTAGTTTCACAAAGCTCCACAAAATAGGGACCCTCCCCACGAGCCTTTAGATGGCTTGTGAAGGACACCAAGGGCCATGGGAGGAGTCGTGGTTATGATTTAGATTTTTAGGGCCTAAGGGGTGTAAATCTAGGCTACTGTTCAAGGCCAAGGGAATCACAACTATACGTGAAGATCCATATGGATCGTGAAGTCGTCCGTGAAGGGTTTTCATTAGACTTACAGTGTAGGTTCAACTTCATATTGTTATATCTCATAGCTCAAAACGAAGTGGTTGTGCCATGACCTATAGAATTAAAAGTCTCTCACTCCTCCCACACCACCGAGTTTGCCAAATTCCGATCTCAGCGTAAATAGTTATGCCCAAAATAGTGAAGCCCTGTCAGGATGAAAAATAATTATGACCCGTTTGACGGTTGTGGTGATGATGACGGTCCATGAAGTCGTTCATCAAGTAATTTCGGCAGTTTCCAGCAAGGGAACTTATTAGGTCTTTTCCCATTCATTTTAACTCCAAGATATGTCGTATTTCCCAAGCCTAGGACCCCTATTTAAGTCATTTTAAACCCAAACTCGCCCAATTAAATCATTTATTCCAAGAGCCAAAATTAAAAGACCCAACATCATTTCCCTCCCAAATATCTTCTCTCCATGAAACTCCAATGAAGACAAAGCTCAAGAACAGCCCATGGGGATGGGTTTCAAGTGTTTTCTTCTCAATATTTCGTGGCTTCTCATGTAGTAAGGTATGGTAATCCTTGATCCTTAGTTAATCTTTCATCTAACGAGTTCTTTCAAAGTTCTTTCAATATGAACCTCAAGTCAAAAATCCTATCTTCCAATCAAGCTATGAGTTCATTTTTAAATTGATTTCAAAAGCTTTCTCATGATGAATTTATTATTAGCTACTGTTTTTAAGATAAATTTCAATCCAATTCCATGAAGAACACATGATCTCCTAAATTCTTCAATTTAGTCTATAATGTGTGTCTTGTGATCTTGATTAGATGATGATCCAATTATGATTTGATTATAGTGTATTTGTTATTCCTAATGTTATCTATGTCAATTGATATTAAATTTTTGTGAATAGATCAATGATAATCATAGCTTTGAGAGTTGCTAAGTTGACCTATTTCCTCTTATTAGCATAGAATGTATATCGAATTGTGTTTCTTGGTATGGTCCACTTATGATGGTTGTGTCTACAATCTTATACATCTTTATATGTTATGATTATGTCCTTGAAAGGAATTGTTGTAATGTGAATTTTGGTTATGATGATAACAAGTATGAAGGCCTTGTGTATTCTTCAATTCTAGTATGATGATCTAGGTGTATTGATGATGTTATGTATACGTGATGATTATGGTAGGGTTAGGTATGGTCTATATGACTAGTTGTGTTTAATAGTCTTGTAGCATGACCTCTACCTATATTAACCCTATATGAATATGTGATCTTATGCATGTTAAGAGTCTTCTATTGTTATTTTGAATATGCTCTTGGCTCATATGATGTAATGTGCGTGTATGACCTAGATTCCCTAGATATTCTATTTATGAGTTTGTCATGTCTTGAGGGACACATTGTATATGTGTTGTGATCTTTTGAAGGGTGGTATCCGCATTAACTAAGTTTTTGCTCTTATGTGATCAGATAACCAATATGAACACACAGAGGCTCATGCATAATTATGAGTAGGATAGATTCATGGTGTCAATTGAAAGGATAGTTCTCATATGCACCCTTATCCACTACTATGCATGTAAATTATATGATTAATGATTTATGAGCATGTGTTGCCTTGAGGTGTTTATGTGAAAATATGTCTCACATATTAATGCACGCACACATGAATATATGAACGATTGAATTATGTGAAAAAGCATTCTCACATAAAGTAGGTTCTATGATGAAAAGACATTATCATCTTAGAAACCTTTGAGCTATATGATATATGAGGGAGATATTCCCAAAAGCCTAATCTTTAGAATTAATGTTAATTAAGGGCTTATGATATTTAAAAAGGGAGTTTGAGCTTAACACCGGGTGAACATGAAAAATGAAAGTGGGCGTTTCATGTTTAGTAAGTCCAGCTTCCCACAAGAGAACCTTCATGTTTAGCAATTATGGGTTCCCAAAACAGATGTTGTCTCATGAGATAGAAACCTTCCCGTTAGCAAGTCAAGGTTTCTAGTATCAATCTCCTTGTTCCATAACTGCGTGCCCCCGTAGGTCTTAGCTTAGTGGATCCACTACAATAGCTTTTTTGTATGAAGGTCCTACCTTAGCAAGTAGTACCCTCTCTTTTCGGTGTGGAAGTAGAATCACCTGATTTCATGTTGCGCACATGTTCTATGTCGGTTATGGCTATGTCTCCTGAAGGTTAAGAAAAGAACTAGTATAAGAATATGAACTCTAATAATAAATCCTAGAGAAGTTTACTCATTACAGATAGGACTATGGACCCTATCAATGCATTGCACTAGTGGACTTCAAGAAAGGATAGGATTGGAGCACCTCATTAAATAAAGACTTATGTTACGTGTGATTATATGACTGCATGTTAAGTGACTTTTTTATGTTAAGACATGAAATGTGACTATGCATGTGAATTACACTTATGACTTCTAAATGAGTTTACTCAGTATATGTGAGGGTATGGGACTGAGTGTGTACATTGCAAAAGTAAGCTTGGGAAGGGGTTGTGAGGGTCGTTTACCTATGATATGAACTAAATGAGTTATGACTAAAGTGTAGTAAATGAATGAGTCTTCCTATGATGTAATGAAGTATGTGGCCTTGTGTCTAGTGATAAATGAAGGTGTTATGACTTGATGAACATGTTATGCCTAGTCTAGGGTGACTTATTAGGAACAATTGGTGTAAGTAGTATTATGGGATGCTACCTACACATTGCACTAGTGTGACTAGGGGGTTGTCTTAGGTGATGGTTTTTATGTGAAGGTTATGTCTTATGATATGTTTATGACTCTATGTATATGTATGTGGTTGTATTGATGAAGGCTAAGTGGAAGTACATCTTGGTGAACCTCAAGGTGATACATTGTACTAAGTATTACTTGAGGGTTGCTTCAGGAAAGATGTTAAGGTAATACAAGAGGTAATGAGTAGTATGTAATAAATCTGCCTCAAAATGTGATAAGTGGCTTTATGTGTTATTATTAATAGCATCCATGTATACTCTATGTATGTGAACCATATTGTGGTTATTGTGCCAATGTTAAGAAAGTTTACTAAAATGACATGATGCATGATTTCTCACTAAATGTCCTATTTAGATGCATGTTTTTGCATGGTTTCCATACTTAGTGCATTCTTGTACTAATACCATTCTTCTTCGTCTTTTTACACAAAGTGTAGGTGGTGATGGCTAGAGGATTTCTCCTAAGTGTAGAGCTTGGATAGATCTCCTAAGTTCAAAGAAAAGGGATCCTTATGATTAAAGGATTTCCTATGTCAAGTTCTTATTCAAATTATGTAATAGCTTAGATATTATTTTATGTTGTTACGGGTCGTATTCCTATTCTACTCTATTGATGTTGAGTCTAAGTTTGCAAAAGAGAATTATAGTCTAACTATGTATTATGATATTTTTATATTTTATGAAGTGATGTTCTAGCATATGATGTGCTATGAAAAGTTTTAAATTTTCAGCTATTTTTATGATTATGCGATGAATGAATGCTAAGAGGCTTGTCCAAGACCTCCGAGAGGTCAACGACGCCGTGTTACTTCTATGGGGTGCTCCCCGGTTGTGAGAGTCACTACCCAGGAGTACCCCCGGAGGAAACACGGTGGAAAAGACTCTCAAAGGTCTCATGCAAGCCTCATAGCATTCTTGAACATAAGAGCACATGAAAATAGAGCGGAATTATAAGTTTATTTACAATCAAAGTCATTTTTATAAAAACAAGTTAAAAACTTTCTAACCTTTGTCTTAAACCATCCACAATACTTTTTATAAATTTTGGGACTAAGCCCATATAAAAGCTCTAAATCTATAGTAAAAGACACAAAGAGAAATAGGGGGTTCGTCCTAGAAACTATAAGGACTCACCAAGTCTTCATCTCATTGCTCCTTAGAAACCTGCTCATTAAGAATGGAACATCAAATATCTAAACCTTACGCTTTAGTAGAAAATGAAGAAATGTTGGGTAGCACATTAGATGTACTAAGTATGATAGACATGCAAAAACCATGCTTAAAAAGGACTTTTTATTTGAAAATCATGCTTTATGCCTATTTGAGAAAACTGCACGAACATATGTATTAGAGGCATGATATACAATAATAACCAACACACAAGTCATTTCAACACATTAGAACATAATAAACATATAAGACATTTTATCACATTAAGCTTCCACCTCAGGTAACCCTCAAGCTATACTTTTTGCAATGTATGAATAGCGTCCCGTACCATAATCCGCACTAAGTACAACATTAAGGCCACCACAAGTGAAATTACTATTCATCCTTTCCATCCTTAAGAAATACTCATACATAAAGAACATAAACATTTCATAAATCATATCAACACATTAGGACAATCATCTAGGGCAACCCTAAGTCATACTTGTGCAATGTATTAATAGCATCACATACTACTCACTCTAAGTACCTTTGAAGGCACCATACACAAGGCATATTCATATTCAACAAGTAATGATAAGGAAGTAACACGTAATACAAATCCAAGTAAAGGATGCTTCATTACATTAAATACATAAGTAAACATTCTTCATTAGCTTCATTAAGTGAACATTCATTTCATTTAACATTATAACATAAGAAACACACCATGACTACTCCCAAAGCCTACTTGTGTAATGCATGGATGGAATCATACTCCCACCCACACTAAGTAGTACATTCTTTAGAATCCATAGTTCATTAACATTATTTGTAAGGATAAGATTTAACCAACATAGACTATGTGAGCAATTCATGGAATCCTGGTGTAACCCTCACTGGAAAAGGGATTTTTACTTCCCTAAGGTAGGACCATTACTTTTTAGCTTAGGTGGATGATCTAGCTAATATCTTTATATATACATAGTTGTGGGATAGGGAGATTTCTACTAGATACCTTGCCTAAACTAAAAAATGAGCATCCATCTAAAGAGATCGCTTCTAGGTAATCCGCCTCAACTCACGAATGAGCATCCACCCCAGTTCTTATCCACTCGGTGCTTAGCATTATTCCCATGAAATATTTAACATTCATTACTTTAGTTCATTGTTATGGGATAATAGATTGTATTTGGTTACCCTGCCTCAACTCATGAATGAGTATCCATCTCAAACCCAACATTCATTCATGGGATAGCTCATAGATTAAAAGATGAGAATAGCCTTTCAACTAAGAATCCCAATATTGTAAGGATGTCCTTTCATAACATGTCATTATCATTCATTAGTGTACAATTGAGAATAGCCTATCAATCAACACATCATGCTTAACATAATCATAGAAACTCCATTCATTCTTCATTCATGAGCGTTTGTGCATGTGAGAATAACCTTTCACATATATCATCACGATTCATTAGTGTTAATAAGCTTTCAATACTAACACATTCTATTCCAAACATGATCATAATACATTCATTGAAGTCACATACATATACTTCAAATCATGATACTTCATAGATCCTTCATGAAATTACCCTCCAAGGCCATACATCAAAAATAACCCAAAAAGTCTTATATACTACAGTAGATAAGGGAATTAACATAAACGATTCAACATAATTTCATGATCAATCGATTCCCAATCACAATTCAGAACTTAAGATTTTTGGGGGAAACATGGGTTCATAGATGAAATTGACCATAATTCATCAATAATTCAACATTCCATTCATAATTCATCATAAAAACCCTTTTGAATACTTTATAAATTAAACCCATGCATAGATTGAAAACTAGGGTTTTTTTGGGAACTTTAGAAACTTTAAATCACCTTTTGATAGGGATTCTTGAATGAAAATTATACAAGGATGAATACTAACACACCTTTATGGAAGAAATTCCATGAAAATCTATTTAACAAGATTAAATCTTGATCTTGAGAGATTGAATCCTTCACCTACAATTATGGTTTCTAGAGAGAGAATATTTGAAGAGGGTGGGAGGTTTCTATTTTATAATTTGAAATAATGAAGAAAAAAAAGATTTTATTACTTTTAAAACCCTTCAATTACTTTAATAAATAAAAAATAACCTTTCATCAATTCAACTAATTGAAAAAGGATTTTTCTAATTTACGCCTCCAATTGTCAAAACTAGTCTGCTTTACAGTGGTGACATAAAAATTCATACCTACGGACCTTTGGTGGGGTGACACCCCGTCCTTCTAGTCATCGGTTTGGTTCTGAGGGACATTAATAGGAGCCTTAACCTACAGAGTCCATCCACCAGGCGTGAATGGACCTATGGGGCATAGGTCCCCATCCGTAGGTCATCCTAATTTGACAACTTCTTTTGGTTTCTTGGGGTTAGGCTCTAGGGTCCTCCTCAAGGATCCCTTGGGTTGTCCTTGGGGAGTCGTACCTTGAATTTTAACTCCTAAACTCTCAACCTATGCTCGGGACAACATTCTATCACATTAAACCCCATAACAACTCAAACACACACTAATTAGGCTCTAGTTTCACTTACTTGTTTTCCGGGTCATTACAACTGTATTCAAAAACATTATTATATTAGGTGGTTTTTTAGACAAGTGTATTAGACTTCCGCTTCATTTTATTAAACATTGGTAATGTTTGAAAATGTTTTAAATCTTATTAATTTCTATTATCTTTATTTTGAAAGCTAAGTGGCTTATATGAGCCTTCTCGAGGTCTTCTATGCCATGTAACATCTAATAGCTGCCCCTGGATCTTAGGAACCCTTTTTAGTCTCTAAAATAAACCCAAAAACAAAGTATAAGATTAAAAAGAGCCAAAAAAGACCCAATTATCCTTTATTAAAATTGTCAAAACAACACCACGAATAACTTAATATGGTCCGTACCATAATCCGAGACCGTACTATCCGTTCATAAATATCAAATAGTGTATGCCCAAATCTATAACTTTTGACTATGAACCAAGATCCATGAGTCGTATTCTAATTGATGGCCAGTAAAACCTCTCATACAATTGATGCTAAATTTGCTTTGTTGAGCACTTTGATCCATTATCCACGAGTCGTGAACCTAAGCATGAGTTGTACTTTTGACTTGTTAATAGGGGTCAGAGACTCAACATATTTTCCATTTTTTACTCACTTAACGAGACACATCCATGGGCGCTGGAGACAACTATGGCCCATACAAGGATCTCGTAAAACTCTACACCAACAACTTTTTGAGACATTTGAATTTTCATTATAATTTTGAGGTATTGAAATATCTTACTCTTGGGAACATTCGTCCTTGAGTGGGACTCAACTAAACATGAATAGAGTAGGGAAGAGATCAACATCCCAACATAAATGCAAAATACGTAAAATTCATTAAACATGGGAAGTCATCAAATTCGGCTAAAATATAAAGTTAAAATTGATTTCATGAACAAGCATGCATAGGAAAACATGGAAACATATGAAACAAATGAATCCGGTTGAGTACATAGGAGGAGCTAATACCTCAAACTGCAACTTGACCTAGGGGAAAGAGGTGGAAATAATTGGACATCATATCGGTGTCATGACTGGGGAGCACGCCCTAGTTGTAACTGGCGTCTTCGTCTTCTTAGAGGCCTTAAACAATCCCTTAGCATACATTATCACATTTCATGGGTAGAAAAATAAGGAAAATTAAAAACTTTACATATGAAGTATACATAGACTTCTCGTTTATCCATATAAGAAGTTTACATAGACTTCGCATTTATCGACATAGTCTAATTCATCGAAATCACACATAACTATATTATAGAAGTACAATATTTGAGATATAGCCCTTACACTATTACAATATGTCTCATATAGAACATCTAACAAAGTCTCAAAAGATTAAAAATGAACATTGTCTTAGACATAGTCAATAGCTAGAACTACAATAATGGGCTTCATTCTCGGACTTGAGGACTCACCATCATGGAGATCTTATCCAAGATTCTTGAAATTCGCCTTGAATCTCTTCAATGACCCGAACCTACATTTTTGTATAAATAGAAAGAATATGGGTTAATACAAACCACATGTACTAAATATGAAGACATATGCAATTAAAACATTTAGAAATATACTAAAAAGGACATTTTGTTCACAACATGCTAAGTCACTTTAAAAGCCTTTATGCACATTCCAAACATGTATAAGTCCACAACACAATGATGAACCATATTAAACTTCTTGCCCAACAATACATTATAATGAACTCATAATAACCAACTCATGCTTAGAACATATTTCATCAACATATCATAATACCTTAGTCCTAATTCCAATCCAAGCCAACCAGTGCAATGCCTATGTCAAGCCCCATAACCCCACACAGACTAAGTCAACTAGCAAAGAACCATAAGCATTATATTTTCATCATATAACTTCATATCAAGTACCTACAATCTCATACATGGCAATCTAAACCAACAACATGTTTATCAAGTGAATGCAACAACATGTAAGACCAACATTATATAGAATCATCATTAGGCATTTTATTCTTAACAATAATATATAGAAATATCACCATAGGAGTTCCCTCAAGGTTTACATGTGCAATGTATAGGTAAAGTCTCATACCCTTACCTATACTAGTATACCTATCAAGTAATCCTAGTTATTATGCATCTTTCACTTTCATTCATTCATTCATTTTAACTTCTGGGAAACTTTGACATAAACGACAATAGAACATGTGAGCTAAACATGGAATCTAATGTAAACATGTCACACTGAAAGGAGGGTATTTTACATGCCAAGGTAAGACATGAACATCATAATAGCGTCTACGTGGATCCACTCTCTAGGTTTCCTATGGAGCACATAGTTAAGGAACTAGGAGGTTGTTGCTAGAAAACCCTTTTTATGCTTATTAGCATTATAATTTCCACCTCATCTGTATTTAGGTGAACCTACCTTCCTCATTGGAAAGGACCCCTCTCATTGTCAAGTTCAATCGGTGCTAAGCTAAATGTTCCCTTTCTAAAGTTACTTAGAGTCTTCCTTAACATTAGATTATATTATATGTCTTAGGAGACTAACCCCTTGTATAACATGATAATAGCTCTTAGGTTCTGGGATGAGAATTTCTTTTTATCACAACCCAATCAATAAGTGAGAACATCACATCATAATCACGTTAATAAGATGCACAAGATAATTCCTTTAAATCCTCCATACCCTTACCTTATCATAATCACACATTCATCATAATAATAGCCTAAACATACATGCATAACTTCATCATTTACACTTCAACTGAATAACAACATCAAGTATAGGACAACATCAACATAATAGAGTATTTATCATCTTAGAAGTCTTACCTATTGCTTCCAAGAATCTCATCAAGGATCTCACCCCCAGTTTCATCCTACTCATCCCTTAACCCAAAAATTATCATCACATATTGGTAAATTATAAAGAACACATTCAATTTAAACTCCCGTATATCATAATCAACCTAATTCATAAACGAGGGTAAGGGGAAGATGGGTGTTCGTGAGTCTTTATAGAGATTTAGGGAAAAGCTTCAAGGAATACATCAATCCACACATGAACACATGTTAATCATAAAAAATAATAAAATTTAGACAAAAAAATTCAACATTGAAAGTAAACCCACGAATTGGATGAAAACATGACAATTCAAGATCTTTGAAAACCAACTTTGAAAATCCTCTTGGGTAAAAGAGTCCAAAGAGTTAATAGCATCCATACCTTGAGAGTTTTTGAAGAGTGGTAAAGGAAAACTTGAATCTTGAAGCCCTTGGATGAACTTGTCCTGTTCTTCAATGGTGTTTTAGAGTAGTGAGAAAAACTAGAGATATGTGAGAGCTAATTGAGTTTTGGGATTTATGAGGTGTTAGGTTAGTCTAACGACTTATGGTGCTTATATAGTGCTAAACTAAATAATTAAAATAGTCTTTAACCATTAATTGATTAATTAACCAATTATCTAACCACCTTTAATCGACCCATTTCTGGACAATTAAGACAAAAGCCAAACGATGACTCCCCATCGACGGGCCGTCGTCCCAACAACGAACCGTCCTGGTCATCCGTCGTTTGGGACAGAGGCTGAATTTTTTGAGCTTTTGGTCAGATGGTTAAGTTTCAACCAACAAGCACCATCAACGGGCCATCAACGGGCCATACTCAGCGACGACTCGTCATTCACCATCGGCGATTGCCACTGTTTTTGACAGCTTTTTAGGGTCAAATGTTGGGTCCTCCTCAAGGACCCTACAGTGGTAATTGGGGAGTCGTACCCGGACGTTTCGACCCTAAACACGCTCTAAGTTGTATTCTAAACCTTTTTACCAAATTTGACTTTTATGTAACTCTTAAAACCCCTTGAAACACATGAAGGAGCACTAGTTTACTTTCACTAGTCTCTGGACATTGTGGTATTCTTAACGTTTTTATTCTAACACTTCCTAGTTAAGTTCATTACCTTTGTTTAAGCTTAAAAATATTGTTTTGAGGAATATTACGTAAAGTTAGGCTCTAGACTAGGTCATTGAACTTCCGAGGTGTAATAATATCCCCCCCCCCCCTTTGGGAACATTTGTCCTCGAATGACACTTTAACATCTTTTTGGAATTATGACTCAATACTAGCAGCCCAACAAACACATGAAACATAATAATAACTCAAAAATCAAAGGAGGAAACATTCTCTCCATTCTCAACAAAACAAAACATCACTATGAGGTAAGAATATCATCAACTATCAAAATGTACATATTTCATGATTTCACATTATGCAAGGAGGAATGTCCTTCTCCTTCTCATATAGTTCAATACTTTAAAAAGAAGCACTACATGATTTCATAACTCACACTTGAGAAAATTCACAAGAAATATCACATAACTCAATATACCAAACATGTAATCAAGTTTCCTTTCAAGTATGATGACACATAATTCAAAACACATATGAAACATGGATTTTCACAAGAATATGCACATTAAAGGAAAAAAATAGAATTTCACATACAATTAAGACCCTTCATAACCAAAACTAGAAAAAAGGTACTAACCTCAACTTTTACTAGAAGAAGAAGGAAAAGATGAGGGTATTGGGACATCTTATCGGCCTCGGCCTCACAAGTAGCATTCTACATATGATGATTATTCGACAGAACCTTTACAGAAGCCACTTCTTTATTCCTCAATTTCTGCTCTTTCGGGTCTAGAATCTCAACCCGGGACCTCTTCATAAAAAAGGTTAGCATCAACCTTTAAGCCTTCTAGAGGAAGGATAGACACTGGATCACATATACACTTTTTTATCATGGACACATGAAAGACCGAATGGACCGAAGCAAACTCAATAGGCAATTTCAACTCATAGGCAACACTTGCGATGTGTTTCACAACCTCATATGGCCCCACATACAAGGGACTAAGTTTACCTTTCTTGCAAAACCTCATTACCCCTTTCACGAGTGTCATATTCAAATAAACCATATTACCTACCATAAACACAAGGTCCCTTTTTCTATTGTCGGCATAAGATTTTTGTCAAGTTTGGGTCATTTTCAAACAATAAATTATAAGTCGTACTTTCTCCACAGCCTCATAGATTGCTTTGGGACCTAATACAGAAAGTCACCTACCTCAAACCACCTGATTGGAGATCTACATCTCCTTCCATAAAAGGCCTCAAAGGGTGGCATGGTTGTAACACTCCAGAATTCAACGCCCTAAACTAGAGCCTCACCTATTGAATAATGTTTAAAATGATATTTCCAGACCTAGACTAATATAATAAACTTTATTTAGAATTATTAGAACCTAAACATCAAGGGACAACCATGACGTTCGGAAACTAGTGAAATTGAGCCACTAAACGTCATTAGATCTTGTCATATTTTGGGGAGGGTTGTATGAAGTCTAAAACTTGTAAAAAATACTTTAAATAGGTAAAATGATGTATAAGGGTCAACCCATACAGGTACGACCCCCCAAGGACCACCCTAGGGGTCCTTGAGGAGGACCCAACAATTGGCAAACAAGCTGCCAAAGCAGCAACCAACTTGCACTAGAATGAAACCAATCCACGTAGCGGACTCTACTGTCTCAAAAATCAATTTCCGAAATTATGTGGTAACAGCTCCACAACACGGACTTTTTCCCCGAAGAAAATTCTCAAATTTGAAGTTATGATTAACTTCACTAGAAAGTCAAATTAAGTTAGGGGTCTTTTGGGTCATTTAAGGGAGGGGTTTTTTTGAAAGAAATTCCTTTAATAGTGTAATTAGTAGTTGAACAAAAATAAATATTGGTTTTATCAAGATGAGAGAGTAACTAGGGTATATGTGTTCCCCAAAATAGGTTCATAACGCAATATCCCTAGCAATAGCAATCTTTTCCTAGTGTATTACATTCGAAGTGATAAGTTATGTATCTCTAAATCATTGGTCCGACATCTAGATAATTTCACCCCGCACCCTTGTTCGGCTACGTGTGTATCATTTACTATCCCTTATCATTACCTCATAGACCTCATAATCAATGTATGGCATAGTTATTACTTCACACCAATCTACACTAGCCTATTAGATAGTATCACACTAAATCTATGTTGATAATTCTTTTACTACTAACTACCTCCTTTGTCCGCCATGTAGCAATAAGGGGAGTTATAACGCGTGCACCCGTTAAAAAGACTTCTAAGCGAAAGAATTATCAATGCATGCAACAACACTTTTTAAAAATTGCTTAATTACTAGGATCACTTTGTTAATTACCCATGGTTCCCACAACCCTAGTTGTGGATTTAGTTACCTATGTTAACACGATCACAATTCATATTTTTAGATGAAGAAATCATGAACTTACTCAACAAGAAGAATAAACCCATAAATCCAACTTGAAATCGCAACAAAAATCATTCAAACCAAATCTGGAAATTGATTAATTGCTAAAGTTTCAACAACCAATATGCAAAACACAAAGTAGAAAAAAAGTAATACTAGCTCACCCCAAAAAAACAAAGTTTTAATACACTATATATATAAAACATAGTCATAAGATGATTGCTAAGGGATGTCTCAATCATGTTGTGAGAGTCAAGGATATGAATACGAGGCTCCTCCATTAGAGTTGATCCTTGTAGTGAATGATTTTTTGTAATTCTTTCCCGATGACTTACCCGGAATACCTCCCGAACGGGAAATAGATTTTTGTATTGACTTATTACCGGATACAAAACCATCTCAATCCCTTCTTACCGAATGGCCTCGTCCGAGTTGAAAGAATTAAAGGCTCAACTCAAGGATTTGCTAGGGGTTTTATTCAACCAAGCATATCTCCATGGGGTTCTCAGTTGTTAATTGTGAAAAAGAAAGATGTGGTCTCTTTGAATCTGTATCGACTACCAAAAATTGAACAATGTCACTATTAAGTCTAAGTATCCACTCCCTAGGACTGACGATTTATTTGATCAATTGCAAGGATCGAGCTACTTTTCCAAAATTGACTTGAGGTCGGGTTATCACCAACTTATTGTGAGGGGTGTCCATATTCCGAAGATGGCATTCCGCACTAGATATGATCATTTTGAATTCTTAGTGATGTCTTTTGGTCTTACAAATTCCCCTGCGGCTCTCATGGGCCTTATGAATCGAGTTTTTAGAATCTGTCTTGATTTGTTTGTGATTTTCTTCATCGATGACATCTTGATATACTCTAAGAGAGACATTGATCATATGGACCATTTGAGGGTATTTTAGCAAGTCCTCAAGGACAACCAACTATTTGCAAAATTTAGTAAATGTGAATTTTTGTTGAGGTCAGTTGCTTTTCTTGGTCACATAGTCTCTAGTGAAGGTGTAGAGGTCCATTTGAGAAACACGGATGCAATCAAGAGTTGTCCTAGACCTTTGAGTCCTACCGACATCTAAAGTCTTTTGGATTTATCCAGATACTATAGGAGGTTTGTTGAGGGATTTTTGTCTATCGCATCTCAATTGACGGCCTTGACCCAAAAGAAGTCCAATTTCAAATAGTCGGAATCATGTGAAAAGAGCTTCCAATTATTGAAAGATAACCTCACCTCCGCTCCGATGTTGACCTTGCCGGAGGGTACCGAAGGGTTTGTCGTTTATTGTGATGCTTCTCGAATAGGATTGGGTTGTGTCCTCATGCAACATGTTATGGTTGTAGCATATGCCTCTAGATAACTCAAGGTTCATGAGAAGAACTACCAAACCCTGGACCTTCAACTAGCTACCGTAGTGTTTGCTTTAAAATTTTTGAGACACTATCTATATGGGGTACATGTTGATGTGTTCACCAATCCCAAGAGTCTCCAATATGTGTTCAATCAAAAAGATATGAATTTTGGCAATGTTTGCCAAAGAAGATGGTTAGAAGCTATGAGTGTCCTACCACCCCGGGAAAGCCAATGTGGTTGCGGATGCCTTGAGTCATGTATCTATGGGTAGTATATCGCATGTTGAATAATATCAAAAAGGAGTTAGATCGTGATGTGCATAGACTAGGCTGGTTGGGCGTCCAACTAGAAGATTCTCCTAAAGGGGGTGTCATGATCCATCATAATTCCAAGTCATTCGTTGTTGTTAATGTGAAGTGTAAACAACATCATGACCCTATCTTATGGAATTAAAGGAGTCGGTTCTAAAAAAAAGTAATGACCCATAAATGAAATACGGTTAACTACAACCTCTCGTGTGTTTAAAGAGTCAATAACTAATATTTAAGATGTGTCACAGCGTGTAGAAGTTAGTTTGATGTGGTTTAAGGTTAAACATCAACGGATGACCAAGACGTCCGGAAGTTAGCCTTTGTGCGCGCTAGCATTCCTTTGTATGTTTCATGGGGTTTTTAAATGGTGTTAGAAGTCTAAAATGATAGGGGTATAGCTTAACATGTATATGGCATGTTTAGGTGAAACACCCTAAAATGAACTAAGGTGAACTACAGCCTAACATGTGTGTCATGAGTTTATAAGGCTTCAAATGGTTGATTATAGTGTTAGAAGGCATATTGTTGAGTTTGGAAGAGTTTGGAAGTGAAACGTCCAAGAACGTCCAAGACATTCAAAAGTTAGCCTTGAGACATGCTTGTGTATTATAGTGTGCCTTTGCATGTTATACGTGTAGGTTTGAGTTAAAATTGATAGGAGAGGTTCCTAAAATCTAGATGAACGTTTTTAGGGTTGAAACGTCTGGGCACGACTCCCCAAAGGACCTCCCTAAGGGTCCTTGAGGAGGACCCAACCTTTGGCAGGAAACTGCCAAAAGGCAGTCCTGACTATGTCTCGTCAATGGGGGCTGTTGCTCCACACTTAATGGTTGGAGATTAAGCCCCCAAAGAGACGTGTCTGAGCAAAACGACGACTTGCCACTACGACTCGTCTTCTAGTCTATGACTCGTCCATTTTTCTGCAATTTTCTGCAGGTGTCTCAGCCAAGTGAGGGGCACACTGGGAAATTCGTCTAGTATATTAATAAAGTCTTGGGCGTTTACTTAAGATGTTTTTGGTATTTAATTCACTTTTTATGTCTAGAACCTATAGTTGAGTTCATTATTCAAAATCAAAACCCAAGACCCCAAATAGAATTCTCTAGAACTCCATTGAAGCTTGTAGCAAGGTTGAAGCTAGGAAATTGATTTCTCCATTGAATTTTCATCATTTTCATGACTTATATTCAATTACGGTATGGTGTTTAATACTTGAATCCTCTTTATTTCAAGAATTCAATTCCAATGGTTTTCAAAGATGATTAAAAACATGAATTCTTGTATTTTTACTTCTAGCTATGAGTTCTTGCGTAAAATGATTTTAATCAATGATATATGATAGAATTGATGCTAATTGAATGTATTTATATCAAAAAATCTATGAACTCGTGCAATTCATGAAATCCTAATTTTGGCTTTAATGTGGGTGATTTGATAATGGCTTAATTGTATTGGAATATTGTGTAGATTGTATTGGGCTAATGAATTATGTACAGATCATTGTAGAATTGTATATAGGCTGCCTTAATTTAATGATTTTCATATTGTATCTTGTTGGATCATTGTATGGTTTGATTATTGGTTTAGAATGGTGTATATGGCTATTGGTAAGAGCCTTTGTGAATTAAATTGATTGAGAAGGCTAAGAATTGGTGGTGCTGATGATGGAATGGTGGTAAGATGACCTAATTCTTTCTATATTGTGCAGTATATGTATTGAATTTTGTTGATTGGTATGGTCCACTTATGGCGACGGTGCTTATGTATTAGAATTGTTATTATTTTGGCCTTGTCGGCATTGTTATATGTATTGTGATGATATCATGTTATAGCTTATATAGATGGTCATGTGAAGGATGATTATGTGTTGTATATGTATATGTGATGTTAAAGTGTGATTTCTTCTTATTGGTTCCATGTGATCATGATAGACTAGGGTGATGTCTCTAGTTGTGTTACTATTGTATCTTGCCAGGTAGACTTGGTTGTTCCTATATGATACTTGAATATTATTGTATAGGTGATATGAAGATGATGTGTGTGTCTCGATTGGTTGAATATATCCATGTACTTGATGCATGCTTAATATGTGAATATGAACAACTTGACTTAGTAGGCTTAAGCACTTTGTCTTATATGTGTATGAATGAATGTTGAATGAAAGTCTAGGATCGCTAGACCTAAGATGGTAGACTTCTAAGTATGACTACTAATGACCTTGAACATATAAATAAGGTCAATAACTTGGAACCTTCAATATAGAATGAAGGTTATAGAACCCTCTAAGATGAAAGTCGTAATGGTAACATTTTCATGTGAATG
Source organism: Solanum sitiens (assembly GCA_016801875.1). NCBI lineage: Eukaryota > Viridiplantae > Streptophyta > Magnoliopsida > Solanales > Solanaceae > Solanum > Solanum sitiens. Next base: position 696,291 of record JABWTJ010000375.1, on the reverse strand, counting down.
ATGGACTTAGGGATAGGTTGACCGTAACGGCATTAAACCATCTCTAAGAATGTCATTGAGCTATACTTGTAAAACATAGAGTGGAATCCCTTGAGTACCCATCCTTTGTATTGTTATTGAACTTACTCCATGATAACTAAGGCGGTGCCTTTGTGGCATGATGATGTGACGGGTCATCACAGTATGTACTACAATTTATCTTTAAATTGGGGTTTTCATTGTCTAGACATATTGGATCTCCCATGGAGCTTAATCTCAAGTACATAATTTTTGTATTCGATAAACATGTTGGTGATAATTATGATAGGATCTTTTCCCGATCCATGGAGATATTTGTAACACCTCGGATTTTAGAAGAATATAAAATGCAATTTCTGGGTTTTAGGTGTGACCTCCACAGCTCCCACCTACTGTTGGTAAAAGCACTTATGGGTCGTAAGTGGCATCCGAAGGTGACACGGAAAAAGGAAGTAATTAGGACGGTCCGTAGGTAGACCTACCCTCCGTACATGGGCCGCTTAGTTTGAAGGTCCAAAAACAAGTACATGAACCCCACTTACGGTTGACCAGGATGATGCATAGAAGGACCTACAGACCGTAGGTCCGAATCGTCAGTGAAGGTTCGACATTTTTATTTTAAGGGCTTTTGGGTAATTTCATAATTGGTTTAACTCAATACTAGGTCGTTTTACCTTCTACCCTAGTCCCTATATAAACGTTTTTAACCCCCAAATTACCCAATTGAACTCCATCTCCTAAAATCCCAAAAGTTGACCAAGTTCCTCCCACACAATTTCTCTCTCTAAAGCTTGAAGAAGAAGTCTCGGATTTCAGGATCAAGACTCCAAATTCACCACTGATTGGGGGGGGGGGGGGGTTTGACATCAAGGTATGATAGTATTCACCTATGGAGTTCTTTTCCCATTACGGTTCCTAAATTCTTCAATATTACAAGTTAGAGTTCTCTAATTGAAATTAGGGTTTTATTCAATCTCGTGGGTTGCTCTCAATTATGATCCAATTGATTGTTTTATGTATTTTTATGCATGAATTGAGATAACTACATGTTTTAAAGTTCAATTCAATTGAACCCATGCATGATCCATAATTTTCTAGATTTTGATTATATGATGAAACTTTTGAAATATGAAAGATAAATTTATGAAGATATGCATGCTTCTTTATGAATTGTTTTTGTGAAAGTATTTCTCACATATGAAGTTATTGTGAAAGGACTTTCTCACATAAATGGTTCATAAGGTTGAAAGGTTTTCACACCTGGGATTGACTATTCTAATGAATTCTAGCTTTGATTGGCTACTTCATGTGCCCTTCCATGGATAATAATATAAGTTAAAGATTAATGACTATTCATTGGTATTTATGCTTAGCACCGAGAGGATATCTAGATGGAAGATCTGTCGTACTTGAGGATGGGTTTCTAGTAGAAATCTCCCTATCACATATCACATAACTATGTGTCACCATAGGTTGTCTTAGATAGAGATTAACTAGTGGATCCACCTAAGCTAGAAGTTTATGGTTCATACTTTGGCAAGTAAAGACATCTCTTTTCGGTGTTGAATAGACACTCTTTTTGGTGTGAAATAGACACTGGATTCCATGTTATATCTCACATGGTCTATCTCAGTTAATGGCAAACTTCACACAAGAATGAACTAAGGTTACTTTTAGAAGTATCTCAAATGTGTTTTAAAGATGTTTAGCTTGTATTGACCATGATTTTGACTTATGTCTTCTAACATGTTATTTTATGATTTAGCTTGACCATTGCATGTCATATAAAGTTTCTTTTAGCAAGATTTCATAACTCTTATGGATTGTTATCATACTTAGTACATTCCATGTACTAATGCATACTTGCCTACATTGTTTCACAGACGTAGGGTCCGACGGTTCCATTCCACACACTCGTGGCCAGTGATCCCATATAGACATTGAAGATTGGTGAGTCCTCATGTTTCAAGGATCGAGATTCTTTATTGCTTTTATATCTTTTCATTTCATATTGAGATGTATGGGTTATGTCTCAATCACTTTCCAATAGATGGCTTTGAGACTTATGTTAAGACTTCCATTTTTTATGGAATATGATTCAAATATGTCTTTTGAACTCTTTAAGATTCTATTACCTTGTATATGCATGTTAAGTGGATTGTATTGGGTCTCTCGAGGTCCTATACAACATGTTATGACTAGGATGGACTTTGGATGGTGACAATATTAAAAACATATAGGGAGATTGTTATACTTAACAGTGATTAGACCTGATATCAGCTTTGTTGTTCAGTGTCTTAGTTAATTGAGGCAACATCCCAAGGCTTCAGACATTGAAGCTTTATTAGGATTGTCAAATATCTATTAATTGGGTATTTAATGTAAACAACTTGTTCCCCAACACCAAAAGATGTCTAACAGGATATTTGGTCAAGCTTGGTGATTCTTTGATTTCTCGAAAAAATAAGGAGGTAACTATATATCAAGGAGTTCAACAGAGGCTTAATAGGAGCTTAGCACCTAGAGTTATTGAGTTCAAAGAATTATTTGTTTGTCCCTGTGAATTGTCATAGCAAGACTACTATGCAGAACTGCAATTGCTGCTAATCATCCATTTCATATAGATATTGATTGTCATTTTATCCGAGATAAGACTCAACAGTCTACTAATTCCATCATATTTGTCCTCTACTTACCTACTAGCAGACACTCACCGACACACGCATTTCTTGTCCAAGCTAGGACTGAAAAATATTCTCAGTGTGCCTAGCTTGAGATAAATAAAGACTAACTACTTAAACATGTTAGTTGGTTAATTATTGTTAAGTGCTGCTGTTAAGAGTTAGTTTTAGACTCTACTGACTCGTGTGGTTAGGTGGAAGTTAGCTTACATAGCACTTGTCATTCAACAAAATAAAATACCTTTCCTACTTGTGCAAATATCTGGAGTCGGTTTGTGAGCTTTCCGCCATTTTCTTTTTTTTTTTCATCAATGCCATGGAACTTGACATATTTATCTCTTACTATACAGTGACCCAAAAGCTAAAGACAAATTAGCTTAACAATGCCCAGGTTCTTTATGATAAAATTGAGCACCAAATTTTGAAAGCTTAATTTAATAGCTCAAATAGACTTCTCAATGCAGTACATATATCACTTCCCTGTGCCACCATCAAGAATAAAATGTTTGCCGCCTATACGAATAAAACCATTATGATGAACAACATCTTGATTGCCATGGAATTTGCGGGATGACTTTTCATAGCATTGTGCCTTTAACTTAAAAGGCAAAGTCAACCGACTACATCTTTAGTCTTCAAGTGCTGCAATCTCATACCTGACTTCTTCCAAATGTTCATTTATTGCCGTCACTGCATCTTGAACACCATTGATAGCCTCCTTGAGAGCATTATCAAATTCTGCATCAGTTTCTGCTTCTTCAGTGCCTGAAGCTTCGGTTATCTTCTGGATATGCACGCATTCATGTCCAGTTGGCTTACTAAATCTACAATTTTCATGACTCACCAGACGCTCCGAGGGGCGGCCAGCTCTTTTCAAGACTTGTATTGTGGCGGTCTGCCAGACAAATTTCGACAAAACATCAAGGAAAGTCATAGAAAAGAAATGGTAGCTTGCCATGTGTCTCACGTACATAGACAACATAACTAGCACTCTGAAGATCAAATATTTGGACTAATTCTTGAAACTGGGATACATGAGAAGAGGAAAGTTAATCATGGGAAGATAGTTTGGGCATGGATTCTGGAGAAGATAAATAAACCTAGTTCCCACGTTCAGATTTATATAGAACTCTTCCCTGTTTTAGTTTGTTGCTAAGAGATCGACACCTTTCTACATTTAGAAACACAAACTATTAAAGCTCAATTTTGCTCTTAAACTGATCCTCCTAAAGGAAGTGTGACACAACAAGTTTAAGATCATCAGATCCTTAAGGGTACTTTCCGTTGTCATATACATTTAGGTAATCTATCAAAGTCAGTTTTTCTTTCTTAAAGTCGTGTCCAGCCAAACACTGCCATAGAAAATAAACATAGTAGTTCTTAGAAGTTTAAATGTATGTGCATTACCGCCATTATAATGTTCTTAACAACAAATCTATTATCATTCTCATCATGCTTATTAATTGAAGCTACCATTAGTCGGGACCAGTCTTTCTCATATCAAACAAATGCTTTAAATATATGGATATTAAACCTAAACAAGCTATTCGAACCAAATAAGAAACAAATGTACCAACACGAGCATAAAAAGAAATTGAGGGTTAAGCCATGCAGCCATGCATGGCAAAATAATTCAACATCAGGACATGTAAACCTTTTGAGCATTAAGCATGTAATAAAAGTTGTTCCGAATACTGAGTTACACAATCCAACTTTACGGGTGATTATTAAGAACCCCTATTTTTGTCCAAAGTGAATTTAATACCAACTAACAGGTGTTCTGGAAAAAGATCTGCTATCATTTGTCTCAAATCGCGTGAGAAGAGAAAATACCTAATGCAGCCAAACTCATATACTTGTCATCTTCATATTGGTTTTAAAAAAAACGTAACTGTACTTAATTAGTTTTTTTAACATTTTTTCATTTTAGGTTTTTTATTCTTTTTCCATTTTTTGAGTTTGTTCTTTATTCTTCTTTCTTGTTTGTCTTCTTCCCAATCACCTTTCTTCCCTAAACAGACAAACATATCTTTCTTTCTCCACTCCCTGAACACCGCTATGAATTTCAATTCTAACTTCACTCAGAGATATATTACATTCTCTTTCACCATAGTTAATGTAGTTTTTGGGAACATAATATTGAGGAACAATAGGTGATAAATTATTGGTCAAAATATATTATCCTCCTCCTTACACTATGTTCACGTAGAGAAATTTGTTGGTGAATTTAGTATTAGGGTCTATTTGGAAAGCCACTAGATAATTAGAAGTAATTACACCGTAGTCAAGCTAGGGGACAAAGGCTCCGACTTCGATCAAGTGAAGTGCATAAGGATGAGGAAGGCAAGATGTTGGTGGAAGAGACCTCCATTTAGTAAAGATGGTAAGCTTACTTCCACAAGCTCCTGAAAGGAGAAGGGAACAGAAACATTGTATTGGGTGAGTTGCTGTACTTTGAAAGACTTCCGGCAATATATAGGTATTTTAAGGTTAAGGAGGTTATACATGCTATTAGTAGGATGAATAGAGGAAGAGCGACCAGACCAGATGGGATTTCGGTGGAATTTTGGAAGTGCACAGAGAAGCCAGGTATGAAGTGGTTAACTGGGTTGTTTAATGTAATTTTTAAGACGGCAAAAGTGCCTGACGAATAGAGATGCAGTAAAATGGTTCCATTGTACAAGTGATATCCAAAATTGTAACAATTATTGGGGTATAAAATTGTTAAGTCACACTATGAAGGTTTGGGAGAGAGTCGTGGAGAAGACAGTGAGGAGAGGGGTGTCCATTTCCAAGAATCAACTTGGATTCATGCTGAGACAATCGACAGATGAAGCATTCATCTTGTGCGGAGACTAGTGGAGAAATATAGGGAAAGAAAGATAGACCTACATATGGTGTTCAGTTACCTTGAAAAAGTCTATGATAAAGTCCCAAGGGATATCCTCTAGAGGTAGAGGTGTTTTGTCGGTTTAGATTAGGACGATAAAGGACATCTGAAATGAAGTGAAGACTCGAGTTAGAATGGCATGAGGAAACTCAGAGTACTTTCCAGTTGAGATGGGGCTGCCCCAGGGATCAGTTCTTAGCTCTCCTCTTTGCCTTGGTAATGGATGAGTTAACGCGGTCTATTCATGAGGAGGTTCCATGGTGTATGTTATTTGCCAATGCCATAGAACTGATTGATGACACATGGGACAGAGATAATACAAGGTTGGAGGTTTGGAGACAACTCGGGAGTCCAAAGGGTTCAGGTTGAGCAGGACCAAGATGGAATATTTGGAGTAAATTCAGTGTTGCGTTGGATAAAGCAAACGTGGAAGTGAGGCTAGCCACACAGAATATTACAAAGAGAGAAATTTTTTAGTATCTTAGGTTGGTAATCCAGGGTAGTGGGGACATCGACGATGATGTCACACATCACAGAGGGGAGGCATGGATGCTATGGAGGCCTGCCTCTGAAGTCTTGTGCGATAAGTAGGTACCACCTAACTTAAAGGTAAGTTCTAAAAAGTGGTGCTTAGATCGATTGTGTTGTATGGGTGCAGTGCTGGCCAATCAAGAAGTCACATGTTCAGAAGATGCATGTTGTGGAGATGAGAATGTTGAGATGGATGTGTTGGCATACTAAGAGCAACAAGATTAGGAATGAACTTATCCAGAGAAATTGAGAGTGGCCTATGTGGCAGACAAGATGAGGGAGACAAATGATTTGGGCATGTGAAAAAGAGGTGCGCAGACTCCTAGTGAGAAGGTGCAAGAGATTGGATGTTGGGGATACGCGGAGGGGAAGAGGTAGGCCAAAAATGTATTGGAGAAAGGTGATTGGACAGGATATGGCGTAGCTTCATAATATTGAGGACATGACTCAAAATAGGAAGAAGTGGAGGTTGCGTATTAGGATAGAAGGTTAGTAGGGGTAGAGTGTTGTCTTGCCTTCAAAGGTTTAGGATTATTAGTGTTAGTAGTAGTGCTAGTTGTACCCTTGCAGTTTTGGACATATGTTTGTTTCTTGTGTTTCGACTATCACACTATTTTTTAAAATAACAAAAAAAATATATATTATGACGTGGTGTCGGGGCCAAATTTCACACAGCTCGACTAATTCCATCAGATACCTGCCACCTCCTTTTTTTGTCTACTCCTGTAGCCTTAACATTGAATTCTTTTATTTTTTCAACTGATATGTAGTTGAGGGTAGGATAGTATGATTGCGAATCTTGGCACTCCATTGAAATGCTGTAGAATCTGCAGTATACTCCATTGCCTTGGCTGAAATCATTGATTGCTTCGAACAATTTTATTGGTAGTTGAGATATCTCTTTTAGATCTGTATATACTCGATCCAAATATCCGAATTCGAACAATTGAGCTGTGAAGCTCGGTATTCCATTTGGGAATATAGATATTCTAGGAAACAAGCTGGTTGTTCCTAAAACTCCAAAAGTTTCTCCACTATGTTCTGGTAGATTATATACAATTTATTATTAGAACTGTTAATACTCAAGTTGCAGGACTAATAAACAATAGATTGCCTTCTGAACCACAGTACAGAAGACTTCATAGATGGCAAGTATTATTGTCATTTTATACTTTTTCAATTGAATATATAAAAGGAAATGATAATTTTCTTGCAGATTTTATATCAAGAAATGTCCAATATGGACAATCAGACAAAGATCCTGGTAAACAGGATATATGAACGGATGTAAAAGGTAGATGATTCTATCGATGAAAAAGGACAAAAATTGTTCAAAATAAGAGATGAACTCTCAAAATTATCTGAACAAGCTCGAATGTTACAGTTCGAAATAAATCAACTCAGTACAGATCAAGCTGAAAATATGAGAGAATTTCTACTTCTTTGTGAACATTTGGATTCACGTCCAATACAGAATTCAAATCTGAAAGGAAGTATTAATTCCAACAAAGTGGCAGGAGATGTCCCACTAGCACCTAGTGCCAAAAACATCTCAAAGGTATGCACGGATATGCCATCTTCATCTAAAAAAGATGAAAGAGAAAGCCGCGCAAATGAAGCTTCAAGCTCATCATCAGTTAAAGCTGAAAGAATAATATCTGGAAAACCAGAAAATAAGACTAACCCAGAATTATCTGGAGCAAAAGTTTTTTCTTCTTTACAGAGAAAACAACATCCAAAGGAGGAAGAGTATCTAACTTTCACTAGATACATATATAATCTACCAGAACATAGTGGAGAAACTTATGGAGTTTTAGGAACAACCAGCTTGTTTCCTAGAATATCTATATTCCCAAATGGAATACCGAGCTTCACAGCTCAATTGTTCGAATTCGGATATTTGGATCGAGTATATACAGGTCCAGATCTAAAAGAGATATCTCAACTACCAATAAAATTGTTCGAAGCAATCAAAGATTTCAGCCAAGGCAATGGAGTATACTGCAGATTCTACAGCATTTCAATGGAGTGCCAAGATTCGCAATCATACTATCCTACCCTCAACTACATATCAGTTGAAAAAATAAAAGAATTCAATGTTAAGGCTACAGGAGTAGACAAAAAAATTCCTTATCTTAACAAAAAATGGATACAAACTAGAAGAGCATTAGGAATAAAAGCCTTATATGCTATTCTAAATAGATTTTACAGAGAAGATTTCAGGGTTATAGATCAAGACATCGATTGGGTTCTAATAACCAAGGGAAGATCTAAATCAGAAATACTAAAAGAAAGAATTATGGATATTGAGCTCCACAGATTAGGAGCAAAAGAGGAAACTTGGAAGTTAGCATGCAAAATGCTAGAACACAATCATGATCGATGAAAATGAAGATGACCGTTGAAGAAGATGAAGAACGTAAGCAGTTACGTAAGCACTTAGCAATTACGTAAGCACTTACGTCAAGAGAAAAGGACAAAAGAAGATACTTTTCTTTATAAAAAAAAAATCATATCATGTCGGCCAGAAGAAGAGAAAAAGCAACGTTATCAGCAAAGAATCTTTTGACTCGAAAGAGCCAATAAGATAAAAATGTAATCTTTAAAGGAAGTCCTTTAAAGAAAAGTTTATTGTAAATAAGTCCCTCCTTACATCTATAAAAGGAGAGGAACTTCATACTTAAAAGGCAGACTACATTTTTCTGAGAAAAAATCTGAGAGCAATGCTAGGTACCTTAAGAGTATGAATACGTTAGAAAGTGAGTAGTAACTTCTCCCGTTAGGGAAAAGTATTTCTATTAAGATTGTATTAAGTTATATACTATATAATATGTATGTGAGATTATTATATATGAAATAAAAGTTAGTTTAAATATCAATTTTCTTCAAAATTAATAAATAGTCAAAAGTGAAGGTTGCGATCTTCAGCCTGAAGGAGGAATAGTTCGAAAGTAGCCGAAAGAGAGAGAAGGCGAAAAATACTATTCATAGCCGGAAAGGAGAAATGCTGCGGCATTGATAAAGACTGCTTATCAACAAGGAGAAGAAAGGTATAAAAACTATCCTTTTATTACATATCTTATAATTTGATAAACATATTATATGTATCTAATTTAATAGCAACCTTAAAAGAAATTACTTAGTACCTGTAGGGATTATAAAATTCATGTTTTACATAATGTTTTGCATAATCATATCATGCTAATTGCATAAATAAGCATAAAAATGAAGTTTATACAACCACATTTACATAGTGTAAGAAAAAGAGCTTGGAAACATAAGCAAGCTATGTATCATATGAAAAATTCAATTTCTGAAATGGAAAAAGTTTATTTACATACTAGTCATAAGTATGATAATATAATTTTATACATATATGAACTAAAAATGTATAAAATACAAGAATACTTTGAGTATAAGAATGCTATGATGATTTTAAAAAATCATGTTCTTTTTACTGCTTAAAATAAATTAGCAGTTTTTACCCTGTTAAAATTAACAACACAAATTAAATGGTATCAGAGCAAGTAACTGATCTATGGACAACGATTTTAACAATCTAAAACCTTATTGGTATATAGAAATAGATACATTAGTATCAATGTTACAAGCATTAAAAAAGTTAGATGAAGATCTAAAAAGAAAAATTGTTAAAATAATTACCTTACATAATAAAAAGGAAGAAGAGAGATATAATATTGATTATTATAGTTTCAATCATAATTTCTTAGACACCTTTAACGACGATGATTATTATTTTTCAGAATAATGAGTTTAAAAGAAATTTCTGAATTACTAAAAGATCTCATAGAAAGTAATAAACAATTAACCTTACGGTTAAAAATGATAGAGATAGAAATAAAATATATTAGAGAAAATATTCCAGGAAGAATAACAAATCTAGAAGAAAAAACAGAAAAAATTGACAAAAGAATAAGTCAAAAATATATTAATGAATTATTAAAAAAAAAATCAGCAAGTGGGAAAACTTATCAAAAAGGAAGTATGGATGAAATTTTAATCCAAAAATTTCTTGAAAAACAAAAAGGAAAAGATCTATATGAAAATGATTTAGAGGTAAATCATAGCAAAAATGAAGAAATAGAAATTGATTCAAACTTAACTGAAAAAAGTAATAATGAATGAATTAGATGAGTTAGTTTATGCTTTAGAGGATCTAAATCTTTCTAAAGAAGTAAAAGTACTCATGAATAGAGGCGAAACAGAAGGACCTCAAGGAAAATTCGAAGCTTCAAGTTCTATGAAGAATGAATGGCCAGAGCCAGAAAATGAAAATAAAAACTATACAAACCAAACAAAAAGAAAGGAGGATTTTACAAAAAATTATCATAATAATGATAAATCAAGATTTATGCCTAATAGACTACCAACAGGAGATATAGGTATTCAGTTTCTAGATCTTGAATGTAAAAGAGATCCAGAAAACAGCTTAGACCTTTGGTCTCAAAACATGCTTCTACATTTCCTATTAGGTAAAGGAAATTATACTGAAGAAGAAAAATATTATATAATGATAAATACCTTTATGGGAAAGGTAAATGATTGGTTTTCAGGATTAACTGAAGATGCAGAAAACATAATTAAAAATGATACCTTAGAAGGATTAAAAAATTCAATACAAGAAGGTATAAATAATCTTAAGCAATATATTGCAAATGAATTCTTTGGAGGACAAGGAAATAAAATAGAAAACAAAGAAATAATAAAAAATATTGCAAAAGAAAAGTTAGAAAAACTACAAATATGTAAAATGAGTTATATTCGAGAATACACTTGTGAATTCGAAGAATATTATTACAAAATATTTGATAGCGGTAAGGAAATGATGCCTTATTTAGAAAAATACTATCAAAAATTACCAGGGTTTTGGGCTAAATATTTTAGAGAAGAATATGAAAAGGAAAATATGAAAGGAGATACTCTTGGACAGAGAATAAGTTTCCTAAATAATAGATTAGCGAAATTATGTATGTCACATAATATGCAAAGAAAAGCTAAAAGAATTAATACACAAATCTATTGTAAGGATACACAGACATCTACTCAATGGGGATGTGAGGATAGATCTTACAAAAGGAAAAAACAACTCAAAAAAGGATTAATTAAAAAGAAAAACTTCACCAAGCAAAGATACATACCAAAAAAGAAGTATTATAAAAAGAAAAGAGAATTTTCTAAAACAAAGGATAAATGCAAATGCTATAATTGTGGAGAAGAAGGACATAAAAGTTACGAATGTAACAAGAAAAGAATAAAAATCTCAAAAATTGATAGAATAGAAATAGATTCAGACTTAGAGTCTATAAAATCTATAGAAAGTGATGATTTCTTTGAAGAAATCTATGAAGAATATTCAACTAGTTCAGAAGAATCTGATTAAATGAATAAAGAATTACAAGAAAAGGAAGACTCTGTACAAATACTAGATACAGAAGAGGATCAACAAGGATATGCTTTAAAAGCAACTTTTGATGGAGAAACATTTAAGAAAATCCAAGGATTAAAACTAAATCTTAAAGTAGAAGATAACTTATTAAATAAAATGCAAAGAATTTTTACAAGAGATAAAATCTCGTATCATGAATATCAAGAAATAGAAAAGGTAATAGAGATTACCCAAACAACTGGAAAACATAAGTTAAATTTGTCAACAAAAACAATGATAAATCAAATCTTAAGAAAAATTCCTGAAAAGAAAAGGAAAAAAATGAATTACGTTCATTTAGGCGGAATTCAAATACTAGTTAAATCAACCTTTAAGGAAGGAATAAATTGTCCAATAGTGATAAATTTATCAGACGAAAGATTTATGAACGCAAGAGAAGGAAATCTTGGTATAGTAGAAGGAAATTTAGCTTATACTAAGCTTTTATTCACCTATTACCCAAGATATTGTATATCACTAAAAGATGCAGATTTTAATGACGCATTAAGTCTACATTTTCAGATCAAGAGAAATGATCTATTTAAACCAGGTAATCATATAATGAGTATATATTACCAAGCATTATATACAGTTACAAATTCAAATTATGGAAATGTGTATAAAAATAAAGAATCAATTGAAATAGATCAAGAATGTGCAGGAATTGCTAGAATAATTGAAGCAGAAATTCAACAAGCACAAATTCCAGAGGAATACGAATTATATCTTGATTATTTTCATGATTTATAATATAACAAGGAACTGTTATCCTTATAGTATCTAGTTGTATAGGTAAGTCTACCATATTTTTACAACTAAAATTATTACCTTCAAAGGTTTTGTAAATATATTGTTCTCCTTCGTAAACTGTTAATCCATTTATAAGACATTCTTTTATGTGATTAGCAGTTGCTCCTGTTTGTATCAGCATATCCTGATTTTTCCAGTCTAATCCATTGAAAATTCTTCCGCTTATTTTTAATATATTTGAAGATTCATTCTTTAAAGTATATCTATTAGATATATTTTTTCTAATAGAATTTCTTCCATATTCTAATGAAAGCCTAGGATTACTAGTAAATTCATGTTTTACATAATGCTTTGCATAATCATATCATGCTAATTGCATAAATAAGCATAAAAATGAAGTTTATACAACCACATTTACATAGTGTAAGAAAAAGAGCTTGGAAACATAAGCAAGCTATGTATCATATGAAAAATTCAATTTCTGAAATGGAAAAAGTTTATTTACATACTAGTCATAAGTATTATAATATAATTCTATACATATATGAACTAAAAATGTATAAAATACAAGAATACTTTGTCTATTTCTATATACCAATAAGGTTTTAGATTGTTAAAATCGTTGTCCATAGATCAGTTACTTGCTCTGATACCATTTAATTTGTGCTGTTAATTTTAACAGGGTAAAAACTGCTAATTTATTTTAAGCAGTAAAAAGATCATGATTTTTTAAAATCATCATAGCATTCTTATACTCAAAGTATTCTTGTATTTTATACATTTTTAGTTCATATATGTATAAAATTATATTATCATACTTATGACTAGTATGTAAATAAACTTTTTCCATTTCAGAAATTGAATTTTTCATATGATACATAGCTTGCTTATGTTTCCAAGCTCTTTTTCTTACACTATGTAAATGTGGTTGTATAAACTTCATTTTTATGCTTATTTATGCAATTAGCATGATATGATTATGCAAAACATTATGTAAAACATGAATTTTATAATCCCTACAGGTACTAAGTAATTTCTTTTAAGGTTGCTATTAAATTAGATACATATAATATGTTTATCAAATTATAAGATATGTAATAAAAGGATAGTTTTTATACCTTTCTTCTCCTTGTTGATAAGCAGTCTTTATCAATGCCGCAGCATTTCTCCTTTCCGGCTATGAATAGTATTTTTCGCCTTCTCTCTCTTTCGGCTACTTTCGAACTATTCCTCCTTCAGGCTGAAGATCGCAACCTTCACTTTTGACTATTTATTAATTTTGAAGAAAATTGATATTTAAACTAACTTTTATTTCATATATAATAATCTCACATACATATTATATAGTATATAACTTAATACAATCTTAATAGAAATACTTTTCCCTAACGGGAGAAGTTACTACTCACTTTCTAACATATTCATACTCTTAAGGTACCTAGCATTGCTCTCAGATTTTTTCTCAGAAAAATGTAGTCTGCCTTTTAAGTATGAAGTTCCTCTCCTTTTATAGATGTAAGGAGGGACTTATTTACAATAAACTTTTCTTTAAAGGACTTCCTTTAAAGATTACATTTTTATCTTATTGGCTCTTTCGAGTCAAAAGATTCTTTGCTGATAACGTTGCTTTTTCTCTTCTTCTGGCCGACATGATATGATTTTTCTTTTATAAAGAAAAGTATCTTCTTTTGTCCTTTTCTCTTGACGTAAGTGCTTACATAATTGCTAAGTGCTTACGTAACTGCTTACGTTCTTCATCTTCTTCAACGGTCATCTTCATTTTCATCGATCATGATTGTGTTCTAGCATTTTGCATGCTGACTTCCAAGTTTCCTCTGTTGCTCCTAATCTGTGGAGCTCAATATCCATAATTCTTTCTTTTAGTATTTCTGATTTAGATCTTCCCTTGGTTATTAGAACCCAATCGGTGTCTTGATTTATAACCCTGAAATCTTCTCTGTAAAACCTATTTAGAATAGCATATAAGGCTTTTATTCCTAATGCTCTTCTAGTTTGTATCCATTTCTTGTTAAGATAAGGAATTTTTTTGTCTACTCCTGTAGCCTTAACATTGAATTCTTTTATTTTTTCAACTGATATGTAGTTGAGGGTAGGATAGTATGATTGCGAATCTTGGCACTCCATTGAAATGCTGTAGAATCTGCAGTATACTCCATTGCCTTGGCTGAAATCTTTGATTGCTTCGAACAATTTTATTGGTAGTTGAGATATCTCTTTTAGATCTGGACCTGTATATACTCGATCCAAATATCCGAATTCGAACAATTGAGCTGTGAAGCTCGGTATTCCATTTGGGAATATAGATATTCTAGGAAACAAGTATTAGAGAAAATATTCTAGGAAGAATAACAAATCTAGTAGAAAAAACAGAAAAAATTGACAAAAGAATAAGTCAAAAATATATTAATGAATTATTAAATAAAAAATCAGCAAGTGGAAACACTTATCAAAAAGGAAGTATGGATGAAATTTTAATCCAAAAATTTCTTGAAAAACAAAAAGGAAAAGATCTATATGAAAATGATTTAGAGGTAAATCATAGCAAAAATGAAGAAATAGAAATTGATTCAAACTTAACTGAAAAAAGTAATAATGAATGAATTAGATGAGTTAGTTTATGCTTTAGAGGATCTAAATCTTTCTAAAGAAGTAAAAGTACTCATGAATAGAGGCGAAACAGAAGGACCTCAAGGAAAATTCGAAGCTTCAAGTTCTATGAAGAATGAATGGCCAGAGCCAGAAAATGAAAATAAAAACTATACAAACCAAACAAAAAGAAAGGAGGATTTTACAAAAAATTATCATAATAATGATAAATCAAGATTTATGCCTAATAGACTACCAACAGGAGATATAGGTATTCAGTTTCTAGATCTTGAATGTAAAAGAGATCCAGAAAACAGCTTAGACCTTTGGTCTCAAAACATGCTTCTATATTTCCTATTAGGTAAAGGAAATTATACTGAAGAAGAAAAATATTATATAATGATAAATACCTTTATGGGAAAGGTAAATGATTGGTTTTCAGGATTAACTGAAGATGCAGAAAACATAATTAAAAATGATACCTTAGAAGGATTAAAAAATTCAATACAAGAAGGTATAAATAATCTTAAGCAATATATTGCAAATGAATTCTTTGGAGGACAAGGAAATAAAATAGAAAACAAAGAAATAATAAAAAATATTGCAAAAGAAAAGTTAGAAAAACTACAAATATGTAAAATGAGTTATATTCGAGAATACACTTGTGAATTCGAAGAATATTATTACAAAATATTTGATAGCGGTAAGGAAATGATGCCTTATTTAGAAAAATACTATCAAAAATTACCAGGGTTTTGGGCTAAATATTTTAGAGAAGAATATGAAAAGGAAAATATGAAAGGAGATACTCTTGGACAGAGAATAAGTTTCCTAAATAATAGATTAGCGAAATTATGTATGTCACATAATATGCAAAGAAAAGCTAAAAGAATTAATACACAAATCTATTGTAAGGATACACAGGCATCTACTCAATGGGGATGTGAGGATAGATCTTACAAAAGGAAAAAACAACTCAAAAAAGGATTAATTAAAAAGAAAAACTTCACCAAGCAAAGATACATACCAAAAAAGAAGTATTATAAAAGAAAAGAGAATTTTCTAAAACAAAGGATAAATGCAAATGCTATAATTGTGGAGAAGAAGGACATAAAAGTTACGAATGTAACAAGAAAAGAGTAAAAATCTCAAAAATTGATAGAATAGAAATAGATTCAGACTTAGAGTCTATAAAATCTATAGAAAGTGATGATTTCTTTGAAGAAATCTATGAAGAATATTCAACTAGTTCAGAAGAATCTGATTAAATGAATAAAGAATTACAAGAAAAGGAAGACTCTGTACAAATACTAGATACAGAAGAGGATCAACAAGGATATGCTTTAAAAGCAACTTTTGATGGAGAAACATTTAAGAAAATCCAAGGATTAAAACTAAATCTTAAAGTAGAAGATAACTTATTAAATAAAATGCAAAGAATTTTTACAAGAGATAAAATCTCGTATCATGAATATCAAGAAATAGAAAAGGTAATAGAGATTACCCAAACAACTGGAAAACATAAGTTAAATTTGTCAACAAAAACAATGATAAATCAAATCTTAAGAAAAATTCCTGAAAAGAAAAGGAAAAAAATGAATTACGTTCATTTAGGCGGAATTCAAATACTAGTTAAATCAACCTTTAAGGAAGGAATAAATTGTCCAATAGTGATAAATTTATCAGACGAAAGATTTATGAACGCAAGAGAAGGAAATCTTGGTATAGTAGAAGGAAATTTAGCTTATACTAAGCTTTTATTCACCTATTACCCAAGATATTGTATATCACTAAAAGATGCAGATTTTAATGACGCATTAAGTCTACATTTTCAGATCAAGAGAAATGATCTATTTAAACCAGGTAATCATATAATGAGTATATATTACCAAGCATTATATACAGTTACAAATTCAAATTATGGAAATGTGTATAAAAATAAAGAATCAATTGAAATAGATCAAGAATGTGCAGGAATTGCTAGAATAATTGAAGCAGAAATTCAACAAGCACAAATTCCAGAGGAATACAAAATTCGATTTGGAAAAACACATGAAATAGGAAGTACTAGTAATCCTAGGCTTTCATTAGAATATGGAAGAAATTCTATTAGAAAAAATATATCTAATAGATATACTTTAAAGAATGAATCTTCAAATATATTAAAAATAAGCGGAAGAATTTTCAATGGATTAGACTGGAAAAATCAGGATATGCTGATACAAACAGGAGCAACTGCTAATCACATAAAAGAATGTCTTATAAATGGATTAACAGTTTACGAAGGAGAACAATATATTTACAAAACCTTTGAAGGTAATAATTTTAGTTGTAAAAATATGGTAGACTTACCTATACAACTAGATACTATAAGGATAACAGTTCCTTGTTATATTATAAATCATGAAAATAATCAAGATATAATCTTAGGAAATCTATTCCTAAATGATTTAGGAGATTATAACATCGGAATAGAAATAATATATAAAAACGAAACTTGTTTCTTACCAAAGATATAAATGCCTAAAGAAACAATTTTCAAAGTTTCTGTTTTTATAGAAATAACAATCTATGATACAAAATTGACAACTTGTTGTCAAATAGATAATGGATCAGAAGCAAGTCTAGCAAAATCTTTTCTAATAAAAGATTGGGACTTAAATAAAAACAATATCTCTATGATAGGAATCACATGAGATAAAGAAAAATTATCAAAAACTAAAGAAAAAGTAGAAATAATTTTAGGACCAAAAATTGTTTCTATAAATAAATTATTTGCTTATGATAAACTGGAAACAGATTTATTATTAGGAAATGATTTCATACAACAATTTCAAAATTATCAACAAACGTTGTATATGATAAATTTAAAAACACCCTGTGGACATTACATCAAAGTCCCAAGAATACAAAATGTTTATAATCTAGAAAAAGATAAAGAAAATTATAGAAGAAAATATTTAGACAATTTACGAAAAATTACTTGTAAATGTCTTAATTTAGAAAAAATTAAAGAAAATTTACAAAAATCATATGGAGAAAATCCATTAGAAAAATGGGAACAAAGCCATGAAAGAGCAATTTTAACTTTAAAAGATCCAAACATAATAATTAGGGTAAGACCTATGTTATACAACGAAGAAGATAAAACAGAATTTAAAGTTCAAATTAAAGAATTACTCAATTTAAAACTTATAAGAATGAGTAAAAGTCCTCATAGTAGTCCAGCATTTATGGTAAGAAATCATGCTGAAGTAAAACGGGGAAAAGCAAGAATGGTAATAAACTATAAAGAATTAAATAAAAATTGTTTATTTGATGGATATTTTATCCCAAATAAAAATAATTTAATAAACCTTGCTAAAGGAAAAACATATTTTTCAAAATTTGATTGTAAAAGTGGATTTTGGCAAATAAAATTAGAAGAAAATTCAGTTAAATTAACTGCATTTAGTACTCCTAATGGACATTACGAGTGGTTAGTAATGCCTTTTGGATTAAAAAACGCACCACAAATATTTCAAAGAAGAATGGATAAAATCTTTTCAGAAGATAACTATCTAATAGTTTATATCGATGATATATTAATATGTTCAAAAACATATGAAGATCATTTAAAACATTTGAAAATTTTTTCAGAAAAATGTTTAAAAAATGGAATAATTCTAAGTCAGAAAAAAGCAGAAATAAATAAAAATGAAATAGAATTCTTAGGAATGATCATTTCAAAAAATGGAATTGAACTCCAATCACACATTGCTAAAAAGATCGTAGAATTCCCTGATAAACTAACAAAACAAGAAATCCAAAGATTTCTAGGATGTTTAAACTATGCAGGAGAATTTATTCAGGATTTAGCAAAGAAAAGAAATATGCTTCAAAAGCTGATAAGAAAAACCAACAGACTTGGTTGGACAGAAGAACACACAAAGTGTATAAAAAGTTTGAAAGAAGAATGTGCGAAATTGCCGAAGTTAAGACTACCAGAAGACAGTGATAATTTAATTCTACAAACAGATGCATCGGATTATCATTGGGGAGCAATTTTGCAAACAGATCTAAATGAAATCTGCAGGTACACGAGTGGTACATTCAACGACGCAGAAACAAGATATTCGACTAACGAAAAAGAATTATTAGCAATTGTTAAAGGAATTAGAAAATTTTCTACATTTCTTTTACCAAAACAATTTATTATTAGAACTGATAATACTCAAGTTGCAGGACTAATAAACAATAGATTGCCTTCTGAACCACAGTACAGAAGACTTCATAGATGGCAAGTATTATTGTCATTTTATACTTTTTCAATTGAATATATAAAAGGAAATGATAATTTTCTTGCAGATTTTATATCAAGAAATGTCCAATATGGACAATCAGACAAAGATCCTGGTAAACAGGATATATGAACGGATGAAAAAGGTAGATGATTCTATCGATGAAAAAGGACAAAAATTGTTCAAAATAAGAGATGAACTCTCAAAATTATCTGAACAAGCTCGAATGTTACAGTTCGAAATAAATCAACTCAGTACAGATCAAGCTGAAAATATGAGAGAATTTCTACTTCTTTGTGAACATTTGGATTCACGTCCAATACAGAATTCAAATCTGAAAGGAAGTATTAATTCCAACAAAGTGGCAGGAGATGTCCCACTAGCACCTAGTGCCAAAAACATCTCAAAGGTATGCACGGATATGCCATCTTCATCTAAAAAAGATGAAAGAGAAAGCCGCGCAAATGAAGCTTCAAGCTCATCATCAGTTAAAGCTGAAAGAATAATATCTGGAAAACCAGAAAATAAGACTAACCAAGAATTATTCGGAGCAAAAGTTTTTTCTTCTTTACAGGGAAAACAACATCCAAAGGAGGAAGAGTATCTAACTTTCACTAGATACATATATAATCTACCAGAACATAGTGGAGAAACTTATGGAGTTTTAGGAACAACCAGCTTGTTTCCTAGAATATCTATATTCCCAAATGGAATACCGAGCTTCACAGCTCAATTGTTCGAATTCGGATATTTGGATCGAGTATATACAGGTCCAGATCTAAAAGAGATATCTCAACTACCAATAAAATTGTTCGAAGCAATCAAAGATTTCAGCCAAGGCAATGGAGTATACTGCAGATTCTACAGCATTTCAATGGAGTGCCAAGATTCGCAATCATACTATCCTACCCTCAACTACATATCAGTTGAAAAAATAAAAGAATTCAATGTTAAGGCTACAGGAGTAGACAAAAAAATTCCTTATCTTAACAAAAAATGGATACAAACTAGAAGAGCATTAGGAATAAAAGCCTTATATGCTATTCTAAATAGATTTTACAGCGAAGATTTCAGGGTTATAGATCAAGACACCGATTGGGTTCTAATAACCAAGGGAAGATCTAAATCAGAAATACTAAAAGAAAGAATTATGGATATTGAGCTCCACAGATTAGGAGCAACAGAGGAAACTTGGAAGTTAGCATGCAAAATGCTAGAACACAATCATGATCGATGAAAATGAAGATGACCGTTGAAGAAGATGAAGAACGTAAGCAGTTACGTAAGCACTTAGCAATTACGTAAGCACTTACGTCAAGAGAAAAGGACAAAAGAAGATACTTTTCTTTATAAAAAAAAAATCATATCATGTCGGCCAGAAGAAGAGAAAAAGCAACGTTATCAGCAAAGAATCTTTTGACTCGAAAGAGCCAATAAGATAAAAATGTAATCTTTAAAGGAAGTCCTTTAAAGAAAAGTTTATTGTAAATAAGTCCCTCCTTACATCTATAAAAGGAGAGGAACTTCATACTTAAAAGGCAGACTACATTTTTCTGAGAAAAAATCTGAGAGCAATGCTAGGTACCTTAAGAGTATGAATACGTTAGAAAGTGAGTAGTAACTTCTCCCGTTAGGGAAAAGTATTTCTATTAAGATTGTATTAAGTTATATACTATATAATATGTATGTGAGATTATTATATATGAAATAAAAGTTAGTTTAAATATCAATTTTCTTCAAAATTAATAAATAGTCAAAAGTGAAGGTTGCTATCTTCAGCCTGAAGGAGGAATAGTTCGAAAGTAGCCGAAAGAGAGAGAAGGCGAAAAATACTATTCATAGCCGGAAAGGAGAAATGCTGCGGCATTGATAAAGACTGCTTATCAACAAGGAGAAGAAAGGTATAAAAACCTATCCATTTATTACATATCTTATAATTTGATAAACATATTATATGTATCTAATTTAATAGCAACCTTAAAAGAAATTACTTAGTACCTGTAGGGATTATAAAATTCATGTTTTACATAATGCTTTGCATAATCATATCATGCTAATTGCATAAATAAGCATAAAAATGAAGTTTATACAACCACATTTACATAGTGTAAGAAAAAGAGCTTGGAAACATAAGCAAGCTATGTATCATATGAAAAATTCAATTTCTGAAATGGAAAAAGTTTATTTACATACTAGTCATAAGTATGATAATATAATTTTATACATATATGAACTAAAAATGTATAAAATACAAGAATACTTTGAGTATAAGAATGCTATGATGATTTTAAAAAATCATGTTCTTTTTACTGCTTAAAATAAATTAGCAGTTTTTACCCTGTTAAAATTAACAGCACAAATTAAATGTTGCGTTGGATAAAGCAAACGTGGAAGTGAGGCTAGCCATACAGAATATTACAAAGAGAGAAATTTTTTAGTATCTTAGGTTGGTAATCCAGGGTAGTGGGGACATCGACGATGATGTCACACATCACAGAGGGGAGGCATGGATGCTATGGAGGCCTGCCTCTGAAGTCTTGTGCGATAAGTAGGTACCACCTAACTTAAAGGTAAGTTCTAAAAAGTGGTGCTTAGATCGATTGTGTTGTATGGGTGCAGTGCTGGCCAATCAAGAAGTCACATGTTCAGAAGATGCATGTTGTGGAGATGAGAATGTTGAGATGGATGTGTTGGCATACTAAGAGCAACAAGATTAGGAATGAGCTTATCCAGAGAAATTGAGAGTGGCCTATGTGGCAGACAAGATGAGGGAGACAAATGATTTGGGCATGTGAAAAAGAGGTGCGCAAACTCCTAGTGAGAAGGTGCAAGAGATTGGATGTTGGGGATACGCGGAGGGGAAGAGGTAGGCCAAAAATGTATTGGAGAAAGGTGATTGGACAGGATATGGCGTAGCTTCATAATATTGAGGACATGACTCAAAATAGGAAGAAGTGGAGGTTGCGTATTAGGATAGAAGGTTAGTAGGGGTAGAGTGTTGTCTTGCCTTCAAAGGTTTAGGATTATTAGTGTTAGTAGTAGTGCTAGTTGTACCCTTGCAGTTTTGGACATATGTTTGTTTCTTGTGTTTCGACTATCACACTATTTTTTAAAATAACAAAAAAAATATATATTATGACGTGGTGTCGGGGCCAAATTTCACACAGCTCGACTAATTCCATCAGATACCTGCCACCTCCACCAAGGCTAGGGCATGGGAAGAATCACCTAGTGTTTTATTTGTATCCACTGAGTTTTGAACCTAAGACCTCATTTTTGAAATAACAAATCAATAGTTATAAATAAATAAATTGAATTCAAAAATATAACTTAAATTCAAAATCCAAAAAAGAAAGTTTAACATAATTATGAATACTCTTATGTCCAATTCAACATAATGCAAAGTAAGCTTCAATGAACATAAGTAAATACAATACAAAAGAAAGGGAAAGCATCTGTCCATAACCTCATTCCACAACAAAATTCAACTTAAACAACATCACCTCATTGTATATCAAGTGTGTTAATGACTCATTCTTCCTAATATATGTAATTTCAAAAACTAGAATAATAATGTAGCTACATAAAAAAAAAAAGATTAAAAAAACAAATAAAAAATGTGGAATCACAAGGACTAAAATTGGGAAGTGAGAAGAAAGAAAATTAAAGAAAAAGACATTCAGTAACTTAAAAATAATTTTAAATGTAGAAATACAAAAAATTAAATTAAATTAATAAAAAAATAAATTACGAAAAAAAGATATAAAAATAAAAATACACGGTAAATAAATTTAAAAGAACCCTCGTTGTTACATGATGCAATTGCACTCAATTCTCAACCCCCTTGAAAATTGGAGAGTGCAATTATCCTCTCCCTATTACACCCAATTCCCTTCCAAGTAATTGCATGCCCAAACAAATTGGTCAAACTGTGTCATTAGACCCAATTACACTGAAATCCAATTACCATATGGCATTCCAAACAAGCCATTAATTAAACAAAATGAAGAAGGAAAAAGTGGAATAAAATA
Source organism: Solanum sitiens (assembly GCA_016801875.1). Taxonomy (NCBI): domain Eukaryota; kingdom Viridiplantae; phylum Streptophyta; class Magnoliopsida; order Solanales; family Solanaceae; genus Solanum; species Solanum sitiens. Next base: position 673,057 of record JABWTJ010000375.1, on the reverse strand, counting down.
AATTAGAAATCAAGGGAAATTTTTCAATTGCCTGGCCCCTGGGAAGATTTGTGCTCATCTACACCATTTTTTCCAACAAGATGGTGATTCATTTTATTCACTTTATCCCAACGATCTAGGTGTGTGCTGGATTATTTTTCTCACTTTTTTCTCCTGTTTTCTGTGGTTAAAAATATAACTGATACTCTAATAGTTTTGAAAACAATATTAGACTAGGACAATATATTGTAGGCTGTGTTGTTGGCAATGGCTCTAGGTGTATATTGATGTTGACAGCTCCGGATAATGGTGATGGGAAATTACAAATAAAATAAAAGGAGAAGATGAATCAGAGAAAGTAGTCGAGTAACAGTTGAAGCAAAGGGAGTCGTGGAGTGGTAGAATGTCCGTGGGAGAAGAGGGAATGGCATAAGTATATGAAATTTGAAGGACATGGTGGAATTGGAAAAAAGTGTAAATGGAGTGAAAAAAAAAATTAAGTGGATGTTCACTGGGTATGCTGTTTGAGGTGACATATGAAGTGGCTGTGTGTGTAACATACTGCCCCTCATTAGATTGGATCTCCATTTTCAAAAGGGTATTAAATTCACTTCGGACGAAAAAATAGGGGGGTAAATAATCACTTGTGAAGTTGAATTATGTCACTAAGTTTTCAGGAAAAGTTTAGGAGGGGCATTTTCTGTATTTCTCAATGTTTTTACTACATTAAGAAGACCTACTGATGCACAGAAACTCTCAAAGTTCGTGGTCACTCAATTTCTGCCATTACATGTTTATTGTGCTTCAGTTATCGTTTCATTTTGTTATGTTTATTGCTCCTTTTCTTTGTATGTTTTAGAATGATTCCCCTATTATTAGTGATGTCTTCCTTGCTTTGATATGCGTTACTTGAGCCGAGGGTCTTCTGAAAACCTCTCTACCTCGGGTAAGGTATGCCTACACTCTACCCTCCCCAGACCCCACTTGTGGGATTACACTGGGCATGTTCTACTGATGCACAGAAACAAAAGGTCAAACAGAACATATACTATTTCACAGCTAATTTCTATAATAAATAACTGCAAATTCAATGACAGAAATACCAGTTGCAGCTTCATCTTTTCTTGATTTTGAACAGATCTCAAAAGTAGAGACAAATCTTCTCGGAAGCAATGGGATCGAAACTGAGACTCCATCTCAAGGACCTGGAGTGATGAAAATTGCTCAGAAATTGCAAATATGATGCCATTGTTCAGAGCTATAAGCCAAACCACAGTTATGAGCGGCATACAGTAGGATTATAACACCACTGGCAGAGTTGAGGTATAGTGAATGATGAAAGTGAAGGGATCATGACATGGTACTATCAAGGAGCTCGTGGATAAGATGGATAAACTGTACCTCATGTTTGCTTATGCATTAAGTGTAGGATGGTAGCAGAGGTCTATGTTGCTTTAACCCTCCAAATATGTTCTTGCACATGTGCCGGATTATCCAAAAATACACTATTTTGAAGTATCCGACACGCACCCATCGATATTTTTAAAGAGTCCGAGCTACATAGGCTAAAGTTGTCTACCTCTGAATGATTCTACTATTTACAACTATTATATTATATGTAGTAAGAAAATTTATAAATATTAGTTGGGAGTGGCAGCGCTTGGTGTGGGTCATCAGGAGGGAAAGGGTCAAAGATGAACTTTTCATCCCTATCCGGATGGAGGGTCTTCTTCTTTTGATAAGAACCTAACAATTAAGGAGGGGTTTCTCATAGGCAGGATTAACCGATTAAGTATGGATGCAAATCCGAAGTCGGTTCTCAAGGCCCGGAAGCTGGATTACAGTATAAGTGAACTGTTAATACACAGGTAGATCCGATCTCTAATCCTGCCCCCTCCTTCAAAACAAACTAGAAGCTGGATTAATATCTGCACGATGCATTACCATACTAACCTGCTTTGAGCAATCATTAAATTCAGCAGTGATCTCACTGCATAGCTGTTGGTAAGTTGATTCTACTCCTGAAGCCATATAATCTTCAAAACCTCTGCAAGTCAAAGAGCATGACCAGACCATTTAGAACTGCAACACATCCAGACTAAAAGATAAAAGAAAGATCATACATTTATGCTCTAAAAGATTAAACAAATCGCAGGTCATAGCAATCAAAATTGACATGAAAGAAGCAACAGTCAAGATAATCAGATCATATTGGTTTCTGCCCATAAATGGTGCAAATTAGGAATGAGAAACAGAATTACTTATTGATAACTAAAACATCATTTCAGTAAGCAGTGACTATTTTTTACTTTTTGATGATTGTGCTGTTTGGGCCAGCTATTGCACACCTCGACTAATTCCATGGAATACTTTCCACCTCCCACCAGCAACAAGTGCCAGGTAGCTCTGTCCACCAAGGCTATGCCAGATGGAAGAATCACCTACTGTTTTTTTGTCTCCATTGAGTTTTGAACTGCCACCTCAAGGTTCTAAACCACTTCATTAATCACTAGGCCACACCCTTGGGTGCCAGTAAGTAATGACTACTATCAGGCTTGAATGTCATATCAATTACCCATCTCCATCATCTTCCATGCTTGTTCTCTTACCTCCTTTACTTTTTATTTTTTAGTCTTTTCAGGGTTAGCATACTGTGGTTTCGAAGGCATCATTGGAATTTGGCAAAATCAAATGATCCTTTCTTCTGATTAGCAAATATTTGTTTTCATTTTAATAGAGGAACCAAGGAGGTTCTACATGATTTGTAAACACAAAAAAAAGTCAACTCAAAGATATCAAACAGTCCATATAATAAGCTATTACATTCACATATCTATGTTTATTATACCCCAAAAAAAAAGTATCTTAGAACACAGAATCTGTGCATGGTGTGCGAACTTCTTAGCAGCTTCTATTTCTATCCTTGAAAATAGGCAGGGGAGTCATTTCCCTGAAGATTCTGATGTGTTTGGCTGGCCAACAATTACTTGCTCAACATGGAATTGAGTGTAAATGAGGTGGGAAATAACTCGGCAATTCTCAAGGGAGAGGTAAGAATTGCCAGTAATTATTTAGAAACTTTTTTAAAAAATAATGAAAATTGCCGGTAATTATTACAAGGTGACTTTTCAAATTCTTTTAGTTTTCTCTATCAAATGTATTATTCTTTTAACACTCTACTTTTCTGTTCTTTTTTTCTTGTCTTCCAAAGATGTATTGCTTTGGTGCCATTACATTTTTTATGAGCTTTTATATCTTAAAGTATCTTACAGTATCTTACATTAGCTGGAACACCCCTGGAAGGCAGCACTAACAAAAGCAAATGGGGAATCGTCCCAGCAGAGTAATATGGTGGACTATATGGAAGGAGAGAAATTTCTACGTGCTTTGAAGGCAACAGCAGCTCTATACAAAAGTTAAAACTGAAGTGCATTATTAGATTTTGTTATTGGTGTAGTTCAGATTTTGAAAACAGAATAAATACATTCTTGATTGATGATGCAGCGCAGAAAGTTTGCTCACTCTGCTAAGCATGTGACGTGCAAAAATAAGTTTAAAACAGATTAGGACATCTAAATTTCATTTTTTAATTGGATACGTCACATTTATTTATGCTAAATTAATTATCATTATTTTTTAAATTGACGGTTTTTTTCTCTTCCTTTTTCCTTTCATTTCCTATCTATTTTCTTTTGTTTTTCCAAACAGACAGTCAATAACCACCTACTATACTGCTTTCTTGTCAAAAGGATGTATCTGTTCAGGACATCATTTGTTTTGCTCCTATTTTGGATGAATATTTTAAATTCATGGTAGCTAGTTCTAATAAGTTCTGTCTTACTTAATCATCTGTTTGAAAAGAGAAATTGATCTCCACTGCCTATAGTCACTGGTCACAGCAACACTACCGGCAGAGAACCACAGTTGGCTATCACCTCTTTTCTCCCGTTTGTTTTTCCTGTTCCCTGGACCATTTTAAAAAATCATTTTGTCTCCCAAAATGATCATCAGCACAGCCATCCACCATAGCCACCTTTTAACACAGCAATACACCATAGCCGTTAACACACAAATCAGTCTGGAGGTCTGCACCATCTTCCTCCCCTTCACCGCTGGCTTACACGCCCATTACTTTCCAACTCTCCTCTCACTACAAAAATTCCAAATCTAGAGAAAATCCCCACCTTAAAAATCACTTCCAATTCAATCTTCAATCTCATCACTACTCCAAAGTATAAAATAATCTAGATAAAGCAACTAATCAAAGGAGTAAGAAGATGGGCTAAACATCAGTATCCTTGAGAAGAAAGGTGTCCATAGGATTTTTTAAGGTGTTTCCTCACATGGATTTTTAAAGCCATTATCATCCTTTTACTGATGGAAGAAAGGGCGTTGGTCAGACTGAGACTTCAAAGAAAGGGGATTGAAAAAGAAAAGGAAAGAAAATCAAATAAGAGAAAAGAAAAGAAGAAAAAAAGGGATAGCGAGAAATAGACTTCAGGTGCGTAATTTACCCGTTCATACAAAATGAGTCCTCGTGTTTTAGATGTGTATATATCCTGTTTTTAGAAGTATAGAGGTAATAGGATTTTCATTTCCTTGATATATTTTAAATTTTATTATTATTGGTATACCTCCAATTATTATTTCTTGTTCCGTTGTTTCTTCAATATTTATTAATACTTTTGGTAATTCTGAACATGAGTGTTCTGTAGTTATTATTTTATCTTCCATTACTAACTCTCTTGTAATATAGTTTTCTTCTTGTCCTGTATTTATTAATATTAGATATTTTCTTTGCTCCATTATTCCTGTTATATAATAATGGTATGGTTTTATTTCTTCTTCTATTAGCTTTTGTGGAATTATATTTATTCTTTTTGAACTATTTGAAGTCCTTTACCCTAAAGAAAACTAAATTCGTATTTGGTAATATACTTTTAAGGAAAAACAAGTATGTAAAATACATAGTTATAACTGATGGATGATATTTAATATTTTTGAACACACATATATTTGGAATACTTTAAAGCTCATTTACTTGTTCATCTGAAAAAGAACTATTTGATTTTTCATATGAATTGCACTATGTGAATTTATGTGAAGTTATTTGATGGGTCATGAACCGGGGGAGTTTAAGAAAGAAAGGATGACTTTTAGAACTTGTTGTCTTACAATTGTCATAGTCCCTCTGTTTCAATTTGTTTGACCTTCTTTCCTTTTTAGAGGGTGTTTGGATTGGCTTAATTTAAGTGGCTTTTGGATTTTAAGCTCCTTTCAGTTTTGGAATTGTTTGGGAAACAAACACTTTTTTTAAGGCTGGAAAAGATTATTTTTTTAAAAAAAAAGAGCCAAAAAGCCAAAAGTTGGGCGTCCCAAACTTATGGCTTTTAGCTTAGAGTATACAAGTCACTTTAAAAAAGCCAATTCAACACCCCCTTTTCAAAAAAGGAGTGTCTCTTTCCTTTTTTGGGAACTCTTTAGTTTCAATTTTCCACATGTATGTTTTAAGGCCACAAGATTAAAGGTCATTTTGATACATTCTACATATCTTCAATCTAAGACCACACAAAAGTCTACCTTACTTTCTTAAACTCCGTGTCAAGTCAAAACAGGACAATTAAATTGAAATAGAGGGAGTTTCTCAATAAGGGTAAAATGATAATTTCACTAAACCATCCAAATTTAGAAAGAGGTCGTTCTTCTTTGGACAGACTAAACATAAATAGGCACACATAAATTGAACAAGATGAGGGTAATTTTTGTATTTTAAAATAAAAAATATTTAACTCAGTAATATATATTTTTATGAAAATATCTACGTCAGTAATTGTAATTACTCATTTTGAACCAAACATAACACTAAAAATTACATTGTTATCAGTTTATGTCAAACAACCAGGTATTCTTTGTAATTACTATATTCTGTAATTTATAACTCTAGAAGTTTCCAAACAAACCCTTGATCTTTCCTAGCATGACACAGGCAATTCCAAATAAGTGCAGCTAGAACTGTGTAGTGCAAGAAAAGATGGTTAAAGATTCTTCAGCTGTTTAAAACATATAACATCTAGTTGGACAGTGGATGGTTTGTTTAATTCTATAGGGAAACAAGGTATTACATATGGTTGGAGGTAACTGAAATACAAAATTTTGGAAGATGTATAATCTCATCAACAATATGTATACCTGGATGAGAGTGGGATTTCCAATTAATTTTGCAATGCATGTTGTTGTCATGGTTGGTCCTAATACTCCATAAATTTGATTTAAGGGCATATCCTGAGAGGTTGAGGGACCAAGCTAGAGCAATGTTTTGGAAAGTAAATGGTACAAATGAAGAATATTATAGGTGTGGAAATGCAAGTTATGACCTTAAAGGTGGAACGTTGAAGTTTATAAATAGCTAGGTGCTACTTGTAAATAAAGAAAGAATCCACACAGTAGTACCTTGAAGATCATAAGATGTAAGATTTGATTTCAGTTTCCCTGTTTATTAGCTCAATCAATTTAAGGTTAGGTTTTGCCTTTCAAAAACCTGTTATTGGGTTTTGCAGTTTCAAATAAATAAATAGACGAGATTTGGTAAGCAGAAAATCAATCTCCTTACCGCTTCAGCCTCGCATAAGCTTCGGCTCTGCGTTGCTGCACACCCACAAATCTTCGAAGCACTGCCACAATTTTCAATGAATCCCTCTCTCCATAATTACCTTCCTCCGAAATTTCTACCTTCTTCTCCAATTCTTCCACCATGCTCCACTTCCTCATCTAATCTATTTCTCCCCCAATTCCCTACAAAATCAAAGCTTTATATTTAACAAACATGGGGTTACACATATTCAAATACCAATTATGTTAGGGCTCAAATGTACTTTCATTTTAAATGGTTGGTTTTCATGTCAATAATTTTAATATATTTTTATTTTTTATTATATAGAAGAATGAAGTAGTAGAACGACTAAGGATAAAAATGTAACTACATTCTAACAAATAATTATTAAGAAAGATAGTAACTAATTCTAGAAATATTTTTCTAGATATGAAGCAAATAATGATCAAGGATAAAAAAATAATTTTACGTTAACAAAAATCTACCAAGAATAATAATAAAAAAATTAAATATTTCTAGAAACATCTTTAGTTATTGTTATCACTATTACTATTTTGTTATTACTTTACTTTACTTTCTTTTCTTTTCTTTTCTTTTCTTTTCTTTTCTTTTGTGAATTATTGTGATATATATTTATTACTCTATTTTACTTACTTTGATTTAGTTCTTAATATTTTTTATATTCATTATACTTATTAAAAATGTCTACTTTAAATATATAAATTTATTATGAATTAATTATTTTTACCTTTATTTTGACTCTAATTAATATATTTGAAAATAAATAAGTGTGATAAAATTAATAATATATATTAGATTGAAATTAAAGAAAAGGATGTTAAAAGTAACTTTACAAATAAAAATGAATAGGATGATATATTTGCATTTAAGTCGGTCAAAAATAATTATATAATTTCATTCTAATAAAAATATATTAAGAGAGATAGCAAGAAAAACAAATAATTCTAGAAATATATTTCTATATATGAAGTGAATGATGATTGAAGGTAAAAATGTAACTTCACGCTAACAAAAATCTAAAAGAATGATAACAAGAAAACTAAATAATTTTAGAAATATCATTATATTATTACTCCATCTTTTTTATGAGTTATTGTGTATCTATTCATTACTCTACTTTAATCTAATTCTTAATATTTTTCTATCACTATACTTACTAAAAATATCTACTTTAATATTAAAATTTATTATTTTAAAAATAATTAATTATTGTCAAACTTATTTTGTCTCTAATTAATATACATGAAAAGAAATAAGTTTGATCATAAATTAATAATATATATTAAATTGAAATTAAAAAATAAGTAAAATTAAGTTTCAATATTTTAAAATTATATTTTAAAAGTAGGTCATTATTTTTATTTGTTAAACACCTATCAAACAAATTTTAAATGTATTCAAAATTGATCTATAGACGGATCAATAGACTCTATCTTCATATAATTTATGAAAATTGTTAATATGTTGAGATTCATAATTTTAATTTAATCTCTTGATGATTTTCAAATAAAATAGAAAAAGAAAATTATTAAATTAATTATTTAATTCAAATATATTGTTTGACATGATGTTAAAAATAATCACTGGAGCATGTAATATTTTATTATTATTTCTTATAATGTTTATTTGAAAATGTCATAATAATTTTTCTTTTTGAAAATTAAATAAATTTCTATTATAAATATATATATATATATATATATATATATATATATATATATATATATATATATATATATAATATTGAGCCCGTAAACGGGTGTTTCGTTACATTAAGCCCGTATCACGGACCTTAAATTATCTACTAGTTGTTATTTAAATTAGTAACAACAATTTGAAATATAACTAAAGAAAAATTACAAATCGATGGATAAATCCTAAAAAGATGTAAAATAAATAATAGTTTATATCTTTAATATATAATATATAAACATATATTACATCAACCCAAATAAATAGTATTAAAAGGGATTGAAATAAGAGATTGAGTTAGGCTCAATTTAAGATTCTCTTAAAATGGGTTAAGACTTGAATGTGTTGATATTAAACTCAATTCAAATTATCTTGAGCCAACTTTTAAAATTATGGACAAATTCGATAAGTTACCTATAATTGGGCTCAATTTTGACACCTCTAGATTGTACGCATCTCTTCCTTGTTTTAAAAGGTTGTTGACAATCTTAAAGGCCCAGACCCACAAAAAATAATTAATTTTAAAAGAATGAAAGAATTTTAAGAGGCAAAAAAAATAATTTAAAGGGAGCCGCCATCTAATTTTAGGAAAACTATAAAATCAATTAATTAATTAATTATAATATCTACAAAACCAATAGATTCCATGTAACGGTTCAAGTAATTTCGAAAAGTATTAAACATCCTCAATATCCACAACTTTGAATCCCGACTAAATTCATTTTTTCAAAATGAGAATAAGATAAAAATAACATACAAGTATAACAAACACGCGATATACAAAAATAATAAAATAAACAATAATATAACAAACGGCCTAAGATATGTCTAACGTCAATAATATACATAGTAATGAAAAAACATCATTTCGAACTCCACTCGAGTAGTTTCCTCGGAAACCAACTTTAGGTACATGTAAAAACACTAAGTAAAAATGTTAGTCATAAATAAATATGAATAAAAATAAATGAATCAAATAATAACTTAAAAACAAAATTTCGTCTTACTAACATGGAAGGGCTTGACAATCGAAAGTAATTTCTTTCAGTCAATTTTAGCATGCAAAATATATAAACTTCAACTAAATTTTCATCTTTTAAAATCGTGAGACCTCAAAATTCGACGGAGAGATTTTTTCATTGGCCAATATTATATCTTTTCACATTGATAATATAATAAAGAAACATAAATAGCATTAAAAAAATAATGAAATTGTAGTAACAAATTACGCTGCAAAACTTTACTGAAATAATCAAATTTAATACGTAATAATCTAACTATTAAAGAAAACATGACAGAAACAAAAATAGATAAACAAATAAAAAAAAATCATTCAAATAATTCAATCAAAATCTTAAATGCTCAAACAAAATTATCAAAGCAGTGAGTAAAATAAGTCCAGACATGAATATTAACCACAATAAAATAACCACCAATAACAAAAATAAGAAAGATCTAAATGAAAACATAATCAATTAAAAGATTCATTAAAAGTGCATGAAATTAATTAAAATGATATGAACAAAATGAAACGATATAATAAACAATCGGAAGTAAAAATAACACAGTACTATAAACATTAAAGAACAACCAGGGTGGAAATAATAATAAAAAAAAATTTAGCAAGAATGTACATTAAACAAATCAATTACTAAAAAAAAGTAAGAGAAAATTAATACTCACTCAGTGAAAGTGATATACTGTTTATCAAAATAATAACTCAACATTCTATAAACTATACACACAAGAGATAAACAGATGCCCAAATCACCATAAAAATGTAAATTAATTAGCAAACAATACTAAAAAAGGAATAATTTGAACAAAAGCAAGCGAACAAAAGAACAATATTTACTTATTGGTCAGATCTTGTCCGTCTTCGCCGATGATAGAGTCACGCCTGAGCTGGAGTCGGATCTTCGAATTCGCTGGTTCACGTGAAATCCTACAAAAATAAGTGAAAATCGAGAAGGGATGAGGGAATAGGCTAGTTTGAAATTTTGGGCAGTGTTTGTGCTGATTTGGTTGGGGTTTTGGTCGGAGACAATGGGTCTGGTTTGCAGATGGGTTTGGGATCTGGTGGTGTTTTCTGATGGATTTGAGATTTTATGGTTGTTGGGACTGGTCAAAGCTGGTGGCAGCGAGGGAAAAAGGTGAAAAGCAACTAGGTTGTTGTTCGGCGGTTTCACATAGTTTAGCAGCAATAGTTAAATCTAGAAAAGGACGAAAAATGAAAGGGGGGGTTGGGTGTGTCTGTGTGGTAATGGAAAGGTGGAGCACCGGTAAACATCGGAAAATAATAAACAGGATTTTTTTTGTGATTAAAAAAACTAGAAAAAAAAAATCAATCCCTGATCCTTAAATATTTTATCCACCACCCCTAACTTAATGACCAAGAAATAGTTTAAATAGAAAATTAAAAATCACCTTAGTACATTATTTTTATCTTAAAATCGGGTCACTAGTTAATAAAATATATGTGTATGCAAATTTTGTCTGCATTTAAATGTGTTTGTAGATTGTGCTAAAATAACAAAATAAATATTAATAAAAGTAACAAATAAAATGAATATTAACAAATGTCACAAATATAACCAATAACATGTAAAATACGCAATTTGACCAAAAATGTGATTTGATTAAACATAACAAATATTTTGAACATAGATGTGAGACCATGTGGTTCTTTCACATAATATGTGTATCATTGTATGAGTGTATGAGGCTTATATGACTTGATGTATCATTTCAGGAGAAAAACTTTGCAAAGAAAAGGTAAAAGAACCAAAGAATTAAACTAACATTATGGGTCAAGGATGTCGTTAAACAAGTTCAATGTCACGATCGGGGAGCATCCCCAAGACGTAACCGGCGTCTTCGTCCTCGAAGAGGACTTGGACAAGCCCTTAGCATTCGTCATAACATATCATAAGTAAAAGATGCAGAAAAATTTAAAAATTTTACATAGTGAAGCGTACTTAGGCTTCTCACATATCATATAGGGAGTTTACATAGACTCCTCGTTTACATAGGCTTCTCGTTTAGGCAATATAACCAAACCATAGGAAATAGTTTAATACTGTCTCACATTAAACCGTCTAAAGAGAAGTACATCATTCGGGCATATCCCTTATACAAGTACATATTGCCACATATGGCTTACAACAAATGTCTTCAAGAATAAAGGAAACAATGATTGTCTTTAGACACAACCAACATCATAGCTAGAGTAGAAGAATGACAACATCCCCGAACTTGAGGACCTACCAACAACTTGGGGGAAAGGTCCAAGTCTTCTTGCAAAGTGGTCTAGAAGCTCTTCAATAACCGCAACCTACAATGTCTAGGAAAAGGGAAGAAATATGAGTTAGTACAAACCACATGTACTAAGTATGGTTCCTATGCCTAAATTATCAATGCATCAGAAAAAACACAATTTAGTCAAAACCATGATTAGTATCACACAACCTTATTAAGCACATATATGGAACATCATAAGTCAACCCAACATATAAGAAACTCAACATATAAGCAACTCAAGCAATACATTTGCAATGCCAAGAATAGAATCCCATAACCCTATCCAAAGCTAAGTATCACATCGAGTCACCTACTTCATGTATACGACATAACTTCATATTTCAACATAACATGCTTATTTCATAAGATCATATATGACTTGACATACATAACATATAATCAACTTAGTCATACAAGAACACTACTAGAATCATCCCTTAGGATCCCACATGTATAATGTGTAAGAGAAGTCCCATACCCTCCCTTACACTATGTAGTAACCTTTAAGACAACCCTAATGAGGGCTCACATACATAGCTTGTTCATTTACTTTTACTTTAGGAAAATAAGTGCAATAACCGACATTAGACCATGTGAGCTACATGGAATCCGGTGTTCACCTACATACCGAAAAGAAAGGGTTAACACTTGCCTAAGGTGTATGTCACGACCGGACAGCACCCCTTAGACGTAACCGGCGTCGTCGTCCTCGGAGAGGACTTGGACAAGCCCTTAGAATTCGTCATAACATATCATAGGTCAAAAATGCGGAAATTAAAACTTTTTACATATTGAGGTGTACATAGACCTCTCACATATCATATATGGAGTTTACTTAGACTCCTCGTATAGGAAGCTTACTTAATCTTCTCGTTTAGACAACATAATCAATACTTAGGAATTTAGTCTAATACTTTGTATCACATTAAACCATATAAAACAAATTATAACATTCGGGCATAGCCCTTATACCAATTCATATTTGCCACATAGGGCTTACAACAAAAGTCTCCAAGAATAGGAAAGAAATAAATAACTTTAGACAATAGCAATGTCACTAAGGTAGAACACATGGCACCATCCTCGAACTAGAGGACCTAAAATAACTTGGGAAAAAGTCCAAGTCTTCTTGCAAAGCTATCTTGATACTTCAGCGGCCCGAACCACATTGTTTGGGAAAAGGGAAAGAATATACGTTAGTACAAGCACTTGTATTAAGTATGGATATATGCAAATAAACCATTTGAAGACATGCATAAAAAAGATCATTTCTTTAGAAACATGCTAAGTCATTTGAAAAGCCTTTGTGCACACACAAAAGCATATACAAGACAAGAATCACAACAACATAAGACATGTTCATAAACAAGGACAACATTATCATAAAGTCATATCAACATTTCATTTTCATTAGTTCATATCATCAACATACAAGACCCTTACCAACAATCCCATCCCAAGCCTACAAGTGCAATGATCATGTGAAGCCCCATAACCCCACACAATCAAGTAAACAAGAAAAGAGATCATAAGTAATGCCTTGCTTCATATGCATACCATCATGTGTAGTCATCATCACATATAGAAACTTAGACCAATATCGTGTTCATCAATGTAACCAACATCATATAAGAACAACAACATATAGAGTCAACACATGTACATATCATGATATCATAAGTGCATAATAACATAAGAACAACTTCCTAGGACTTCTCTCAAGGTCAACTTGTGCAATGTATAGATAGAGTCTCATACCCCTACAAACACTAAGTATAACCCCTTAAGTCACCCTAGTTAGTGTTCAACTTCATTACTTCATTCATTTTACTTTCGGGAACAATTTCCTTAACCGACATAGACCATGTGAGCTAAATATGGAATCTAGTGTGGTGAACCCTACACCGAAAGAAAGTGCTCTACTTGGCAAGGTAGAACTAAAACATGAACATAGCTTTCTAGTTGGATCCACTAGCTAGTCTTCCTATAAGGGCAACATAGTTAAGGAACTAGGAGATATGTCTTGAACCCTCTACATGCCCATTAGCATTGGAGTCCTCATCTCATGAGAAACCATACGGTGAATCTTCCTTCAAGGAGAGTCAACACCTCTTGTGGAACTATAGGGTGAATCTCCCTCGAAGGGGAGTCAACACCTTTCATTGTCAAGTTCACTCGGTGCTAAGCTAAAGTCCCTTTTTGAAATGTCTTTAAGCCTTTCTTAATCATCATATCTTATTATAGACCATATGAGACTAACCACTTGTATACTCATAGTCACTAGCTCACTAGGTATTGCATGAGAATGTCCTTTCATAACAACCCTTCATTTGTGAGATCAACACGTCATAGCCATATCATAGTAAGGCACACAAGTGATTCACATTCAACCTTGTATCAACATACCCTTAAAATGATCTCACAATTCACACAGTCAAGATATTTCATCATAATCATCACATCATCACCATCTTAATCTAATCACACATAATACTTCAATTGAACATCATCATCAAGTATAAACCATCATCATTGAAGTAAAGGATTAAAGATCAAAAAGTATTACCACATAGCCTTCATAAGCCTCCTTCAAGATCTTACCATCAATCCAACCATATTCATCCATCAATTTACTTAACAACATCATACCATAGTAATCTATACAAGAACTAAGTCAATTGTATCATCACTAACCAAATCAACCTCAATTCATAACTTAGGGTTAGGGAAAAGGGTTCAATCATGAATTCCTCAAGACATAGATTCGATCCCAACATTACATGACCCTAGGCAATCCATGAATGAATTACAATAGTTAAAACGAGTCTAACAATCAATACATTCATCAATTCCCATTAATTCATAAGCAGGAACCATGATTTGAGGGAATTAGGGAAAGGACATGAACCAAATGAAATTACCATTAAGCAACATCAATTACTCTACAATCTACACTTAATTAGCCATAGGTAATCACAATTTTTCATAATCAATCATAAATTTCAAGTTTAGAAGAATACCCATTTGTAGAGAACTTGGCCCTCTTCTCCAAGCTTCCAATACTCTTCAATGGTGGTTGAGTAGAGAGAGAATTTAGAAAGAAGTTAGAGAGATTTGGGGAATTGATTTGGGTGGTTAATAATGACTTAACACATACCCTAAATCAACATATAGTCACCCCCTATATTACCCAAAAGACCCCTCACTTAATTGGGTCTTTTAGTGAAGTCAAATTGACTTAAAAACGACGCGAACGAATCTAGAAAGTGGTTGCGCGTCGCGGGGGCAGTTCCACATTTATTTTTTGAAATCTGGGTTGAGGCAGAGAGCCTCGTGAATGTACCGCGTCACGAGGCACTTTTTGCCTGCCCTATGTTGGATGTGCGACGCATGACATCCTTCAAATCTTGGCTGCACGCAGGCTGCTTTGGTAGCCTGCTTGCCAATGTTCGGGTCCCCCTCAAGGACCATTCGAGTGGTCTTTGGGGAGTTGTGACTGGACGTTTGGACCCTATATATCATATTTTACCTATTTAAAGTATTTTTACAAGTTTTAGACTTCATATGACACTCTCAAACCTTCCCCAAATATAGGGACGTCTACTAGTTCAATTCCACTAGTTTCCGGATGTCGAGGTCTTTTCTTAATGTTTTGGCTCTAATACTTCCTACTTAGTTTCAATAAATTAATTTAGGATTAGAAACATTATTTTAAGTCTTGGTTCATCATATGAGGCTCTAGACTAAGTCATGAACTTTCGGAGTGTTACATTATCCCCCCTTAGGAACATTCGTCCCTGAATGACACCTAAATCTTTTCATAGGGAAAGATAGACTCAATACTATCAACCCAACCAACAACAAGAAGAACATAATAATTATGAGTCACAACTCATAGCAGTACTTCACAACTCCACTCAACACATAAACATGGAATTACACATAACAACTCAAATCACAAGTCACAACACATAAGAGCTCAACTTTTCATAACATATAATGAGGGACTACCTTCTAAAAATCAACATGATCTCAAAATGACACCAAAGAGTAACCATGCAATTCTTCTTAAGATTACATCAAAAGACCAAAAATCTCAAGAAGTTAAAAACATATATTTCACATTAGTGCACGTTAACACCAAATAGCCTCTTTCATGAAAACTCATTTTGACACTAGCTTTACCAAAACATGCACATACTTATAAAATAAGACAAATTCATATTTAGTCATTATTTTCATTATTAATAGTAAAAACTAACCTTAATTAGGGAAATGATGAGGATAGTAGGACTTTATGTCGGTCTCGGCCTCCTATTTAGCACCCTCAACTAGATGGTTTCTCCATAGAAATTTTACGGAGGACACCTCTTTGTTCCTCAATTTCTTAACTTGACAATCAAGGATTTCCACTGGAACCTATTCATAGGAAAGGTTCTCATCCACACTTAACCCTTCAATAGGGAGAATAGACTCGGGGTCGCCAATACACTTCTTAAGCATGAAGACATGAGATACCGGATGAACCGAAGCTAGTTCACTAGGTAATTTCAACTCATAGACAACCTTTCCGACTTGTCACAATATCTCATAAGGACCTACATACCGGGGACTTAGCTTCCCCTTTTTACTTAACCTCATCACCCCTTTCATAGGTGAAATTTTCAAGTACACCTTATAACCCACTTCAAATTCAAGGTCTCTTCTCCTATTGTTGGCATAAGACTTTTGCCGACTATAGGCTGTTTTCAATCTATCCCTTATTACATAAACTTTCTCCAAAGCTTCATAGATTATTCAGGACTAAGGAGTAAAGACTCACCAATATCAAACCACCCAACCGGAGGCCTACATCTTCTACCATAGAGTGCTTCAAAAGGAGACATGACAATACTCGAATGGTAGCTATTATTATAAGAGAACTCAATCAACGGTAGGTGATCATCCTAATTCCCTTTGAAATCTAATACACAAGCTCTTAGCATATCTTCTAGGGTTTTAATGGTACGCTCTGCTTGACCATCCATTTGAGGATGAAAAGCGGTGCTTAGCTTCACTTCTGTACCCAACCCTTTTTGAAAAGACCTTCAAAAGCGAGAAGTGAATCGTGCACCTATATCTGATATGATGGACAAAGGGATCCTATGAAGACTCACAATCTCATCTATGTAGATTCTTGCATAATCCTCCACCGAATAAGTAGACTTAACAGGGATAAAGTAAGAGGATTTCGTTAACCTTTCCACAACTACCCATATAGAGTCATTTTACCTATGTGTCCGAGGAAATCCCACTACGAAGTCCATATTAATGTTTTCCCAGTTCCAATTGAGGACTTGCATTTCTTGATGTAAGCCACCCGACTTTTGATGCTCGGCCTTCACTTGTTGGCAATTTGGACACCTAGCCACAAATTCCGCTATGTCCCTTTTCAAGCCTTCCCACCAATAGACTTCTTGAAGGTCTTGGTATAGTTTGATGGCACCCAGATGAATAGAATATCGGGAACCACGAGCTTCCTCGAAAATTCACTTCCTCCAATCATCAACATCTGGCACACACAACCTACTTTGGTACCTAAGCACACCATCTCCCCTTGAGAGAATGACTCATTAAGCTTACCAAGAACCGATTCTTTAAAATCCTTCAATAATGGATCAAGGTGTTGCTTAGACTTCTCCTCAACCACTAAAGACGATTCGGAGTTATGATGAACCATAAAACCACCATTAGGAGAATCTTCCAACAGAACACCCAATCGATCCAACTTATGAACATCTTTCACTAGGTCTTTCTTGGATTTTTCTACATGAGACACACTACCCATAGTCATACGACTTAGAGCATCCGCAACCACATTAGCCTTGCCGGGGTGGTAGAGAACACTCATGTCGTAATTCTTCAATAATTCCAACCATCTTCTTTGTCGAAGATTCAGCTCATTTTGAGAAAACACATATTGGAGACTCTTATGGTCAGTATACACATCCACATGAACACCATACAAGTAATGCCTCCATACTTTCAAAGCAAACACTATTCCCTCTAATTCAAGATCATGAGTTGGATAATTCTTTTCATGCACCTTGAGTTGTCTAGAGGCATAGACTACTACTTTCCCATGTTGCATAAGGACACAACCCAAACCTACTCGGGAAGCATCACTATACACCACAAAGCCTTTAATACCCTCCGATAAGGTCAACACCGGAGCGGAGGTAAGCCTATCTTTCAACTCTTAGAAGCTTCTTTCAAAAGCCTCTGACCACTCAAATTTCATCTTCTTTTTAGTCAATGTTGTCAAAGGAGATGAAATAGACACAAGCCCATCGAAAAACCTTCTGTAGTACCCGACTAGACCCAAGAAACTTCTTATATCGGTTTGATCCAATGGTCTAGGCCTATTCTTAACCGCTTCCATCTTACTCTGATCGACGTTTACACCCTCACTAGAGATGATATGACCAAGAAATGCAACTGATCTCTACCAAAATTCACACTTGCTATACTTACTCAAATGGCCCATATGCTTATCCTCACTCTTAGAATATACCAAGATGTCATCAAAATCAATCATATCAAGTTCTATTAAGTCAACATAAGTAACTCTATTGCGCAATATTATAGGACAATTTCTATAGACTCTTTTAGAAATAACCGAGTCACCCATTGTGTAGTATCCGAAAGTGGTTCAATCAAGATATCGGGAAATATGTCAAACTTCATGGCTACTAAAGGAGTCACAAATGATAATGTAGAACCGGGATCAAGTAAAACATTGACATTAATAGTAAATACTTGTAACATATCGGTGACCACATCGGGAGATTCTTCTTGATCACCCCTAGAACGGAGAGCATAAAAGCAATTCTTCCTTGGAAAATCGGGGTTAGAACTGCTTGCTTTAGCTTGACCACTCCTTTTCGCTTGACTGCTTACATTTAGACAATCCTTCATCTTGTGGCAACTCTTACCACAACCAAAGCAATTACCCGTTCCCACCAATCATTCACCCATATGGTTCTTACCACACTTGGTACAAATACTTCTTTCACTTGGTCAGTTTCCACTTCTTCCTTTTTGGGGTTTAGTGTTAGACACCATATCATTATGAGCCTTGTGAAATTTAGAATGAACTTGATTGGAGAACCTCTTCTTGAATCTAGGCTTGTCATGGATATCCAACCTACCCTTGGAAGAACCACCTTCATAAGGCATGGCCTTCCTAGCATCCTTAATCTTCCTCTTAAACCTATTCTCTTCCACTTGTTGAGCATGCACCATCAAACGAAAAATATCCATGTTGTTGTGGAACATCACCGAACGACGCTCTTAAACAAAATCATCAGACACTCCCATCACAAAGCGACTCATCTCATCCCTTGGGTTAGACTCCAATTAAGGGGCATACTTAGACAATTTAGTGAACTTCAAAGAGTAGTCTAGAACACTCATACCTCCTTGACGAAGGTTGATGAATTCTTCAACTTTAGCCTCCCTCTTCTCCCTTGGGAAGAACCTATCAAGAAAAGCCCTCTTAAAGATCTCCCAAGTCACGGGACCACCTCTCAAAGTCCTATTGTCTCTCCATTGGGTATACCAAGTGTGAGCCACATCCTTGAGTTGATACGCGACTAGCTCAGCCTTTTCAATTAAAGTCAACCCCTTAGCAAATAAGATCTTGTAGATCTCATCAAGGAAGTTTTGGGGGTCTTCATCCACCTTCAACTCAAAGAACATTGGAGGGTTCATCCTAGTGAAGTCCCTCAAGAGAGAAACCATGGTACTAGCATTTTGTTGAACACGAGGTCCAACTTCCCGGTTCGCTTGAGCCGTCATGGCTTGAGGTTGAATAGCTACGACTTGGGCTTGAGTAGTCTTAGCTTGAGCAAAAGTCACAAATGCCAACCTTATCTCTCCATCATTCATAGGTGGAGGAATGACCGAAGCTAGGCCACCTTGAGGAGCTTGATTGTCTTGTGGAGGAGCTCCTACATTAGCAATCTCTTCTTCGACCCTTCTTGTGGATGTCCTTTAGTTAGTCATAGCCTATAACCACAATAAAAGGGTTAGAAGAAAAAGGACATACAGAGTTACCACTCTTGAGGCACGACTTGCATGATTTACCGAAAAGGTGAGAATTCCAAAGCATCACATAGACTCTTGTTCACAAGTGTGGCACACTTCACACCCATGAACAAGACTCTAAGTACACGTGGTTTGATGACACATCAATCCTAAGATTTCTTCAATCTCATGCTCAGATACCAAGTTTGTCACGATCGGGGAGCACCCACTAGACGTAACCTGTGTTGTCGTCCTCAGAAAGGACTTGGACAAGCCCTTAGAATTCTTCATAACATATCATAGGTCAAAATGCGTAAAATTAAAACTTTTTACATATTGAGGTGTACATAGACCTATCACATATCATATATGGAGCTTATTTAAACTCCTCGCATATGAAACTTACTTAGGATTCTCATTTAGACATTATAACCAATACTTAGGAATTTAATCTAATACTTTGTCTCACATTAAACCATCTAAAATAAAGTACAACATTCGGGCAAAAACTTATACAAATTCATATTTGCCACATAGGGCTTACAACAAAAATCTCCAAAAATAGGAAAGAAATGAATGTTTTTAGACAATAGAAATGTCACTAATATATACCACATCGCACCATCGTCGAACTACATGACCTACAAAAACTTGGGGAAAAGTCCAAGGCTTCTTGCAAAGCGACCTTGATACTTCAACGACCCGAACCTACATTGTTTGGGAAAAGGGAAAGAATTTGGGTTAGTACAAGCACTTGTAATAAGTATAGATATATGAAAATAAACCATTTGAATACATGCATAAAAAGGACCATTTCTTTAGAAACATGCTAAGTCATTTGAAAAGCCTTTATGCACACAAGAGAGTATATACAAGATAAGAATGACAACAACATAAAACATGTTCATAAACAAGGACACCATCATCATAAAGACATATGAACATTTCATGTTCATTATTTCATATCATCAACATACAAGACCTTTACCAACAATCCCATCCCAAGCCTAAAAATGCAAAGCTCATGTGAAGCCCCATAACCCCACACAATCAAGTAAACATGAAAAGAGATCATAAGTAATGCCTTTCTTCATATACATACCATCATGTGTAGTCATCATCACATATAGAAACTTATACCAATATCATGTTCATCATGTAACCAACATCATATATAGTCAACATATGTACATATCATGATATCATAATTTCATAATAAAATAAGAACAACCTCCAAAGACTTCCCTCAAGGCCAACTTGTGCAATTTACAGATAGAGTCTCATACCCCTACCTACACAAATTAGAACCCCTTAAGTCACCCTAGTTAGTATTCAAATTCATTACTTCATTCATTTTACTTTCGGGAACAACTGCCTAAACCGACATAGACCATGTGAGCTAATCATGGAATCAGTGTGATGAACCCTAGGAGATATGTATTGAACCGTCTACATGCCCATTAGCATTAGAGTCCTCATCTCATGCGAAACCATACGGTGAATCTCTCTCCAAGGGTAGTCAACACCTCTTGTGGAACTATAGGGTGAATCTCCCTCCAAGGGGAGTCAACACCTCTCACTGTTAAGTTCACTCAGTGCTAAGCTAAAGTAACTAATTGAAATGTCTTTAAGCCTTTCTTAATCATCATATCTTAGTATAGGCCATAGGAGACTAACCCCTTGTATACTTAGAGTCATTAGCTTGTTAGGTATTGTGACATCCCGCGAGCATACCCTAGAAGATACTGCACTCTCGGAGTTCAACCGGCGTACTTGACCTCTCGGATGTCTCATACAAGCCCTTTTGCATCATTCATCGCATATACATATATGAAAAGTAGTGCGGAAGTAAAACTTTTCACAAAAATTTCTAATAGTCTTTCAAAATATCTTTCATATAAAATCAAAGGAACTAAGTCTCATATCATCAAATCTTAGACTCAGGAATACTTGGGAGACGGCCCATACAATCGAAATATGATACTATATGTCTATTACAATGCTTAATAAAAGAAACTCTAAAGACATCTATACCCTCGAGTTAAGTGAGGACATACTTCAATTTGCTTGAACGATCCTATAATACAATCTTCTTTTCAATTTGCACCTTCACCTACGAATCACTTCAGAGATAGATAAAGATATGAAATTAGTACAAACACATGTACTAAGTATGGCATCATGCATAAAAATCATGATAACAGACATTTAATCGAAATATGCTCTTTTTGATTAAAACATCATAGTATAAGCATAAGAACAACATTTAACACCTTAGAAACACATAATATAACACTTAAGCAATTTATCACATTTTGGAGAAACATTACAGTAAGCTAATTCACTGTTACAATGAAGTTCTTCAACTTCTCATTGAACACTTTCTAACATGCAATCCTCTCACTAAAAGCTATCCTAAGACTCACCTAAGTAAGACAAAGAGAGACCGCCCATACACCCTCTCTAGGCACACCTAAATGATCCTTAAGACCACCTATAAAGACACACACACACTTACAATACACCAAACACATGAACATGAGATCCTCCTACCAAAGGTGATTCTAAGGTTCACTTGAGTGAGTTGTGAAGCGACCGCCCATACAATCCCTTAACGCACACTTAAGGGATCCTTTAGATTACCCAGGATAAGATCATTCTCACTTAATACAACAACATACATGTAATATATTCTCCTTTCCAAAGGTTATCAAAAGACTTACTCAAGTAAATCAAGAAGAGAATGTCCATACTTGACCTCTTCAAGATTACCTATGTAATCCTTGAGACTACCTAAGTTTGGATCATGTCTACTTAATCAACCAACTTTCCTAACTAGATTCATTCTTAAGACTTATCTGGGTAAAATATGAAGTGACCATTCCTATGCCCCGTTCACACCTTAATTAGAAAATCCTTAACTACTCTAGATAAGTACTTATTCATTTAACATGCTTTATAACTTATGTCATTACATTAATTAGTTCCTTTAAGAGAAATTAATCACATAAGGATATTTAAGTAATGGTCTTGGAGAAGACCTAGGTACTTTCACTAACATCTTCAAAGCCTATTGTTCAATTTCTAGATAGCGTCCCATACCACCACCTAAACGTCATAGAACTTCTCAAATACTAGTAGGTATTCCATATGATTAAAATAGGCAATAACCGACATAGACCATGGTAGCAAAACATAAAATACGGAGTTATAACCTACTCCGATGGAGGGTGTTGTACGTGCCAATGGTAGAACTTGGACACATCCCATGTAGGCACATGGTTAAGGAATATGAAGGGTTTCAATGCACTCTAGCCTCATTCTTAACAAGTGCTACTTCCCTTACCATACTTATTCGGTTCTATCCTTGTTCTCATAGAGTAATTTACATTAAAGGATCATACGAAGGGGTTTCATAACTAGTTCATAACCTAATCACATTCACCTTACCAAAGAGGTCCCCTAGGGCTGTCTTTCAATGGCGAAATGGATAGCTTAATGACTTTCCTAAGGATTATATCATGCCATTCCAGCGAGCCAACCTTAAGTCCATCATTCATACAAGAAGGATACTATTACAACTTTCGACTTCAAGGATCATAACCTTACCACTAGGTTGAAGGTTCCACATAGAGAACCTTCTTAGCATCATTCAAGGTGTCATTTCATTCATACATACAAGACTAAGAGGCTTTAGCATCCTAAGTCAAGACATCTCATATTAACATTCATACATGTATTAAGTAAGGGACACAAGTCTACCACACAAGACACACCAATGACTTCACTTTATCACATATAGCATATCATTCTAGAAGCACATATGAATAACCATTATCATCTTTAAGTCATGCTATACAATACTATAACATCATCAATATAACCATCATAGGCTCACATATTCAAGTAGGAAGAATCATGCACCAACTCTAATACTACACACACATAAGGACATAGTCATAGTCTAACATGATCTCCTAACAACATCAATAAAAGAACACATACTTCCAATTATTAATATGTAGGTAGATATGATCATACTTCACATAATAAACTACACAAATCATTATAATACTTCAAGTAGTGCCAACAAGGTCATGATCATCATAATACATAAAGTAACACCGGCAAGGCCACATCATTCACATAGCACCGCACCCTAAGTGGAACATACCAATCACAATATTATTCAAAAGCTACATTACATAAAATAAAGAGAATTAGGGCAGCGTGCCACTAATCCATTCTCACCACTTCAATCGATACCTACACCATCCAATTCAATACCAATAGGCCCTTACCCTTGACCATGATCATCAATTCAATACCAAAACCATAATACTCAATGAATCTAGGTCAATTCAATATACATTTATCAATATAAGACAGACTATACATCAATTTAATACAATTATTACATCATTCAATATCCCATAGAAAACTACACTAGAATTCATAAGCATTAAGACAATATCAAGTCAACCACAAAGTAGTCAAAATCTAGGGTTAATGAATTACATGAGTTCATAGGTTAATTATGTTAAAATAATCTAATTAACATCAATATAATCAATATATAATGATTCAAAACATTTAATGCAAGAACCCATGGATAGATCATAAAATTGGACAAGTTCATCATTAGAAAACTTTAGAAATCTCTTTGAATTTTGGGCTCATTGTGAATAGAGTTTCAAGGATAAAAAACCATACCTAAATGATGTTAATCCACTAAATTGATGAAAAATCACAACTCAAATCTCCAATCCAAGCTCTTCCTTGAATTTTGGCTTCAATGGAGTTCTAGAGAATTTCTTAGAGATTTTGGGATTTTGATTTGGAAGAATGAATTCGTCTGGGTATTTAGGACTTATATAACAACTTAAATACCTAAATTACCCCTAATTAACCTCCCAAACTCTTATTAGGACGTTGGGTGAATTTACCAATTCACCCTCCAACTTAACAGTGAAACTACAAAATTACAGGTTCATCAACGACTGGTCCATTGACGGACCGTCCTGCTAGTCCGTGGTTTGGGTATGAGATTGGTACTTGGATGGAAATATTCCCCACACCTAAGTCCTGACCAACGGCCACCAACGTCGGGGCGTTTACCAGCATACTGGCCGTCGATTGCCTCAGTCGATTGGGGCGTGTCTTGATAACCTTTGGCTCAAATGAAGGCTCCTTCCTCAAGCACCCTTGATTGGTCCCTGGGGACTTTCACCCAGACGTTTCCAACCCGAATATGATCTTATACAAGTTTAGGACCTCCCATATCAATTTCATCCAAAACTAACACATAAAGCTCGACGAAACATGCTAATACACACAAGGTCATTTCAAGGCAACCCTTTCGAACGTCATGGACGTTCTTGGACGTTTGACCTCCAAACTTCATGAAACTTGAAAACACTGACTTTAAACATCATCATAAATAATATAAGGACCTCATAAGCTCATAACACACACATATAAGCACATAACCCCACATGAGGCACATATGTGACTAGTCGTCGAACGTCTTAGTCGTCCCTTGACGTTTGACTTCCAATTCACCTAAACTCTTAGACACTGCCTCAATACCACATTATAAAATTTTTTAGGACATTATACCCTCATGACAACCATGTTATGCTCTAGTTTAACCTAAGTCGTTTTAGAGGTGTCACATTCTCCCCCTCTTGGACAACATTCGTCCTCGAATGACACTTGCCACTCTCCGAACACTTCCAAGAATAGAAATTCAGCTAACAACTCTCAACCATACCACATAACACATTGCACCATTCACAATCTAGAATAACATCAATTTCATAAAATCAAGAGACTCACAACACAACAAGAAGGTAGAAACTCATTCTACAACTCATTATGCCATTAAACATACATTCTTCATTCCAAATAGCATGAACTCTTTTTAAATTCATTTTTATACTCATATACATTAGTTCTAACCACCTTG
Organism: Solanum sitiens; assembly: GCA_016801875.1. NCBI lineage: Eukaryota > Viridiplantae > Streptophyta > Magnoliopsida > Solanales > Solanaceae > Solanum > Solanum sitiens. The sequence continues at coordinate 647,420 of JABWTJ010000375.1, read as the reverse complement.
TAACAATTTTCAACCAAAGAATTAATTAGTCCATTTTGCAAAAAATCTTACAGTGAACAGGCAGTTTTTGCAGTATATTATGCCAATATTTTCAAGAATGCATCTTTTAGGCAATTGATGATAGAAACATGCTAATATGCAAGATAAAACCATATAAAAACATTTTACAACATAATCATAACTTCATATAATACACAATGCAAGGAATCAATGAAATTCAATTCCAACAAGACTCCTAGACATAATGCAACATGAAACAATACAACAATGCAACAATGATCATATAGCTCTTCTACTCACCATACTCCCCCCCTTAGAAGGAACTCATATCACTAAAGAGAGAAATACAATAACTTACCATCATCATCATCACCCTCATTCGGATTTGCTCCTCTAGTCCGGAGTGCATAAAAATGCCTCTTCTTTGGAGCATCATCTTTCGGAACATTAGGAGCAACTTGCTTATCATCTCTAGTAGGACAATCCCTCACTTTGTGTCCATCTTTACCATAGCCAAAACAACTACCGGTACCCAATAGGCATTCCCCATAGTGCCTCTTTCTACAAGTAGCACATGTAGGCTTGCCAGTTTGAGAACCACCTCCCTTATCAAATTTCAGCTTAGCACCCATAGGTTCTTCTTGAGTTGAAACCTTCTTCTTTGAACCTAGGTTGACTTTGATCACTTGAACCACTTCTTTTCAAGTTTCTAGCAATCCTACCAAGTTTAGACTCCTCAATTGATTGAGCATAAACCATGAGTCTAGATTGGGTCATATCATCATGTAGCATGGCCGTAGGGTATTCTTCTCTCACTAGGTCGGCAACCCCGGTCACAAACCTACTCATCTCATCCCTAGAGTTAGACACTAAGTATGGGGCATATCTAGACAACATATAGAACTTCAAAGAGTACTCCTCAACACTCATATTAACTTGCTTGAGATTAATAAACTCCTCTAATGTTACCTCCCTCCTCTCACGGGGAAAGTACTTTCCTAGAAAAGCTTCTTTAAATTCTTCTCACTCAATCGGACCCGACTCAATCGGCCTATTATCCTTCCATTGAGTATACCACACTTGAGAAACGTCCCTCAATTGGTACAAAGCTACCTCCGCCTTCTCTCTAGAAGTCACCCCCATGTCACTCAACACCTTATAAACTCCATCTAGGAACTCTTGGGGATATTCTCCTACCTTAGAGCCAAGAATGATAAAAGGATTAATCCTTACAAAGTCTCTAAATTTAGATTTCATAGTGCTCTACACAACATTCACTATAGGCTCAATACCCCTATTCACATGGTAGTCAAAGCTCGGGCTAAAAGAAGTAAAGCCTCTTTAATCTCCCCATTAGTCATTTCCGGGATGAACCACCGGAACATCATTACCTCCTTCAACAATAGGAACTTGAGCATCCCTAGCACCTTGAGCCCCTTGAGAACCTTGAAGAACTTGCTCATCCTGCTCAACTTGATGAGGAATCTCCTCATTCACATCATTCTCCTCAACTCTCCTAGCCGGTGTCCTCCTCATATTCATCTTCCTAGAAACACAAGGAACCATAAGAAAAGAACACTCATAACATTTTACTCTACGGCACGACATAGGAGTAGAAAAGAAGGGAAACTCTATTGTCCTATAGCCTCTCGCCCATAGATGTGTTGCGACTCACACCGATGGTCGAGACTCTACTAGATGTGACTTCATGAGACTTTTGATTCCTAAGACTACTTTCATAACCTATGCTCTAATACCAAGCTTGTAACATCCCGAGAGCATACCCTAGAAGATATAGTACTCTCGGAGTGCAACCGGCGTACTTGACCTCTCATAGGTCTCATACAAGACCTTTCGCATCATCCATCGCATATACATATATGAAAAATAGTGCGGAATTAAAACTTTTCACAAAACATTCTAATAGTCTTATAAAATATCTTTCATATTAGGAACTAAGTCTATAATCAAATCTTAGACTCACGTATACTTGAGACACGGACCATACAATCAAAATATAATACTATATGTCTATTACAATGCTTAATAAAAGAAACTCTAAAGACAACTATGCCCTCGAGTCAAGTGAGGACATACTTCAATTTGCTTGAATGATCATATAATCCAAGCTTCTCTTCCAATAGCACTTTCACCTATGAATCACTTTAGAGATTGATAAAGATATGGAATTAGTACAAACACATGTACTAAGTATGACATAATGCATAAAAATCATGATAACGGACATTTAATGGAAATATGCTTTCTTTGATTAAAACATCATAGTATAAGCATAAGAACAACATTTACCACCTTAGAAACACATAATATAACACTTAAGCAATTTATCACATTTTTGGAGAAACATTACAGTAAGATAATTTACTGTTACAGTGAACTGCTTCCATGTTACAGTGAAGTTCTTCAACTTCTCATTGAACACTTTCTAACATGCAATCCTCTCACTAAAAGCTATCCTAAGACTCACTTAAGTAAGACAAAGAGAGACCGCCCATACACCCTCTCTAGACACACCTAAATGATCTTTAAGACCATCTATAAAGACAACACACACTTACAATACACCAAAAACATGAACATGAGATCCTCCTACCAAAGGTAATTCTAAGGTTCACTTGAGTGAGTTATGAAGCGACCGCCCATACAATCCCTTCACACACTTAAGGGATCCTTTAGATTACCTAGGATAAGATCATTCTCACTTAATGCAACAACATACATGTAATATAATATTCTCCTTTCCAAAGGTTATCAAAAGGCTTACTCAAGTAAATCAAGAAGAGAATGTCCATACTTGACCTCTTCAAGATTACCTAAGTAATCCTTGAGACTACCTAAGTTTGGATTATGTCTACTTAATCAACCAACTTTCCTAACTAGAGTCATTCTTAAGACTTATCCAGGTAAAATATGAATCGACCATTCCTATGCCCCCTTCACACCTTAACTAGACAACCCTTAACTACTCTAGATAAGTACTTATTCCTTTATCGTGCTTTCTAACTTAAGTTATTACATTCATTAGTTCCTTTAAGAGACATTCATCACATAAGGACATTCAAGTAATGGTCTTGGAGAAGACCTAGGGACTCTCACTAACATCTTCAAAGCCTATTATGCAATGTCTAGATAGCGTCCCATACCACCACCTAAACTTCATAGAACTTCTCAAATACTAGTAGGTTTCCCATATGATGAGAATAGACAATAACCAACATAGACCATGGTAGCAAAACAGAAAATCCGAGTTATAACCTACTGCAATCGAGGGTGTTCTACTTGCCAATGGTAGAACTTGGACACATCCCATGTAGGCACTTGGTTAAGGAATATGAAGGGTTTATTTGTTCTCTTGCATCATTCTTAACTAGAGATACTTCCTTTACCATACTTACTCGGTGCTAGCTTTTGTTCTCGTAGAGTAATTTACTTTAAAGGATCATACGAAGGGGTTCCATAACTTGTTCATAACCCAATCACATTCACCCTACCAAAGAGGTCCCCTAGGGCTGCCTTTCAATGGCGAAGAATATAGATTAATGACTTTCCTAAGGATTATATCATGTCGTTCCAGCTAACCAACCTTAAGTCCATCATTTATACAAGAAGGATACCATTACGACTTTCGACTTCAAGGATCATAACCTTAGCAATAGGTTGAAGGTTCCACATAATGGACCTTCTTACCATTATTCAAGGTCTCATGTCATTCATACATACAAGACTAAGAGGCTTTAGCATCCTAAGTCAAGACATCTCATATACATTCATACATGTATTAAGTAAGGGACACAAGTCTACCACATAAGACACACCAATGACTTTACTTTATCATATATAGTATATCATTCTCGAAGCACATAGGAATTAAATTTATCATCTTTAAGTCATCCTATACACTACTATAACATCATCAATATAACCATCATAGGCTCACATAGTCAAGTAGGAAGAATCATGCACCAACTCTAAGACTACACCCACATATGGACATAGTCATAGTCTAACATGATCTCCTAACAACATCAATAAAAGAGCACATACTTCCACATTATTAAAATTTAGGTAGATATGATCATACTTCACATAATCAACTAACAAATCATCATAATACTTCAAGTAGTGCCGACAAGGCCATGATCATCATAATACATAAAGTAACGCCGACAAGGCCACATCATTCACATAGCACCGCTACCATAAGTGGACCATACCAATCAACACATAATTCAAGAGCTACATTACATAAAATAAAGAGAATTAGTGCAGCGTACCACCAATCCATTCTCATCACTTCAATCGATAGCTAAATCATCCAATTCAATACCAATAGGCCCTTACCCATGACCATAATCATCAATTCAATACAAAAACCATAATACCTAATGAATCTAGGTCAATTCAATATAGATTTATCAATCTAAGACAGCCAATACATCAATTGAATACAATTATTACATCATTTAATAGCCCATAGAAAACTACACTAGAATTCATAAGCATTAAGACAATATCAAGTCCAAAGCAGTTAAAATCTAGGTTCATGAATTACATAGGTTCATAGGTTAATTTTTTTTTAAATTATCTAATTAACATCAATATAATCAATATATAATGATTCAAAACCTTGAATGAAGGAACCCATGGATAGATCATAAAATTGGACAAGTTCATCTTTAGAAATCTCTTTGAATTTTGGGCTCCTTAATGAATAGAGTTTCAAGGATCAATGTCACGACCCGAGAGTACCCCCTAGAAGTTAGGGCATTCTCGAATCGAAACACGGCATACTCTACCTCTCGTAAGTCTCGTACAAGCCTTTTTACATCGTTCATTGCATACATATATGAAAAGTAGTGCGGAATTAAAACATTTCACACGAAATACTAATATTTCGAAATATCTCTTTTATAGAAAACTTAATGAAAGGCTAAGTCTCAAATTCTCCATCTTAGACATACAAATATATTGGGACACGGCCCATACTTCATCATATAGAAAATAGCTAAGGCTATTACAATACTTTGGGACTTTACTGCGCGTTGCGGAGGCATTTCCAAATCTTATTTTTCGAAATTTTTTGGACAGAATGGTTCGCGACAGCCCCGCGTTGCAGGTCAAGAATTTTCCCCACTGCGTGTCAGCTGCGCGACGCGCAGCCACTGCCCAAAACTGGCTGGCGCTGCAGCTTGGCAGTCCAAGTTTAAGTCCACTTTGGGACCCTTTTGATGGTCCCCGGGGTGTCGTTCTCGGACTTTTTGACCCTTTAAATATCAGGCTACTCGTAGGAACCATCGGTACTGAATTTCACCTTCAAACAATCCCCCAAAACATCACTACAAAACACTATGACACACTAGTTCAACTTCGACTAGTTTCCGAACGTCTTGGACGTTTGATCTCCAAACACTTCCAAACTTTATATACTACCTAAGAACACTATTATTAACCATTTTATGACTTTAAAACATCATGACACAAGTGTTGGGCTCTAGCTCAACCTAGCTTATTTTGAGGGTGTAATAATCAAAAACCATACGTCAACGGTGTTAATCCACGAAATTGATGAAGAATCACAACTCAAATCTCCAATCCAAACTCTTCCTTAAGCTTTGGCTTCAATGGAGTTCTAGAGAATTTCTTAGAGATTTTAGTGTTTTGATTTGGAAGAATGAATTCATCTAGGTATTTAGGACTTATATAACCACTTAAAATACCTAAATTACCCCTAAGTATCTGCCCAATCTCATATTTGAACGTTAGGTGAATTTACCAATTCACCCTCCAACTTAACAGTGAACCTACGAAATTGCAGGCCCATCAACGACTGGTCCATCGGCGGACCATCTCCCCACCAACGGACCGTCCCTGTGGTGGTCTGAGACTGATCCTTGGACGGCCATCTTCCCCACACCTAAGTCCTTACCAACGGCCACCAACGACGGGGCGTCGACCAGCCTACTGGCCATCGATTGCCTTAGCCATTGGGGCTGGTCTTGACAGCCTTTTGCTCAAATGAAGTGTCCTTTCTCAGGGACCCTTGGTTGGTCCTTAGGGACTTTCAACCGGACGTTTCCAACCCGAATATGATCATATACGAGTTTAGGACCTCCCATATCAATTTCATTTAAAAGAAACTCATAAAACTTGACGAAACATACTAAGACACACAAGGTCGTTTCAAGGTAAACCTTTCGAACGTCATGGACGTTCTTGGACGTTTGACCTCCAAAATTCATGAAACTTGACACACTGACTTTAAACATCATTATAACTCATATAAAGAACTCATAAGATCATAACACACACATATAAGCACATAACCCCACATGAGGCACATAGGTGACTAGTCGTCAAACGTCTTAGTCGTCTCGTGACGTTTGACTTCCAATTCACCTAAACTTTTAGACACTGCCTCAATAACACATTATAAACCATTTTTAGAACCTTAGACCCTCATTACAACCATGTTAGGATCTAGTTTAACATAAGTCATTTTAGAGGTGTCACATGTATTGCATGAGAATATCATCTCATAACAACCCTTCATTTGTGAGATCAACACATCATAGTCATATCATAGTAAGGCACACAAGTGATTCATATTCAATCTTGTATCGACATACCCTTAACATGATCTCACAATTCACATAGTCAAGAAATTTCATCATAATCATCACATCATCATCATAGGCTAATCACACATAATACTTCAATTGAACATCATCATCAAGTATAAGCCATCATCATTGAAGTAAAGGATTCAACATCATAAAGTCTTACCACATGGACTTCATAAGCCTCCTTCAAGATCTTACCATCAATCCAACCATATTCATCCATCAATTTACTTAACAACATCATACCATAGTAATCTATACAAGAACTAAGTCAATTGTATCATCACTAACCAAATCAACCTCAATTCATAACCTAGGGTTAGGGGAAAATGGTTCAATCATGAATTCCACAAGACATAGATCCAATCCAATAATACATGACCCTTGACAGTCCATGAATGAGTTACAATAGTTAAAACAAGTCTAACAATCAATACATTGATCTATTCCATCAATTCATAAGCACGATCTAAGATTTAGGGGAATTAGGGAAAGGACATGAACCAAACGAAATTACCATTAAGCAACATCAATTACTCAACAATCTACACTTAATTAGCCATAGGTAATCACAATTCGTCATAATCAATCATCAATTTCAAGTTCAGAAGAAGACCCATTTGTAGAGAAAAACCCTTGGAATTGGGTGATTTACAAATCAACTTTGAAAGGACCTATTGGGAAAATGAACCCGAAGAGTGATGAATCCATACTTTAATGAAGACTTAATTCACGAAATTTGAGAACTTGGCCTTCTTGTCCAAGCTTCAAATGTTCTTCAATGGTGGTTGAGTAGAGAGAGAATTTAGAGAGAAGTGAGAGAGATTTGGAAAATTGATTTGGGTGGTTAATAATGTCTTAAAACTGACCAAAATCAATATATAATCACCCTCTATATTACCCAAAATACCCGTCACTTAATTGGGTTTTTTTGTGAAGTTAGATTGACTTAAAAATGACACAAACGTATCTGGGAAGTGGTTGCGCGTCCGGGGGGAAGTTCCACATTTAACTTTTGAAATCAGGGTTGAGGCAGAGAGCCACGTGAAGACCCACATCGCGAGGCACTTTTTTCCTGCTCAGTGTTGGCTGAACGACGCGTGACAACCTTCAAATCTTGGCTGCACGCAGGCTGCTTTGGCAACCTGCTTGCCAATGTTCGGGTCCCCTCAAGGACCCTTCGGGTGGTCCTTGGGAAGTAATGACTGGACGTTTGGACCCTATATACCATATTTTACCTATTTAAAGTCTTTTTACAAGTTTTAGACTTCATATGACACTCCAAAACCTTCCCCAAACATAGGGACGTCTACTAGTTCAATTCCACTAGTTTCCAGACGCCAAGGTCTTTCCTTAACGTTTTGACTCTAATAATTCCTACTTATTTTCAATGCATTAATTTAGTATTAAAAACATTATTTTAAGTCTTGGTTCATCATGTGAGGCTCTAAACTAAGTCATGAATTTTTGGAGTGTTGCAGTGTAACCAATCATACATAGCTATCTAGGTGGATCCACTAAGCTATAGTCCTATGTGGGAACATAGTCAAGGGTCAAGGATATTGTTACTAGAAACCTTGAATTTCTAGAAGTGGAGGTTTCCATCCCATGAGACAACACATATATTGGGAATCCAGACTTGCTAGATGTGAAGAAACCCATGTAGGAGACCAGACTTACAGACGTGAGACCTCCATTTAATTTACATGCCTTTTCGGTGCTAAACATTTATTCCCTTTAGTAATCGTCTTATTTCATCATACAAGTTCACATTAGTCTCTTCTAGACCCCTATGCAAACATCTTATTATAATAGCTCATAGGTCATCATAAGTGAGAACAATCCTTTCAGTTTAGAGACCAGTTATCAAGTGAGTAAACCTTTCACTTAACACTATATTATAATCACGAGAAACTACTTTCAATCATATAATAATCATATCATAATCATGCATACATACTTCGTGGATAATTCAATTGTCTAGGGTTAAGGATGAGGAATACTTGTCATCAACATCACAACCACACATTAGAGATAGGAGCATTACTATTTAGGTAACTCATATTTCATATCGAATTCAAGAAGAATCAATCTTCATACCTTCTTGACCTTTCATTTCCTTCATACTTCAGTTACCAAAGAATACATAACCAATGCATAAACAAGGTAAATTAGAGAAGTAATACATAGCAATTATCATTCTAAGTAATCATATACTCATTATCTTCCACAATTAACATAGAATTTCAAGACATAATGAGTTTAGGGAAGAACAAAGGTACATAGGGAGATATCAAGTGATTACCAACAAGTAGTAACAATTACATAAATCAACAATAAAAGATCATAATTCATCACAATTGAATAACAATTTCGTTTTGAAAAGAGGACCCATATATAGATTGAAACCCTAGTCTTGGGGATTTAGAAATCATCTTTTGAAAAGTATTCTTGGGGGAAAGGATACCAAGAGTGAAAGAAACCATACCTTAAGATGATAAAGCCACGAATTTGAGTAGAGCGCTTGAGGGATTTGGTCTTCTTCTTCAAGCTTCAACCCTTATTCAATGAAGGTTGAGCAGACAGAGAATTTGAGAGAAGTGAGACAGATTTGGGGAATTGATTTGGGTGTGTAAAAATGACATAAAACTGAACCTAAACCAATATATAGTCACCCTTAAATTACCCAAAAGACCGTTCACTTAATTGGGTCTTTTTGTCAAGTCAAATTGACTTAAAAATGACCCGAAAGAATCTGGGAAGTGGCTATGCGACGTGGGGGTAATTTCAATTATTTTTTATGAAAATCCGGGTTGAGGCAGTGAGCCTTGTTAAGGCCCCATGTCGCGAGGCACTTTTTGCCTACCAAGTGATGGCTGCGCGGCCCTCACATATCGGCTGCACCAGGGCTGCTTTGGCAGCTTACTTGCCAATGTTTGGGTTCTTTTGAAGGACCCTTCGGATGGTCCTTGGGGAGTCAAAACTGGACGTTTGGACTCTATAAACATTATTTTACCTATTTAAAGTCTTTTTACAAGTTTTAGACTTCATATGACACTCCCAAACACTCACCAAACACAGGGATGTGTACTAGTTCAATTCCACTAGTTACCGAACGTCAAGGTCTTTCTTTAACGTTTTGGCTCTAATATTTCCTACTTAGTTTCAATACATTAATTTTGGATTATAAACATTGTTTTTAGTCTTTGTTCATCATGTGAGGCTCTAGACTAAGTCATGAACTTCTGGAGTGTTACATTATCCCCCCCTTAGGAACATTCGTCCCCGAATGACACTTAAATATTTTTTAAAGGGAGTGGATAGACTCAATTCTAGCATTCCAACAAATCAACAAAAACAACATAATCATAATGAGTCACAACTCATAGGAGTATTTCACAACTCCATTCAACACATAAACATGGCATTGTACATAGCAACTCAAATCACAATTTATCACATGTAAAAGCTCAACACTTCATAACATATTATGAGGAACTACCTTCTCAGTAACAACATGAGCTCAAAATGACATCAAAGAGTTACCATGATATTCTTCTTCTATAGACAACATCAAAAACTAAAATCTCAAGAAGGCAAAAACATACATTTCATATTAGTTCAAGTTAACACAAAAGCCTCTTTCGTGAAAACTCATTTTGACATAGACCTTTACCAAAATATGCAGATACTTAAAAAAACAAGTCAAATTCCAAGTTATTCATTATTTTCTTTTAAGAGAAACTACTTACCTCAAAGAGGGAAAAGAAGAGGATAACGGGACTTCATGTCAGCCTCGGCTTCCCATGTTGCTCCCTTAACTAGGTGGTTTCACCATAGAACTTTTACGGAGGCCACCTCTTTATTTCTCAACTGTTTATCTTGACGATCTAGGATTTCCACCAGCACCTCTTCATAGGAAAGGTCTGTCATGACTGGGGATCACCCGCTAGACGTAACCGGCGTCGTTATCCTCGGAGAGGACTAAGACTAGCCTCTTAGCATTAGTCATTACATATCATAGGTTAAATGCGGAAAAATTAAAACTTTTCATATATATATATATACATATTGAGGTTTACATAGACCTCTCGCATTACTACATATGGAGTTTACTTAGACTCCTCTCATATGAAGCTTACTTAGGCTTCTTGTTTAGACACATAATGAATATATAGGAATTAGTCTTATACTTTGTCTCATATTGAACCATGTAAAACGAGTACAAATGTTGGACATAGCCAATACAAAGTCAATATGACATTATAGGCTTACATCAATATTCAAATGATAATGGAATGAACAATGTCTTTATGTAAATACAACTTCAAGGCTAGAGCGTAGAGATGGTAACATCCCCGAACATGAGGACCTACCAATAATTAAAGAAAAGAGTCCAAGTACTCTTCAATCGGCCTCCTAGGAACTCAATGGCCGGAACCTACATATTTGTAGAAAACATAGAGATATGGGTTAGTACACCACTTGTACTAAGTATGGAAACATATGCACATAATACATTGAAATCAAGCTTAAAGGGACATTTGTTGCAAAACCATGCTAAGTTATTTTGAAAAACCTTTATGCATAATTAAGAACACATATGAGCCAATGATCACATATTCATTAAGACAAGGCCATATGCAACACAAGACCAACATCATCAAATAAAGTCAAGTCAACATGTGTAGTAGCATATTAGAGCACATAACCAAAGCAACTCCAACATAATGTCATAACAACAAAGAATGTATAAGAGTCATAACATTACAACATATGAAAGACCCTTACTCATAACCCATTAACAAGCTTACAAGTGCAATGATAAAGTGAAGTGCCATAACCCCACACAACGAAGTAAACCCAACAAAGGATCACAGGCTATGTCTAACTTTATATAACATAACATGATGAGTAGTCATCATCATATTTAGAAATATAGACCAATAACATGTTCCTAAGTGAAACTAACATCATACAAGATCATCAACATCTAAATTCAACATATGCATATCTTTTACTTTATAAGAACATAAGAACAACCTCCTAGGACTTCCCTAAAGTCCAACTAGTGCAATGTATATGTAGAGTCCCATACCTGTAATACTCCAAAAGTGGAAAGCCTAATATAGAGCCTAACATGAGAGTCTAAGAATTGTAACACTGTTTTAAAGTCAATTATAATGTATAAAAGTCATTTAGGAAGTTCTAGAATCAAAACGTCTAGGAACGTCGATGACGTCCGGAAACTAGTTCAAGAGGTGCTAGTGTGCCTTAGCCTATTTGACTATATTAGGAGTCGAAAAATGATGAAATTAACTGGAAAGGTGTCTAACACGTATTTAGTTAGTTTATAGTCAAAACGTCCGGGTTAAACTCCCCAAATACCAACCAAAGGGTCCTTAAGGAGGACCCTTGCAATTTGGTCAAAGAGCTGCCAAGAGGCAGTGTCTACTTACGTGTGCAAGTGACGATGCGTGGTTGGATCGACGGGGCATCGATGCCTCTGTCGACCAACAGTTAGCCATTTTTGATAATGGTCCATTTGGAGCAGTCTCTGACACAAACGACGGGTGTGCAGGACGGAGGGGCATAAGGGCGTCGGCTGACCTACGGCCCGTCAATCGGGGTCTCATAGGTCAGATCCCTGTGTTGCTGTTTCATTTTAACTAATTCAATTAGTTAATTAAGTGGTTATTTAATTAGTTAGGGGTTAAGGGAGTACTAAGTAAGTTATTTAATGACATCTGTAAAGATCCCAAACCTAATTAGACTAAACCTAACTCTCATAATTCCCAAAACCCAATTGCTCTTCCTTCTCTCTTCTTTCTCTCTCCCAAAGAAACTCCATAGAAGACAAAGTAAATAAGGTTTCAAGGTCTGAAAGAAGGGGGATTTTATCCATCAAAATTCATCAATTAGTAAGGTATGATCTTCCTTTAACCTTTGGGATCTCTTTCCCCAAAGGGTTCCTCCAAGTTGATTTCAAAAAGATGAAATTCAAGTGGGTTTTCTTCCAAATACGAAATTGATCTTGTGAATTGCTTTGTTTATGATTCCTTTTGGTTATTATGAGTAGATTAACATGTATTATTATTCAATTATACTACTTCTTGATGAATTGACCTAGTTTGAGGAAGATGACCTTTTCCCCTTAACTCTATGTTGTTATCTTGAATTGAATTATCCAGTATTGATACAATTGGCTTGGTTAATATGTGAATTACTATTCTATGTTGTTATTATGCCAATTTATGAGTAGATTGTGATGTATTGTAATTCAATTATGCTAGTTCTTAAGTAATTAACCTAGGTTATGAAGTAGATCATGAATTTGACCTAAGTCTCTAACCCTAGGCTATGAACTAGTGATGAATTGTTGTGTAGTGAGTCAATTGAATTTATTATTATGTTGGTTAATATTGTGTGATGATATTACACCCATTTTTGGGTTGATTTGGATGGTTGATGGTAAGACTTTTAAGATGGATTGTGAAGGAGATTGGGGTAAGTCCTGTGATCTCAATTGTTTTCTTCAATTATGATTACTTGTGATTAAGTGATGAATTTATATTGAAGTATACCTTTTGTTAAGATTGATTAGTGTTGGTATGATGTTGAATTGGAATGTCTTGAATTATGGTTTGTGAGTTGTTGGCTAAGATGTAAATGTTATTAGGATGGTGATAACTTACAAATTTGCTTTATCATGATGTGATTATATAAGTGTGCTAACCTCACATGTATGAATTGTAATGAAAGAAAAATAATCATGCAATTCTTATTGATCTATGAGGATGATTATATATGGGAGAGATCCTATAACCTACATTAGGCTATGATGATTAGCAAAGGCATTAAAGACATTTCAAAAGGGACTCTAGCTTATAACTGAGTGAACTAGAGTGAGGAGTGTACCTTCCCACATAGGGAAGGTAGGAGCACTAATGTACTCATGATATTGGAGACTATAATGCATGTAGCTTAAATAGGGTCCCAACTATCTCATAGTTCTTTAACTATGTTGCCCCCATAGGAATATTAGCTAGTGGATCCACATAGATGCTATGTTCATGTTTTGGTACTACCTTGGCAAGTAGTCCGTCTTCTTTTGGTGTAGGTTTCCATGACACCAGATTCCACATTAGCTAATGTGGTCTATGTTGGTTAAGTCAAGATGTTCCCAAAAGGTAAAACGAAGTAATGAAGTGAACTCTAACTAGGATGCCTAAGGGGTTTAGCTTTGTCTAGGTAGGGGTATGGGACTCTACCTATACATTGCACTAGTTAGCCTTAAGGGAAGTCTTAGAAGGATTTTCTTATGTATGTATATGCTTATAAATGTAAATAATATGTATATGATGATCTTACATGTTAATGACACTATGTGATGATTGGTTTCACTAATGTGTTTGGTCTCTATTGCTAAAGTACGATGATGTTTACTCTTAATGATATGGTATATGAAGTAGTGCATGATTTATGGTTCTTGTTAAGTTTACTTGATTGAGTGAGGTTATGGGGCTTTGCTTAGTCATTGCACTAGTGTACTTAATAAGGGTTCATGAGTAATGTTCTTGCTTTGGTTATGATGTTATGAACTCTTACACATTCTTGTTGATATTATAACTTAATGATAGAATTGTCTTGATGACGTGCTCAATTATGTTGATATGCATGTTGACTTTACTAGACTTAGTATTGTTGGTCTTGTAATGTACATGGTCTTGACTTAATGGATATGTAATATTGCCTTGTATTGGTTCTTGAATGTGCATAAGACTTTTAAAGTAAATTGTCATGCTTTGATGAAATGTCCCTTTTAGCATGATTTCTATGTTGTATATGCATATGGTCCTATACTTAGCACAAGTGGTGTGCTAACCCTATTTCTCTTTTTTCTCCAACATTTTAGGTTCCGGTGGATGAAGGGTTCGTGACGACTTTTGAAGGAAGACTTGGATCCTCATTATCCAAGTTGGGTAGGTCCTCACTACTTCGAGGACAATGCGATTTTCTAGCATTCAATGTTGACTAGTCTTAAAGACACTATGTTTATTTCCTTTCATTTGAGTACTAAGATTGTATAGCCTATATGTGGATTTTATTGTATTGATGTATGGGCTATGCCCAACTGTTATACTCTTGTTTAAATGGTTATGATATGAGACGTCCGTTTTAACACTATGTTATATCTTATATATATGTATGTGCCATAAAAGTAGAAGACTATGTAATATTCTTATATGAAGGGTATGTCTACTTGATATGAATATATTATGTGTATGCGAGAGGTCTATCTAAACCTCATGATAGATATAGAATAAAAGTTTTAAATTTTCCGCATTTTAAACCTATGAATGTAATGATAAATTCTAAGAGGCTTGTCTTAGTCCTCTCCGAGGACACCGACGCCGACGTCGGTTATATCTAGTGGTTCTTCCTGGATGTGACAAACTTGGTATCAAAGCATGAGATTGAGTATCTTTAGACTCGATGTATTATTTAACCACGTCTATGCGTATTCTTATTCATAATTGTGAAGCGCGCCACACTTATGAATAGGAAACTATATGATGCTTAGGAAACTCTCCTTTTCTTGGAAATCCAATATCGCACCTAGAGAATCTTGAATCTATGTGCCCTTAGCATCTAATCCTTTTATTGTGACTATAGGCACTGAATACCCGAAGAACAACCGCTTGAAGACTTGATGAAGATATTGCCAATGCGGGGGTTCCTCCTTGAGGCAATCAAGTCCCTTCTCTTGAAGAAGTTGCTAATGATGATCAAGTTCCGGTCAATCCTCCACCTTTATGCAAATGGCCCAAGCCATTACTACAAAATAACAAGCCACGATGGCCTAAGCTATTCTTGAGATGGTACCCCGAGGAAACCAACATGTTGTCACCATGGCCTCCCGTTTGAGGGACTTCACAAACGGGAATACCCCCAAGAGTTCATTGATGAAACCTACAAGATTCTCTATGCTTTGAGGTTGACTACTAGTGAGAAGGCCGAGTTAGACACTTACCAACTCAAAGATGTGGCCCAAAGTTGGTGCGTCCAATGGAGAGACAATAGGACCTTAAGGGGTGGACCGGTGACATGAGAGATTTTCAAGAAGGATTTTCTTGATAGGTTCTTTCCTCGGGAGAATAGGTAAGCCAAAGTGGAAGAATTTATCAACCTTCGTCAAGGAGGTATGAGTGTACTTAACTACTCTTTGAAATTTACTAAATTGTCAAAGTATGCTCCTTCTTTGGTTTCCAACCCTAGGGATGAAATGAGCTGCTTTGTGACGGCGGTGTCGGATGACTTGAAAGAAGAATGTCATTAGGCTATGATACATGATAATATGAACATTTCTCATCTCATGGTTCTTTCTCAACAAGTGGAAGAGACAAGGGTTAAGAGGAAGAGTAGGGATGCCAATAGGGCAAGGTTTTATGATGGTGGTTCTTCAAAGGGTAGGCTTGATATCCAAGACAAGCTTAGGTTCAAAAAGAGTTTTTCTAATCAAGTTCCTTCCGAGTTCCCTAAGGCTCGTGATGATAGGGTGTCTAAACTTATGTCTCAAAACGGAAGGGGTACTAGTTCACCAACCAAGAAGCCAACTTGTGGAAAGTGTGGCAAGAAGCATATGGTGATTGCTTTATTGGGACGGACAATTGCTTTGGGTGTAGCAAGAGTGGCCACAAGTTTAGGGATTGCCCAAATTTAAAGGGGCAAGACAAAGGTAGTGGGCAAGCTCAAGCTAGTGGTTTTAATGTGGATACTCCAAAGAAGAATCGCTTTTATGCACTTCGCTCTAGGGGTGAACAAGACAGTTCTCCCGATGTTGTGACCTGTATGTTACAAGTCTAATCTACTGATGAATATTCTTTACTTGATCCGGGTGCTACATTATCTTTTTTTACTCCCTTGATAGCTAGAAAGTTTGATATTTTGCCCGATATTCTAAATGAACCTTTCATGGTAACTACCCAGTAGGTGAGTCGGGGGTTGCAAAGAGGGTATATAGAAATTGTCCTATAATGTTACCCAATAGAGTTACTCATATTGAATTAGTAGAACTTGATATGGTTTGATGTCATTTTAGGGATGGATTGGTTGCATGATTGTTTTGCTTCTATTGATTTTTGAACTAGAATGGTCTAGTTTAATTTTCCAAATGAACCCATTCTAGAATGGAAGGGGGGAAATTCTATTCCTAGAGGTCATATTATATCTTTTCTTAAGGCTTGTAAAATGATCTCAAAAGGGTGTCGATATCACATTGTAAGACTGAAAGATATAGACTCAAAAAATTCTCCCATTAAGTTAGTCCCCGTAGTAAGGGAATCCCCGGAGGTCTTTCCTAATGATCTCCCCGGAATCCCTCCCGAACGGGAAATTGAATTTGGTATTGATTTGCTACCAGATACCAATCCCATTTCAATTCCTCCTTATCAGATGGCTCCGGCCGAATTGAAAGAGTTGAAGGCTCAACTCAAGGACTTACTAGACAAAGTCTTCATTAGTCCTAGTATTTCTCCACGGGGTGCTCCGTTTTTTTTTGTTAAGAAGAACGATAGGTCCCTTAGGATGTGCATTGATTATCGCCAACTCAATTAAGTCACTATTAAGAACAAATATCCTTTCCCTCGGATTGACTTGTTTGATCAACTCCAAGGGGCAAGTTACTTTTCTAAGATTGACTTGAGATTCGGGTATCACCAACTTAGGGTGAGAGGTCAGGATATACCAAAGACGGAATTCCGAACAAGATATCATCACTATGAGTTCTTGGTAATGTCCTTTGGTCTCACTAATGCCCCGGCGACATTTATGGATCTCATGAATAGGGTGGTTCAAAGTTACCTAGATTTATTTATCATTGTTTTCATTGACGAAATCTTGGTATATTCAAAAATGAGAGTGAACACATAGACCATTTGAGGGTGGTGTTACAAGTGCTTAAGGAGAACCAACTATTTGCCAAGTATAGCAAATGTGAGTTTTGGTTTAGGTCGGTGGCGTTTCTTGGTCATATCATCTCTAGTGAGGGTGTTGAGGTTGATCCAAGGAAAACCAAGTCGGTCAAAAATTGTCCTAGACAATTGACTCCAACCGACATTAGGAGTTTCTTGGGCCTAGCTGGTTATTATAGGAGGTTTGTGGATGGTTTTGCGTCTATTGCATCTCCCTTGACTACTTTGACCCAAAAGAGTATGAAAATTGTGTGGTCAGAAGAATGTGAAAGAAGTTTCCAGATCTTGGAAGATAGGCTTGCTTCCACTCCGGTGTTGACTTTACTTGAGGGTACTAAGGGCTTTGTTGTATATTATGATGCATCCCGAGTGGGCTTGGGGTGTGTGCTTATGGAACATGGGAAGGTAGTGGCCTATGCCTCTAGACAACTTAAGGTGCATGAGAAGAATTATCCAACTCATGATCTTGAGTTAGTGGCCGTGGTATTTACCTTAAAAATATAGAGGCATTATTTGTATGGTGTTCATGTTGTTGTGTATACAGACCACAAGAGTCTTCAATATGTGTTTACTCAAAATAAGTTGAATCTCCAACAAATAAGGTGGTTGTAATTATTGAAAGATTACGACATGAGTGTTTTCTACCACCTCGACAAGGCCAATGTGGTTGCGGATGCTCTAAGTCGTATGACCATGACTAGTATAACATTTCGAAAATCCAATGCTTGTCTTAAATCCTAACTTAGGTGTTTTAAGGTCTAGGCACTGTTTTTAGGACTATTATAATGAATTTATGTCATTTAAAAAGTTAGGAAACCAAAAAGTCTAAGAACGTCCACGACATTGGAAATTTAGTTCAAGGACGTACTAGAGTGTCTTAGCCTATTTGACTAGCTTTTAGGAGTCGAAAATTCATGAAATTAGGTGGAAGGGTGTCTAATATGTATTTAAGAGAATTCGTGGTTGAAACGTATGGGTACTACTCCCCAAGGACCAACCAAGGGTCCTTGAGGAGGACCCTAGCACGTAGGAGGCAACATTGCCTAGGCAGTGTGCAACCACGGAAGACAAACGACGGATCGTGTGTGGATCGATGGGGCGTCGATGCCAACTGTCGTCACACACTTAGACAAAATGGGGAAGCCCTCTCCTGCACAAGTCTCTTACGAAAACTACGGATGTGCAAGACGGAGGGGGGCCAAGTCGTTGACTCACAGACAGCCCGTGGATCGGGGTTCCGTCTGTAAGGTCCAAGTTTTCCTGTACGTTTTTAAGTTGGTTCATTTAATTAGTTAAGGGGTTAGGTGGTTAATTAGGGGTTTAAGGGAGTCTAATTAGGTTAACTAACCCTCCATATAAATATCCTAACCCCCATTAGTCTTAACACAATTCACAAAATAAACTCTCTTCCTTCTCTCTACTTTCTCTGTCTATTGGAAGACACCATTGAAGAACAAGCTAGGGAAGAGTTTTGAGGGCTTTTAAGGGGTGATTTCACCATCAAATCTTCATCAAACTTTAAGGTATGGGATCTAATTCACCTTTGATATTTCTCTCCTCAAAGGTCCCCTTCAAAGTATTTCTAAAAGTTGAGTTTTCAAGTGGGTTTCATCTAATCTCGAAATTGATATTGTGAACTAAGTTGTTTATGGTTTCTTTAGGTTATAATGGATATATTAATATGTATTTTAACTTGATCATGATAATTGTTGATGGATTGGTCTAAATTGTAGAACATGATCCTTAACCCTAGGTTTGATCTTCAAATGAATTAGGTTGTGATTGGTTTAATTGATTTGGTTATTGGTTAAATTGCTATTATATGATGTTGTTAAACTAATCACGAACAAACTAAGGAGATTTGTTGTCTTTCATGATAGTTCTTGGGAAGTGATCTAGGTTATGATGAATTGACTTAATCTTGAACTTTGATCTAGTATTGAATCGTGATGTAGTAATTCTTCTAGCCTTGTGATCCTATTGGTTATTGAATTATGGTGACTTTATGACCTAAATGATTGAATTAAGGGTTGATGGTAAGACCTTGATGATGAATTATGAAGAAGACTTGGTAAGTCTTATGATCCCTATTCTTTGTTTCACTTTGTGGTTAATTGTGATTAAGCCATGATGCTATGAAGTATTCTTTATATTAAGTTTGATAGAGTGGCATGATGATGAATTGAAATGTCTTGACTATTATTGTGAGGTTGAATAAGATGTTAATGTCATAAGGATGATGATGTTTACCAATGTATCTTAATATTAAGTACTATGAAATGTGTTAACCTCACTAATATGAATTATGATGAAGGGACTAAACTCATGCAATTCCTTTTGAGCTATGATGATGATGATTATACAAGGACTGGACCCTATGACCTAAACTAAGTTATAATTGATAAATAAGGACATTAAAGACATTTAAAGTGACCTAGCTTAGCACCAAGTGAACTAGATGAGGAGTGTCTCTTCCCACATAGGGAAGGTAGGAACACTAATATACTCAAAGAGATTGGAGTCTACAATGCATGTGGCAAAAAGAGGGTCCCAATTATATCTCTTAGTTCTTGAACTATGTTGCCCCCATAGAATACTAGCTAGTGGATCCACATAGTTGCTATGTTCATGTTTAGGTACTACTTTGGCAAGTAGTCCACCTTCTTTCGGTGTAGGGTTCCATGACACCGGATTCCACACTTAGCTCTTGTGGTCTATGTCGGTTAAGGCAAGTGCTCCCTAAACTAAAATGAAGTAATGAAGTATAAACTAACTAAGGTGACTTGAGAAGTTTCACTTAGCCTAGGTAGGGGTATGGGACTCTACCTATGCCTTGCACTAGTTTGCCTTGATAGGAGCTTTGGGAGGTTAATATTAAGTATGTGTATGATGATAATGTAAATGGTATTATATGATGGTGATGATGTTTATGAACATGTAATTGGTCCTTATCGCTAACGTATGAACTTATGTGTATTTTAAGGCTATGTTATGTGGAGTAGGTTATTAATTATAGTTCTTGTTGGGTTACTTGATTGAGTAAGGTTATGGGCCTTTGCTTGGTCAGTGCACTTGTTAAATCTATGAGGATTTATGATTAGTTGTCTTACTTTGCTATTTACATGATAAACTCTTATTCATGCTTGTGATGTTATTACTTGGTGATAGAGTTATATGAGATTATGGGTTCAAGTATGTTGATATGCATGTGACTTGCTTTGATTTATTGAACATGTCCAAATGATTGGTATGGTTTGATTGATTGTGCATAAACCTTTAAAAGGGTAAAATGGCATGATTTAACTAAATGTCCCTTTTTAGCATGCTTTTTTGTTATATGTGCATATGGTCTCATACTTAGTACAAGTGGCGTACTAACCCCATTTTGTTTCCTTTTCCCAAAAATTTTAGGTTCTTGTCGTTGAAGGCTCATTCGAGACGACTTGAAGAATACTTGGATATTCTCTACCATTCAAGTGGGTAGGTCCTCACTTTTAGAAGGCGATGCCGATATCTAGCTTACGGAGTTGCTTTACTTTTTAGACTCTTATGTTCATTCTACTTCCTTTGAGGACGATTTGTATAAGCCTATGTGTGTCTTCTTTACATTTGATGTTGGGCTATGCCCAAATTGCTATGATCATTTAGATGGTATGAGATGAGACAATTTTGAGACTTTATTCTACATTATATATATGTACATGCAATAAAAGTAGAAGACTATGTAATCTTTATATACGAAGGGTCTATGTATACTCGATACAATTATATAATATGTGTATGTAGAGGTCTATGCAAACCTCAATGTAGAAATAGTAAAAGTTTTAAATTTTTCCGTATTTTTGGCCTATGAATGTTATGACAAATGCTAAGAGGTCGGTCTTAGTCCTCACAGAGGACGACGACGCCGGTTACGTCTAGGGGGTGCTCCCCGGATGTGACAAACTTGGTATCAGAGCATGAGGTTGAATATCTTTTTAATAATGATGTCTCTCTTAACCACCTCTATGTAGATTCATATTCATAGTTGTGTAGCGCGCCACACTTATGAATATTAATCTATGTGATGCTTAGGAATCTCTCTCTTTCTTGGAAATCTAATATCGTGCCTCTAGAGTGTACTCATTATGTGCTTTCACCTAAACCTTGTATTTTGGTTATAGGCAATGAATACTCAAAAGAATGCGTCTCGAAGACTTGAGAAAGAGATTGCTAATGCGGGATCTCCCTCCGTGGTGATCAATTTCCTCCTTTTGAAGAAGATGTTTTTGATGATCAAGGTCCGGCAAATCCTCTACCTTTGGCGGAGGGTGATATGAGGGCTATCCTTGTCCAAATGGCCCAAGCCATTACTACTCAAGCCCAAGACTCACCTATTCAAGCCAAAGCTATGACGGCCCAACCTAATCGGGAGGTTGCACCCCGAGCTCCTCAATAAGTCACTACTATGGCATCCCGTCTAAGGGATTTCACGAGGATGAGTCCTCACACTTTCTATGGGTCTAAGGTTGAAGAAGACCC
The DNA here is from genome assembly GCA_016801875.1 of Solanum sitiens. Lineage (NCBI taxonomy): Eukaryota > Viridiplantae > Streptophyta > Magnoliopsida > Solanales > Solanaceae > Solanum > Solanum sitiens. Next base: position 625,285 of record JABWTJ010000375.1, on the reverse strand, counting down.
CCAAGAGTTCATTGATGAAGTCTACAAGATACTCTTTGCTATGTCTTTGTCTACTAATGAGAAGGCCGAGTTAGCCACATATCAACTCAAAGATGTGGCTCAAATTTGGTATGTTCTATGGAGAAACACTAGGCCACTTAGGGATGGGCCGGTAACTTGGGAGATCTTCAAAAAGGCATTTCTTGATCGTTTCTTTCCTAGAAAGATGAGGTAGGCTAAAGTGGTGGAGTTCATCAATCTTCGTCAAGGAGGTATGAGTGTGCTTGAATACTCCTTAAAGTTTACTAAATTGTCCAAATATGCTCCTTCTTTGGTTTCCGATCCTAGGGATGAAATGAGCCATTTTGTGACGGGGTGTCGGAAGATTTGCAGGAGGAGTGTCATTCGGCTATGCTCCATGACAACATGAATATTTCCCGTCTTATGGTTCATGCTAGACGAGTGAAAGAGGCAAGGGCTAGGAGGAAGAGTAGAGATGCAAAAAGGGCAAGGTCGTTTGAATGAGGTTTTTCTAAGGGTTTGCTTGAGATCCAAGACAAGCCAAAGTTCAAGAAGAGGTTTTCTAGCCAAGTTCCATCCAAGTTCCCTTAGGCTAGGGATGATAGGGTGTAAAACCCTAAGTCTCAAAAGGGAGGGAGCACTAATTCACCAACCAAGAAGCCAACTTGTGTAAGGTGTGGCAAGTGACATCATGGTGAATGCCTTAAGGGGACAAACAATTGTTTTGCTTGTGGTAAAAGTGGACACAAGGTTAAGGATTGCCCTAATGCTAAGGGGAAAGATAGAGGTGGTTCCCAAGCTCAAGAAAGTGGTTCTAGTGATGCTCTTAAGAAGAACCGCTTCTATGCTCTTCGTACTAGGGGTGAGCAAGAGACCTCTCCCGATGTGGTAACCGGTATGTTAAAAGTATTTTCTATTGATGTTTATGCTTTATTTGATCCGGGTGCTACATTGTCTTTTGTTACACCTCTTGTAGCTAAAAAGTTTGATACTTTACCCGATATTTTGCATGAACTCTTTCTAGTGTCTACTCCGGTGGGTGAATCAGTAGTTGCAAAAAGGGTATATAGGAATTGTCCTATCATGTTGCCCAATAGAGTTTTCTATGTTGATCTAGTAGAACTAGATATGCTTGATTTTGATATCATTTTGGGTATGGATTGGTTGCATTCTTATTTTGCCAATATTGATTGTAGAACAAGGGTGGTGAGGTTTAATTTCCCAAATGAACCCGTTGTTGAGTAGAAGGGGGGAAGTTCTATTCCTATGGGTCGTATCATTTCTTGTATAAAAGTATGCAAAATTATCTCAAAGGGTTGTCTTTATCACATAGTAAGAGTCAAAGATTTGGACTCTAAAATTCCTCCCATTGAGTAGGTCCCCGTAGTGAGTGAATTTACGGAGGTCATTCCTAATGACCTTCCCGGTATTCCTCCTAAACGAGAAATTAATTTTAGTATCGATTTGCTACTGGAAACAAATCCCATTTCAATTCCTCCTTATCGGATGGCTCCGTCCGAATTGAAGAAGTTGAAGTCTCAACTCAAGGATTTACTAGACAAGGGTTTCATAAGGCCTAGTATTTCGCCATGGGGTGCTTCGGTTTTGTTTGTGAAGAAGAAGGATGGGTCCTTGCGGATGTGTGTTGATTATTGCCAACTCAAAAAAGTCACTATTAAGAATAAGTACCCTCTCCCTCGGATTGACGACTTGTTTGATCAACTCCAAGGGGCATGCTACTTTTGAAAAATTGACTTGAGATTGGGGTATCACCAACTTAGGGTGAGGGGTGAGGATATACCAAAGACGACATTTCGTATTAGATATGGGTACTATGAGTTCTTGGTAATGTCTTTTAGTCTCACTAATGCTCCGACGTCATTTATGGACCTAATGAATAGGGTGTTTCGAAGTTACCTAGATTCCTTTGTCATTGTCTTCATTGACGACATCTTGGTATATTCAAAAAATGAGGGTGATCACATGAGTCATTTGAGGGTGGTATTGCAAACCCTTAAAGAACATCAATTGTTTGCCAAGTATACCAAATGGGAGTTTCGGTTAAGGTAGGTGACGTTTCTTGGTCATATCAATCTCTAGTGAGGGAGTTGAGGTTGATCTAAGGAAAATGGAGGCGGTGGGAAGTTGGACTACATCATTGACTCCAATCGACATTAGGAGTTTCTTGGGTCTAGCGAGTTACTATCGGAGGTTTTTGGATGGTTTTGCGTCCATTGCCTCTCGTTTGACTACTTTGACCCAAAAGAGTAAGAAGTTCGCATGATCGGAGGCATGTGAAAAGAGCTTCCAAATCTTGAAAGATAGGCTTACTTCGGCTCCGGTGTTGACTTTACCGGAGGGTACAAAGGGCTTCGTTGTGTATTGTGATGCATCCCGTGTGGGTTTGAGGTGTGTGCTTATGCAACATAGCAAAGTGATTGCCTATGCTTCTAGGCAACTTAAGGTGCATGATAGGAATTATCCCACTCATGATCTTGAGTTAGCGGCCGTAGTGTTTGCTGTAAAAATATGGAGGCATTATTTGTATGGTGTTCATGTTGATGTGTTTATCGACCATAAGAGTCTCCAATATGTGTTTACCCAAAAGGAGTTGAATCTCCAGCAAAGAAGGTGGTTAGAATTGTTGAAAGATTATGACATGAGTGTTCTCTATCACCCCGGCAAGGCAAATGTTATGGCGGATTCTCTAAGTCGTATGACCATGGGTAGTGTGTCTCATATAGAGGAAGCCAAGAAAGTCCTAGTGAAAGATGTTCATAGGTTGGCTAGATTGGGTGTTAGATTGGAAGGTTCTCCAAATGGTGGTGTGTTGGTTCATCATAACCCGAATCATCCTTGGTTGTTGAGCTGAAGTACAAACAACACCTTGATCAACCATTCATGGAGTTGAAAAAATCGGTCCTTGGCAAGTTTAATGAGTCATTCTCGTTGGGGGGGATGGTGTTTTGAGGTATCAAGGGCGGTTGTGTTCCTAATGTTGATGATTTGAGGAACCGGATTCTTGATAAAGCTCATGGGTTCCATTATTCCATTCATCCGGGGTTAACAAAGATGTACCATGACCTTAGAGAGGTGTATTGGTGGGAAGGTTTGAAGAAGGACATAGCAGAGTTTGTTGCTAAGTGTCCAAATTGCCAACAAGTGAAAGCCAAACATCTAAAGTCGGGGGGCTTGCTACAAGAAATCCAAATTCCTACTTGGAAGTGGGAACACATCAATATGGATTGTTTGGTAGGTTTGCCTAAGACCCAAAAACAATATGACTCCATATGAGTGGTGGTTGATAGGTTGACCAAGTCCGCTCATTTTATTCCGGTCAAATCTACTTATTCGGCAGAAGATTATGCTAAGATCTTCATATATGAGATTGTGTGTCTCCATGGTATTCTGTTATCCATCATATAGGATAGGGGTGCACAATTCACATCTAGCTTTTGGAGGTCATTCCAAGAAGGGTTGTGTACTAAGGTGAAGTTGAGTACCGCTTTTCATCCCCAAATGGATGGTTAAGCGGCACGTACTATTCAAACCCTTGAAGATATGCTTAGATATTGTGTCATTGACTTAAAGGGAAGTTGGGATAAGCACTTGCCTTTGGTGGAGTTTGCTTATAATGATAGCTTTCATTCATCCATTTCCATGGATCCTTATGAAGCCTTGTATGGTAGGAGGTGTAGGTATCCTATTGGGTGGTTTGAAGTCAGTGAGTATTAAATTCTTGGTCCCGATTTGATTTATAAGACTTTTGAGAAACTTCATTTTATAAGGAATCACTTGCAAATGGCCTATAGTCGGTAAAAGTCTTATGCCGATCATAGGAGAAGGGATCTAGAGTTTGAAGAAGGTGTTAAGGTGTACTTAAAAATTTCACCTATGAAGGGGGTGGTTAGATTTGTAAAGAAAGCGAAGTTAAATCCTCGTTATATGGGTCCCTATGAAATCTTGCAAAGGGTTGAAAGTTGCCTATGAATTGAAGTTGACTAGTAAATTGGCTTCGGTTCATCCGGTTTTCCATGTTTCTATGTTAAAGAAGTGTGTTGGTGATCCCGAGTCCATTCTTCCTATTGAGGTTCTTGGTGTCAAGGATAACCTCTCCTATGAGGAGGTCCCGGTTCAAATTCTTGATAGGCAAGTAAAGAGGTTGAGGAACAAAGAGGTGATTTCCTAAAAGTGTTATGGAAAAATCACCTAGTTGAGGGTGCAACATGGGAGGCCGAGGCCGACATGAAGTCTCGTTACCCTCATCTTTTTGATAATTAAGGTTAGTCATTTTTTTAATAATATAAATATGACTAGAATATGAAGTTTTATGATTTTTGGTGAAGTTTTGCAAAAATGTGCAATTTTGGATTTCAATACAGTGAGGTTAAAGTGAATAAGTGCATTAAAACTTAAAATTTTGCTTTTGGCTTGTTTTGAGTTATGTTGTGCATTTTGACATGGTGAGTCTTTATGAAATGATATGTACATTTTGATAAGTTAAACTTGTCCTATTGGACTCCTGAAGAGTGTGTTGAACTTATGTTGTTGTGTGAGAAGAAAATTCCTCATCATGAAGTGTTTGAGTCTTATGTGTGGTAATCGAAGTTTTGAGTTGCCTTGTTGAAGTGATATGATTTATATTGTCTCGTATCAATGTTGGTTGGGCTGCTAGTCTCGAGTTTATTCCTTACTTCAAAAGAATTTTAGTGTCATTCAGGAACGAATGTTCCTAAGGTGTGTGTGTGTGTGTGTAGATAATGTAACACTTCGAAAATCCAATACTTGTCTTAAAGCCTAACATAGGTGTCTTAAGGTCTAGGCACTGTTTTTAGGACTATTATAATGCATTTATGTCATTTAGGAAGTTAGGAAACCAAAACGTCTAAGAATGTCCATGACGTTTGGAAATTTAGTTCAAGGAAGTACTAGCGTGCCTTAGCATATTTGACTATCTTTTAGGAGTCTGAAATTCATGAAATTATGTGGAAGGGTGTCTAATATGTGTTTAAGAGAATTCGTGGTTGAAACGTCTGGGTACTACTCCCCAAGGACCAACCAAGGGTCCTTGAGGAGGACCCTAGCACGTAGGAGGCAACACTGCCTAGGCAGTGTGCAACCACGGAAGACAAACGACGGATCGTGTGTGGATCGATGGGGCGTCGATGCCAACCGTTGTCACACACTTAGACAAAATGGGGAAGCCCTCTCCTGCACAAGTCTCTTACCAAAACTAAGGATGTGCAGGACGGAGGGGGGCCAAGTCGTTGACTCACAGACAGCCCGTGGATCGGGGTTCCGTCTGTGAGGTCCAAGTTTTCCTGTACGTTTTTAAGTTGGTTCATTTAATTAGTTAAGGGGTTAGGTGGTTAATTAGGGATTTAAGGGAGTCTAATTAGGTTAACTAACCCTCCATATAAATACCCCAACCCCCATTAGTCTTAACACAATTCACAAAATAAACTCTCTTCCTTCTCTCTACTTTCTCTGTCTATTGGAAGACACCATTGAAGAACAAGCTAGGGAAGAGTTTTGGGGGCTGTTAAGGGGCGATTTCACCATCAAATCTTCATCAAGCGTTAAGGTATGAAATCTAATTCACCTTTGAGACTTCTCTCCTCAAAAATCCCCTTCAAAGTATTTCTAAAAGTTGAGTTTTCAAGTGCGTTTCATCTAATCTCGAAATTGATATTGTGAACTAAGTTGTTTATGGTTTCTTTAGGTTATACTGGATAGATTAAGATGTATTTTAATTTGATCATGATAATTGTTGATGGCTTGGTCTAAATTGTAGAACATGATCCTTAACCCTAGGTTTGATCTTCAAATGAATTAGGTTGTGATTGGTTCAATTGATTTGGTTATTGGTTAAATTGCTATTATATGATGTTGTTACACTGATCACGAACAAACTAAGGTTATTTGTAGTCTTTCATGCTAGTTCTTGGGAAGTGATCTAGGTTATGATGAATTGACCTAATCTTGAACTTTGATATAGTATTGAATCGTGATGTAGTAATTCTTCTAGCCTTGTGATCCTACTGGTTATTGTATTATGGTGACTTTGTGACCTAAATGAGTTAAAATAAGGGTTGATGGTAAGACCTTGATGATAAATTATGAAGAAGACTTGATAAGTCTTATGATCCCTATTCTTTGTTTCACTTTGTGGTTAATTGTGATTAAGCCATTATGCTATGATGAAGTATGCTTTATATTATGTTTGATAAGGTGGTATGATGATGAATTGAAATGTCTTGACTATGATTGTGAGGTTGAATAAGATGTGAATGTCATAAGGATGGTTATGTTTAACAATGTATCTTAATATGAAGTACTATGAAATGTGTTAACCTCACTTATATGAATTGTGATGAAAGGACTAAGCTCATGCAATTCCTTTTGAGCTATGATGTTGATGATTATACAAGAACTAGACCCTATGACCTAAACTAAGTTATAATTGATAAATAAGAACATTAAAGACATTTCAATAAAGGGACCTAGCTTAGCACCGAGTGAACTAGATGATGAGTGTCCCTTCCCACCTAGGGAATGTAGGAAAACTAATATACTCAAAGAGATTGGAGACTACAATGCATGTGGAATAAAGAGGGTCCAAATTATATCTCCTAGTTCTTGTTGGCAATTTGGACACTTTGCAACAATACTGCTATGTCCCTTTTTAAGCCGTCCACCAAAACACTTCTCTAAGGTCATGATACATCTTTGTAGAACCTGGATGAATGGAGTAACGGGACCCATGAGCTTCATCAAGAATCCGGTTCCTCAAGCCATCTACATTGGGAACACACAACCTTCCTTAATACCTCAAGACACCATACCCCCCTAAGAAGAATGACTCATTAAACTTACTAATAACCGACTCCTTCAACTCCATCAATGGTTGATCCAGGTGTTGTTTGGACTTCACCTCAACCACCAAAGACGATTCGGAGTTATTATGTACTAGAAAACCACCATTTGGATCATCTTCCAATCTAACACCCAAACGAGCCAACCTATGAACATCTTTCACTAGTTCTTTCTTGGCTTCTTCTACGTGAGACACACGACCTGTCACATACGAGGAGCACCCCTTAGATGTAACCGTCATCGTCGTCCTTTTTCTGGACTAAGTCCAACCTCTTAGCATTCGTCATAACATTCATAGGCCAAAAATACGGAAAAAATTAAAACTTTTACTATTTCTACATTGAGGTTTACATAGACCTCTACATACACATATATATAATTATATCGAGTATACATAGACCCTTCGTATATGAAGATTACATAGTCTTATACTTTTATTGCACGTACATATATATAACATAGAATAAAGTCTCAAGATTGTCTCATCTCATACCATCTAAATGATCATAACAATTTGGGCATCGCCCTACATCAAATGTAAAAAAGCCACATATAGGCTTATACAAATCGTACTCAAAAGAAGTAGAATGAACATAAGAGTCTAAAAAGTAAAGCAACTCCGTAAGATAGATATCGGCATCGCCCTCGGAAAGTAAGGACCTACCCACTTTGATGGTAGAGAATATCCAAGTCTTCTTCAAGTCGTCTCGAATGAGCCTTCAATGATCGAAACCTAAAATGTTTGGGAAAAGGGAAGAAAATGGGTTTAGTACGCCACTTGTACTAAGTATGAGACCATATGCACATATAAAAACAAAGCATGATAAAAAGGGACATTTAGTTAAATCATGTCATTTTACCCTTTTAAAGGTTTATGCACAATCAATCAAACCATACCAATCATTTGGACATGTTCAATAAATCAAATCAAGTCACATGCATGTCAACATACTTGAACCCATAATCTCATATAACTTTATCACCAAGTAATAACATCACAAGCATGAATAAGAGTTTACCATGTAAATAGCAAAGTAAAAAAACTAATCATAAATCCTCATAGAGTCAACAAGTTCAATGACCAAGCAAAGCCCCATAACCTTACTCAATCAAGTAACCCAACAAGAACCATAATTAATAACCTACTCCACATAAAATAGCCTTCAAATACACATAAGTTCATACTTTAGCAATAAGGACCAATTACATGTTCATAAACATCATCACCATCATATAATACTGTTGACACCCAATTTTGGCCTTCCACAATATAAATTAGTCATCGAGCCTCTTAAATTTCAAACGATTTGAAATAATTAACTTTATAAAATTTTAAATATTTTTCGAGTTATTTTAAGTAATTTCGTCATTATTATAAATTTTAAAATGTTAAAAAATAATTTACATATTCTATATGATTTTGCATATATTTATTATATTAATGTTTGAAAATCATCTCAAAAATATTTTAGTTTTACTTAAATATTTTATTAATTAGTTTAGCTAATTTATAGTTTATATTTTTTGAATTAATAGTTTAGATTAAATTAATTATTTTATTTTTGTTCAAATTAAGAAGATCGTTAATTAATTGATGTTAATTCATCTTTCTTAAATTTTAGTCAAATTTCCTAAATTAAATTTAATTTGACTATTTCTTGAAATTCCAAGACATAACCCATTCCCTTAAACCCATTTGAAAATCAAATCTTGGGCCCTTTTTTCCCAATTCCCAGCAGCCCAACTTTATAGTTTTGCCCAGCCCAATTCCATTCTCTTAAATCCCAACAAATCAGACCCAATTTGGGCCATTTTTTAGCCCAATTCACGTTTTTACAGCCCCTATTCTTAACAATATTTCCAGCCCACTCTTTTCAATGACCAACCCACCAACAGCATACATACACAACAAAACCGACCCGACCCCATTACTTCATCTTCTTCACCTAACAACAAGAAAAATCACTGCGCAGATCCAGCAAAAATCCCGATAAAATCGGATCTGCAACAGCCACGTCCTATTCCCTTTTCCCCCTTTTCGTGAAATTCAATTTTTTTTCCATCCTCTTCATCATTGCCTTGAAAAAAGGCACACGAATTTGAAATTTTTTTTTTAAAAATCACTCCCAAATCAACCCCGAATCCCTCTATATAAACCTCCATCTTCTTTAGTGTTAGGAAGAGAAAAAATTGTGGTGAGAAAAATAAAAGTTAGAGGAGATCGGATTTTTTTTGAAAAAAATAATATAATTGATAAGGGAATTTTTATTTTTTTAGAAAAGAGAAAAAATCGATAGGAAGATTTTTTCATCTAAAAAATACATGCCTCAAATGTCTTCAAAAGTTTAAGGTCAAGAGTTAAAAAAAAAAAATTAATAATATAATTTTTAATTTTTTTGAGTTTATCGGAATCTTGTGTAGTTGAAATTCGTGGTGAAAGTTGCTTTGTGGTCAAGCTCGTTCGTCCCATTCGCTGCACCGAAAAAGGTAATATCTTTGGTCCTATGTTTCGTTTCCTCTTAATTGATATGTAGTTGACTTTGCTTCCGTTCTATTAGTCCTTTTTTAGGATATCGTGTGTTGATTAATAATTGTTGTATGTCGTGTTATGGACAGAATGCTAAGAGTGTTGTATTATGTACTTGTTGTTGGATTGCAGTAACGAGTTCTTATATTTTGGTTTGTTTAATCGCTTATTTCATAGAATCTTTTTGCCTACGTTGTTTTGTTTTGTTTCTTTGTTCATGTTTAAAGTTTACCTAATACAAGCCTAGTCTCGAATTTAACCGTTTGATTGTTGTTGATCTGTTCATAAGGAATTTTAGGATTAACTGTGGTTGTTTCACATTGTTTCAATTTTGAGCCAATGTGATTAAATGGCCGATTGGCAGTAGCTATCTCATTTGATTCAAAGTTGATCAAGTTTTACATTATTCCATAATGATCATCTTCTTTTCACTATTTTTGAGCTATTATATATATGTTAGAGATGTAGCTTGTTTATGAACATTGTTTTGTTCTATGTTAGCATTGGTTACGTCTATATTTAGAAGTTTGGTTATTTTCTTGACTTATGTGTTTACATTTGTTGCTACTGGGAAGATCTAAAAATGCCTATTACAAGTCTGTGTTCAAATTTAGTGCCATTGGCTACCATGTGTAGGGGGTTGTTCATTTTATTTCTTTTGGCCTAGTTTATTTACTATGTTGAGATTGAAACATTTCATTTTATATTGTTTGAAATATATGAGTTATATGGTTATGAAGTTGATATCAACAGTGTTCTGTTACCACTATCCTTGTACTTTTCAATCAAATTGTCATGATCCTTACTTACGTGTCTTTCTTTCTGTTGCATGTGAATATACTTTGAGTCTATGATGGACTCTTCTCCTCCTTGCATTTCGAATGGGCCATAAAGGTTCCCCGAATCTTTATTTCCTCTCGAGTCAGCCCCCATGTCAAATTGTGAAGTGATGAACAGGCCCTGGAGTCTCAATATGAGGCTGGAAATTAGTTTGTGGAGGCTTGAAAAGGGTTGTATACGTGCTGTATACGACGTTATACACCGTTATACAGGATGAGTGAAGAAAATACGCGGTAAAAATGGACATAAAGATTTTAAGAGTTGAATTAGGCTGTGTAATTTCGATTTATGTCCGAATATACACAAAAGGGGGTCAAACAACGCGCTGTATACAGAAGTATACACCTGGTGTATACACAACTCTTCCATGACAGAAATAATGCTGAAGTCCAAATCAGGCCCAAAAAAGGCCCAAATCCTCTCTCTCCCTTACTATTAAATTATTTGATTATGATTATTTATTGATTGTTTATTTATTAACTCTAACTTTGAAATTATTAAATAACTTAATTAAATCCCCAAGAGATGAACTATATTCATTATGTTAGTATGTTTAAATAAATTTCATTTTTATCAATACTTGGTTTTTTATTTATTTGAAAACCTTTACTTAACCTTCAATTAGCTTAAAATAGTCTCTATGCTTTAATTGACCAATTTGGTTTAAAATATTATTTTAAGAACGCGTCAAATAGGTTTTAACAAATCTAGTCTTGTTAAAATTTTAGTCATTTGTATTATATTCAAATGTTTCAATTAAGATTCCATTTTCTTAAAAAAAAAAAATTAAAAAATTGTTCTTTTAATTATTTTCTCAAGTTAATCGAGTATTGTAAATTAATAATATTATTTCTATATTAAATATTTTTTAAAAAATAGTCAATAATAATTAACCTAAGTCATAGGATAACCGCATGTTAGCGGACGCTTCAAATGCCTTAAAAACCTTCTTGAAGCGTAAATAAGAACCTCTTACCCATTTTCTCTAAATTTATTAAGATTTAATCTGTTAAAATCTTTTTAAATTAAGTTTTCTTAATTTCTTTAAAAAATTAAGTGGCGACTCTTTTCTAAGTATTTTTCTCAAATTGTTTTATACTTAGAATATTTCAAAAAAGTGATTTTTCTAAAGATAGGTAAAATTACGGCATAACAGAAATGGCGACTCTGCTGGGGATTTAATAGTTTCTAACCATAATAGACTTAGGTTAATTATTAATGTTTTTAGCATATGCTTACTTGTTTGCTTATATTGCATGCCTAATGTCTTAATTTTTATACTTATGTGATATAAACTGTTTATTTGTTATTGTTTTCATAAATTGTATATTTGTTACTACTTTATAAACTGTCATTCCGTTCATATTTCTCCACTTATTGGAAATTCACACTATCACACGTACACGCGAGGTGTGCTCTGTGCACCCGCAAACTTCTTTCAAAGTTCCTAAAGTTAGGAGAGTTGGCATATGCGCGGGGTGTCCGGATCTTTTTCCGCGTAACCGCGTAGCCTTCTCACTCGAGTTGTCCACTCGGGAACCTTGTGTCTAGAAAGCCAAATCTTAGAAAACATAAGATAGAACTAAACCACCCCTCAATTTAAGTCATGCATGCATATGCCTTAGGTGGATCGATCATGGGTATCGATTCGACATTTAAGAAGTCCACCCTTATGTCAATGGGTTTCACGACCCAACGACTGACGAGCATGTTTTGTGCAAAGTGACAATGATAGACGGATTCAAGCCTAATTTTGACATAGTGAGTTCGATTCAATGAAAACTCGAGTTGTCACAAATTAATGCCTCAGATCAATATATCATAATCACATTCTTTGAATCGTTAGGCCTACCCTTGGCAAAAAAGGGTCACATATTTATTTAGAATACGAAATAATTATTTATGTGTTATAACTGCTTATGTGAAAATATTGTTTTATTTGGAGATATTGTAGCTCACTCCTCTTTATATAATTTTTAGAAACCTCTAAGCATAAATATCAAGTCACTATCAAAAGTGCGTCCAAATATTCTTCGAGTCTTTAGTTTCCCAAAAAAAAAATAAAAAATATTCAAAACTCCCTTTCAAATCCTAAATCTTACTCTCTCATCTAAAAAAGGGGTAAATTTTCCATCTCAAATCAAAAAGAGATTCAAAATGGTCGAACTACGTAGGACCTGAATTCTCCCCGCGTAGGCAGTCTTTCAAGATTCGGTCCATATATTTGGAATTTTCTATTTTTTCCGCTCTCCCAAGCAAATTAGAGTTTCCTCTCAGTCAAAACCAAAAGTATGTAAATTACATTGAATCCACGCAAGTTAACTTTTCCAATTCACTATTCCCAAAATTAAATAGACAAATTTCTGTCTATTTAGTCACCTTTCTATATCAGTGGGCTCATTTATCTTCAAATGAAGCAACTCTTATGTGTTTGTGATCATGTGTGTGATATTTTGTATTATTTATCATCTACAAAAACTAACACATTCGTCTTTTGAGTTATTTTTTTTTTGTCAGGGTACTTAAAACTGATCTGTGTTGAGAAAATGACAGAACATCCATACTTCACAAGGTCTAAAGGTCCCAAAGATTCCTTCTCTGACAAATGTTTGTTAAAAGACAAAGAAAATGTGGTTAAAAATGCCGAGAACACTGATTTGAGCAAAATCATTGTGAACAACCCTATCATCGCTGAACAAAACAAGCTGATTGCACAATTGTTCCAAAAAAATGCTGAAATAAGGGCTGAAATGGATAAGTTCCGAGATTTGACAAATATGACTATCATTGCCAACACTTCTAATTCAGAAAATTGAAGACCTCCACTCCATTTTTCTACTTCAGATCCAGCCTCCAAATGTTTTCCAAACAATTCAACCATCGCTACAAATCCAAAACCTCCCATCATCGACTCGATCACCCTTAACTCACATCAAGCTAGCTCCTCACACCAAAAAGTACTTACTCTTCTAAATCAAAACACCAACAATTTCCAGAATTTCCTCCCAATTATCAAATTCCTACTCCAACGGTCCAAAACTCATCTACAACTCAAGCCATACCTCTAAAAACCGCATCTACTACATACTTCGATGAAATGTTTGGTTACAATGTGGAACTCATTCCTGATCGATACTATTTGGAGAGAATCAAATAGATTTCTTGTGAAAACTATCGAGAATATGCCTACCGTTGAAGAAGAGAGGTTGCAAGGGTTAGGCCTTCCCTGACTGAGAAAGAATTATTGAAATCTTCGTGCGTATTCAAGATTCGGAGTACTACAGCAGGATGTTTCTAATTTTAGGAAGGAAGTTCAGTGAGATAGTCAAAATTGGTGAAGCTATTGAAGACGGTCTCAAGACCCGAAAAATCATACCAATGATTTTCCAAGGTGAATCCTCAAGACCATTGAGGAGGAAGAGGAAAGATGTTTCCTCTATCTCATTTGAATCGAATAAAAAATCAAAGAGGCATGCCGGTCACAATGTTCGAAATCCTTTACCATCCAAAACCTACCCCTTAACTCCACAAAATCCTTACCCCATCTTTTATGTCCAACCAAATTACCAAGTTCCAGTACAAAATTATCCAAATTACCAGGCTCCAGCACAAAATTATCCAAATTAGCAAACTCCATTGCCAAATTATCGCCGAATTACCCAAATGCTCCTCAAATCTTCCAAAATCCACAATATCCAAATTTTCGAACGACGACACCTACTCGCCAAAATCCCTCACTTTATCATCAAGTACCTTCACGAAATAATCACAATCTTTCTCATCCAAAACTTGAGAGGAAACCACCTCGAGTCTTTACTCCTTTGATTGAAAGTCGGACTCGACTTTTTGAAAGATTGAAAGTTGCCGGTCTGATACACACAATTGATCCCAAAAATGTCAATGTTAATTTCAGAAATTACAGGGCCGATCTTCATTGTGCTTATCATTCAGGATGTGTCGGGCATACCACTGAAGATTGCATCAACTTGAAACATAAAATTCAGGACTTGATTGATCCAAAGGTTGTAACTCTTCAAACTGTCATACCCAATGCCAATGTTGATTCACTGCCGAATCGTGGAGAGTTTACCGTTAACACGGTCGAGGTCAAAAAAAATTGGTGTAAATCCAAACCAACCTTGATAGCCGTGAGAAAGTTGTAGCTTCACTGAGCATAATTGAGAAATCTGGATTTGTGGTCATGGATCCATATCAAGCGCTTGATTTAGTGCCAAAAGATGATAAGAGCAAGAAGTAGGTCAATCATGTTTCGCCAAAGCCTTTGCCGTATTTGTATTCGTCTTTTCTGGTAGAAGAATATGCCAATGATGATAATCTCAGAGAAGGAACTAGGGATCCCTTGAAGAAGGCGATGTCATACTGGAGGAATTGATGGAGACATCAAGCGTACGAGATGCAGAGCCAATGGAACAAGTTCTTAATTGGACTTCCACGCCGCTCTTGACTCCTCGTTCATCTTGATAGACAAAGATGAATTTTAAGTTATTTTTTAATTTCTCTCGTAATATTTTGAAAAGGAAAAATGGCTCATAGTCATGGTCAAAGTTCGTATTTTCTTATTTTCAATGAAAACCTCTTCTATTGCAAAAATTTATTCCACTTGCTTTAATTTTTTTATTTAACAACCTTTGTGTTTGTTTAAGTAAAAATAATTTTAAATCTGTCAACATCATATCATGTCACAAGCTGAATGAACAAATGAGGTAGATGACGATGTGTTCTAAGAGTATGATGAGGAGATCATGATATCTGGATACACCTACAAAGAATTGAAACAACTCGAGAATCATGATAAGTCAAATTTGGATGACACATAAAAGGATGACTGTGTCCAAGAGATTAGAATAAGTGTCTATCTGACAGAAGCTCGGAAAAGAGAATTCAACAACCTACTTAGACAATACATCGGCACATGTGAGGGTTGAACATAGACGTTCATCTCAAATGACGAATCTACTCAGATGTTATCAAGAGCTATAAAGGTTGAAGATTTTGAGTTTTTGTAATTTCTTTCCTTGTAATCACATCATTTGCCTGTAACCATCTTATGTTTTAAAATTAGGAAATTATCCTTTATAAACGAACTACGTCTGACCTGAATTTTCTAGAATGAGATACGTAGGCGGTCTATGTCGGCCTCGGTCATTTCCTTTATCAGAATTTTCTAGTTTTATCAATCCTCGAGAGGGGAACTACGTATGACCTGATTCTTGCCTCAACGGGATACGTAGGCGCCACAAGGGTTCGGTCATATCTTCGGTAAGATTTCTATTTTTCTTTACAATAGAAATTGGGACAGAATTTTTGAGAGGGACTCAAAAATTCTCAAGAAGAGACTTAAAAATTCTCAAGACATAAGATATATTGTGAGTTGCAACTGGGACAGAATTTTTGAGGGGGTCTCAAAAATTCCTACAAGTCATATATCAAAAGTTTGAAATACGTTGAGACGTCTAATAAAGACGAAATTTTTGAGAGGGTCTCAAAAATTCTCAAGAAGATCTCCAACAAGTCAAGATTTAAGATTCATTATGAGTTGCAAGTGGGATATAAGTTTTAGGGGATCTAAAAAATTTTACAAGTCATATATCAAAAGTTTGAAATACGTTGAGACGTCTAATCAAGACAAAAATTTTGAGAGGGTCTCAAAAATTCTCAAGAAGATCTCTAACAAGTCAAGATTAAAGTCACATGGTGAATTGCAGAATTTTATTTGAGGGACTAAAAAAATCTACCACTCATATATCAAATATTTGAGATACTCCAAGGCATTTAACTGGGACAAAATTTTGAGAATGGGTTCAAAAATTTCTTCAAGCATCACTAGAAGTATGTAGTTAATTTTGAACATTTCAAGCATAATCAGAAGTTTAAAGCTAACTTCAAATGATCTCTAGCATCGTTAAAGTTCAGAGTCAACTTCAGCAATCTCAAACATTGTTGGATTTCAGAGACAAGTACAAAACTTTCTGACTATGGAGGACTCCGGGAGAGCCAATTAAGAAATTTCTCGAGCTTCAGCAATTTTCTGAATTCTCCAGGACAAGCTATCGGATACGTCTAAAGTTTAAACCAAGGACGTTCATTTAAGCCTTGCATGACATGACATTTGACAGTGACTTCTTTCAAATTGATTCTCAAAAGTTTTTTTTTAAGAATTTCTTATTATGTCAAAATTTTGGTATAATTTCATCTTATGTCTATCAAGAAGAAAGAGATCGGAGTGATCAACTGAAGATATCAAGAGAAGGAGCAAGCGATTGAAGAAATCAACACAGATCAGTTTGTTTTAAGAACTAACAATTTTTCTGTGGATGCAGGTATATAAGATTGCCTCAAGATCATCATATTACTCCATTCAATGAATATGGAAAATTCAAAAGGGCGAGTAGCTCCTTGAAATTGACAACTTTTCTGTGGAGTTCTTTAGAAGAAAAGCAGCAATTCAGAATACGAGCAACAACACCTCGTTCAAATCTCCAACTAAGCACCAGTCACATTGAACACAAAATGTTCAAGATGGGAACAAGTGAAGACATCACTCTCAACATGTACAAGAAAAAATCAAATTACATTTTTTTTTCAGCATCAAGAACTATTGGAAAATATTCACAAATCCCGTTGATATCAGACACGGTAATGTCAAATGCCAAGAGGGCCATTGCATCTTCAAACGCCGAGAGGGCCATTATCTTTAAATGCCGATAGGGCCATTGAATTCAAGCCGCCAAGAGGGCCATTGCATATTCAAACGCCGAGAGGGCCATCATCTTCAAATGCCGAGAGGGCCATTGCATCTTCAAACGCCGAGAGGGCCATCATCTTCAAATGCCGAGAGGGCCATTGCATCTTCAAATGCCGAGAGGGTCATCATCTTTTAAAGCCGAGAGGGCCATTGCATTCAAGATTCGAGGGGGCCATCATCTTTAAAAGCTGAGAGGGCCATTGCATTCAAACTGCCAAGAGGGCCATCATATTCAAATTGGCAAGAAGGCCATTCATATCAAACTTCCAAGAAGGCATAATCTTCTATTGCCAAGAGGGCTATTACATATTCAAATTGCCAAGAAGTCCATTACATAATCAAACTGCCAAGAGGGCCATCATATTCAAACTGCCAAAAGGGCCATTGCATAATCAAACTGCTGAGAGGGCCATTGCATAATCAAACTGCCAAGAGGGCCATCATATTCAAATTGCCAAGAAGGCCATTCATATCAAACTGCCAAGAAGGCATAATCTTCTATTGCCAAGAGGGCTATTACATATTCAAGCCACCGAGAGGGCCATTGCATCTTCAACCGCCAAGAAGGCCATTGCATCTTCAAACTCCGAGAGAGTCATTGTTTCTTCCAATGCCAAGAAATCATCATCATCTTATCAATCGAGCATCAACATCATTCTATCAATGAAGTATCATCATCAACAATATTACATTATCGATAAAGTCATCATCATGTCGCATCATATCAATTCATCAGCTACTGTGTCAAAACTGATGGAAGCTGACGTCAGAATATTTCTAAAAAATATGTGCCGAAGAGGGTAAAACATAACACCTCTCTATGTAAATTACAGTTTCTACTAACAAGTTTGTTTTAATCTCTGCCGAGAGCATCCAAGAGGATGTATTCTCAAATCAAACCACAGGTGCGAACGACATCAAAAGGGATGCAGCACAACGTGGAACTTTTTCTTAGCAGCGAACTGGGACATAGTCCGAAGAGGAGTGTCAAACTCTTAGGACGCGAGCAGAGGAGCGACTTCCACCACAATCAAACCACACCCCTATCAGAAGGCATGTGGGTTTTTCTTTAGGTTTTGTCAGTTTCGGTCTCGCATCCGGAAATTTTGATCTACCGGAAG
This sequence comes from Solanum sitiens, assembly GCA_016801875.1. Taxonomy (NCBI): domain Eukaryota; kingdom Viridiplantae; phylum Streptophyta; class Magnoliopsida; order Solanales; family Solanaceae; genus Solanum; species Solanum sitiens. The sequence goes on along the minus strand of JABWTJ010000375.1, from coordinate 607,155 downwards.
CAAGTGTCCAATCTGAGTGACAATGCGCCGAGAGCTTTGGAAATTATGTCCATGTGAGTTCTTAATTATGGGTGTGAAGTGCACCACATTCATGGCTAAGAGGTTACAAGCCTCCTTTTCATACTCGTTTAATTTTGTCACTTGTCAAGAACCAAAGGTTATCTAACATAATAGATTCCCTTTTAAATCGATTGAGTCGAACTACAAACAGCCTGATTCCTATGGTTTAAGGATATGTAGGCGGGCTCGATGTTGAAAACTCGGCTGTATTCTAACATTCCACTCGAATGTTATTCCCAAGCATCCCGATTCCTTCATAACTCGGTATCGAGATGACTTTTGATTTCTTTCAAAATCATGCGTTAAATCTAGCGTATCGAACTACAAGTGGCCTGAATTCTCATATAGCCTGAGATATGTAGGAAACACATTTTCAGGGTTCGGCCATAATTCCTAAAGCCCATACCAGAATTACTTTTCCCAAATATGAAGATGTGATCGGTCAAAATTGGATTCGTCAATTTCATTTGCCTCGAATTTCTTTCATCAATCCAAGTCAAACGAGGGACAGCTGTTGACACCCAATTTTGGCCTTCCACAATATAAATTAGTCATCGAGCCTCTTAAATTTCAAACGATTTGAAATAATTAACTTTATAAAATTTTAAATATTTTTCGAGTTATTTTAAGTAATTTCGTCATTATTATAAATTTTAAAATGTTAAAAAATAATTTACATATTCTATATGATTTAGCATATATTTAGTATATTAATGTTTGAAAATCATCTCAAAAATATTTTAGTTTTACTTAAATATTTTATTAATTAGTTTAGCTAATTTATAGTTTATATTTTTTGAATTAATAGTTTACGATTAAATTAATTACTTTATTTTTGTTCAAATTAAGAAGATCGTTAATTAATTGATGTTAATTCATCTTTCTTAAATTTTAGTCAAATTCCCTAAATTAAATTTAATTTGACTATTTCTTGAAATTTCAAGACATAACCCATTTCCCTTAAACCCATTTGAAAATCAAATCTTGGGCCCCTTTTTCCCAATTCCCAGCAGCCCAACTTTATAGTTTTGCCCAGCCCAATTCCATTCTCTTAAATCCCAACAAATCAGACCCAATATGGGCCATTTTTTTAGCCCAATTCACGTTTTTACAGCCCCTATTCTTAACAATATTTCCAGCCCACTCTTTTCAATGACCAACCCACCAACAGCATACATACACAACAAAACCGACCCGACCCCATTACTTCATCTTCTTCACCTAACAACAAGAAAAATCACTGCACAGATCCAGCAAAAATCCCGATAAAATCGGATCTGCAACAGCCGCGTCCTATTCCCTTTTCCCCCTTTTCGTGAAATTCAATTTTATTTTTCCATCCTTTTCATCATTGCCTTGAAAAAAAGGCACACGAATTTGAAATTTTTTTTTGAAAATCACTCCCAAATCAACCCCGAATCCCTCTATATAAACCTCCATCTTCTTTAGTGTTAAGGGGAGAAAAAATGGTGGTGAGAAAAATAAAAGTTAGAGGAGATCGGATTTTTTTTGAAGAAAAAAAAAATTTGATAAGGGAATTTTTATTTTTTAAGAAAAGAGAAAATCGATAGGAAGATTTTTTCATCTAAAAAATACATGCCTCAAATGTCTTCAAAAGTTTAAGGTCAAGAGTTCAAGCAAAAAATTAATAATATAATTTTCAATTTTTTCGAGTTCATCGGAATCTTGTGTAGTCGAAATTCGTGGTGAAAGTTGCTTTGTGGTCAAGCTCGTTCGTCCCACTCGCTGCACCGGAAAAGGTAATATCTTTGGTCTTATATTTTGTTTCCTCTTAATTGATATGTAGTTGACTTTGCTTCCGTTCTATTAGTCCTTTTTTAGGATATCGTGTATTGATTAATAATTGTTGTATGTCGTGTTATGGACAGAATGCTAAGAGTGTTGTATTATGTATTTGTTGTTGGATTGCAGTAACGAGTTCTTATATTTTGGTTTGTTTAATTGCTTATTTCATAGAATCCGTTTTGCCTACGTTGTTTTGTTTTGCTTCTTTGTTCATGTTTAAAGATTACCTAATACAAGCCTAGTCTCGACTTTAACCGTTTGATTGTTGTTGATCTGTTCATAAGGAATTTTAGGATTAACTGTGGTTGTTTCACATTGTTTCAATTTTGAGCCAATGTGATTAAATGGCCGATTGGCAGTAGCTATCTTATTTGATTCAAAGTTGATTAAATTTTACATTATTCCATAATGATCATCTTCTTTTCACTATTTTTGAGCTATTATATATATGTTAGAGATGTAGCTTGTTTATGAACATTGTTTTGTTCTATGTTACCATCGGTTAATCACCGTCTATATTTAGAAGTTTGGTTATTTTCTTGACTTATGTGTTTACATTTGTTGCTACTGGGAAAATCTAAAAATGCCTATTACAAGTCTGTGTTCAAATTTAGTGCCATTGGCTACCATGTGTAGGGGGTTGTTCATTTTATTTCTTTTGGCCTAGTTTATTTACTATGTTGAGATTGAAACATTTCATTTTACATTGTTTGAAATATATGAGTTATATGGTAATGAAGTTGATGTCAACAGTGTTCTGTTACCACTATCCTTGTACTTTTCAATCAAATTGTCATGATCCTTACTTACGTGTCTTTCTTTCTGTTGCATGTGAATATACTTTGAGTCTATGATGGACTCTTCTCCTCCTTGCATTTTGAATGGGCCATAAAGGTTCCCCGAATCTTTATTTCCTCTCGAGTCAGCCCCCATGTCAAATTGTGAAGTGATGAACAGGCCCTGGAGTCTCAATATGAGGCTGGAAATTAGTTTGTGGAGGCTTGAAAAGGGTTGTATACGTGATGTATACGACGTTATACACCATTATACAGGATGAGTGAAGAAAATACGCGGTAAAAATGGACGTAAAGGTTTTAAGAGTTGAATTAGGCTGTGTAATTTCTATTTATAGCCAAATATACACAAAAGGGGGTCAAACGACGCGCTGTATACAGAAGTATACACCTGGTGTATACACAACTCTTCCATGACAGAAATAATGCTGAAGTCCAAATCAGGCCCAAAAAAGGCCCAAATCCTCTCTCTCCTTTACTATTAAATTATTTGATTATGATTATTTATTGATTGTTTATTTATTAACTCTAACTTTGAAATTATTAAATAACTTAATTAAATCCCCAAGAGATGAACTATATTCATTATGTTAGTATGTTTAAATAAATTTCATTTTTATCAATACTTGGTTTTTTATTTATTTGAAAACCTTTACTTAACATTCAATTAACTTAAAATAGTCTCTATGCTTTAATTGACCAATTTGGTTTAAAATATTATTTTAAAAACGCGTCAAATAGGTTTTAACAAATCTAGTCTTGTTAAAATTCTAGTCATTTGTATTATATTCAAATGTTTCAATTAAGATTCCATTTTCTTAAAAAAAAATAAAAATTGTTCTTTTAATTATTTTCTCAAGTTAATCGAGTATTGTAAATTAATAATATATTTCTATATTAAATATTTTTTTCAAAAATAGTCAATAATAATTAACCTAAGTCATAGGATAACCGCATGTTAGCGGACGCTTCAAATGCCTTAAAAACCTTCTTGAAGCGTAAATAAGAACCTCTTACCCATTTTCTCTAAATTTATTAAGATTTAATCTGTTAAAATCTTTTTAAATTAAGTTTTCTTAATTTCTTTAAAAAAATTAAGTGGCGACTCTTTTCTAAGTATTTTTCTCAAATTGTTTTATACTTAGAATATTTCAAAAAAGTGATTTTTCTAAAGATAGTAAAATTACGGCATAACAA